>JAODUK010000009.1:698084-712627 GCA_027564635.1 Typhlichthys eigenmanni | reverse complement strand
ACACAACTCTGACAGCCAATGGACGCATCTCTCCACAAAATACACTGAATATTGCAACATCTTCGATATGATATTGCTCAACGTGATATTGCGATAATGATACTGAATCGATATATGGTGCACCCCTACCACCTAGCCAGTGTCTGAGAACTGATGCAGAAGGTGGTGTGTGTGTGTGTGTGTGTGTGTGTGTGTGTGTGTGTGAGTGAGAAAAAAGCAGTAAAAGATTTGCAGTTGCCACCCGTGACCAGCATGGCCGCCAAATTATACCCTGGCAATTTACTGGACAGCTAGTAGCTCACGCATGCTCAGTTGTGGACCCAGGTAGGGCCTCAAATGGACTGTGAAAGATTTGAAACACAATTAATAGTTTATGCAGAGGTCACAATGAGAGGGTTTTATGGCCACCGGGGCATGGAAGCAGATTATTTACGAAGGAGTGGAACGCACAGGTCTGGAAAGTTCATTCATGTGAGCAGGATCACTGTGTGGGCCACACCTCCGTGTCTAGCCAAAGAGTAAACAAGTGGTTAATAATAATAATCATTACTTGTTGTTCTCACCCTTGGTCTGAGGACATATTGGAATGAGCTATATCTAGGCCTTGCTTTCTCTTCTCAGACTAATGCATATGATTGCAGGTTGGTTTGTTTGTGTGGTGTTGATTTTTTTTTTTTTTTTTTTTTCTGGTTTTGGAGGCAGGTGTCATTTCTGAAACAAAAGTTTTTCTCCTTAAAGGTGAAGTGAGACTGCTGTTAATTTCACATCTTGAAGGCTAGACTACCCAGACGAGAAGCTGCCAATGCTGCACAGCCACTGAGCTGTAGAGACCGCAGCTCATTTGTATGTTTGAGTTGGGGGAATAAGTGAAACGCACGTACCTATAAGCATCCTTAGGCATTTTGCTCATCTGCTCCTCGTAACCAAATCCTAATTGTAAATTGTAATATGTTCTTCTTAGTTCTTACTTCTTCTTATAAACATGCGCTCTGTGGATGTAATTGATAGAAACAAAACAGTATTGTAATACCAGGTTTAAGATGAAGGTTTATTTAATAATGTTGCATTAGCGTATCTTACAGTTAAATAACCTGTCACTTGTACAGTAGAGGTTAATCTAACAGGCTTCTGGATACAGTGGGATCACATGCACGGCTTCTTTTGCACAGGCCGAACATTCCCAGTTTTTAAGAAAACAGACAGCCATCTTTCATTACCTATCCACATTGAAACGTGTGGAGAAGGGATTGCTATCATTGTATTCTCCTGCCTGAGAACATGATGTGGAGGCATGGAGTTCGTCTTGACCTCATGCTGAGGGACACTAGTGTTTTGTGGCTGGAAGTGGTGTTACCCTCCATATCCACAGCTGTGGATGTTTGGGTAAGGGGTGGGATGCCCTCTGCACATAAATTAATCCCAGACTTTATTTTATGAATAAGGACCGTGTTCTGAATTGGAAATGGTAAAGATAAAAAAAAAAAGTCAGATACCTAGGCAAGTAGAAACTGGCCAAACTACTGACTCCTCCAGACTTGCCAAACTCAACAGTTTTTTTTTTTCTCATTCTTATTTTCCCCATCACCCGCTTCAGACTACTAAGAAGCAATCATGGATCAGGCAAGATCAACGATATCCAAAATAGTGAGTATTTGAACAGTCTTTGAACCTTGTGGAACGTACAGGAAATGACACTTAGTATTATTTATTTACTGTATACATACTATATTGACTAAATACTGTATATATATGTGTTTATGCTGTGTGTGTGTGTACTGTGCAGGCTATACTTTATATACTCAGACGCAGCACAGATCTTGCTTTAGAGGATAGCTTAAATAAAATGTGATTAATGGTCTACACTGCCTACGTGTGTAAAGTTAAGTAAACCAAACTGAACAGCACAAGAGCTTACCGGTATGCTCAAATACATGAATTTTCCGTCTTAAACTGCGAAATGCTTTCACCAATGGACAATAAGTAGTAACAAATAGTAATACCTATTTAGTGAGTGTGAAATAATGGTGAAATGGAGCAGTTTATTAATTTTTAAAGTTGTCCCTACTATTGTAGCTCTAAACCAACCCTGACCTCATCTGCTTCCTCCAGTTCAATGGGGAGCCGCGCTCCTACACCCGCTTCAACTTGACCCAGAACATGGAAGGCGACAACAGCCAGGTGGAGATGAAGCTGTCGTCCGACACGGATGAGGAGGCGGGCGGGAACGGCAGCGGCGGCGAGCTCCACGCCCACAGCAACGGCAGCAGCGCCTACGTGGCTCACAAGCCCAGCCGCACGCCCAAGAGCCTCTGCTTCGCAGTCATCGCCATCCTGCTCATCTTCATCATTGGTAAGCAGGGGTGTGACAGGACCCCGCGCGACATTTGGCTTCACGAGAACGAGGCAAGGTTTTAATGGCATTTTTAAGAGCCCTTCAATGACTGGAAACATTTTATTTTCTTAGAAACCAAAAAAAAAAAATCTTTGGTTAAGATGTATTGGATGAGCTATGTGTAGTGTGTTTTATACAGGCAAAAGGAGAAATGTGCAGAAATGACTACATTTTCCACAATAGGTGTACATGAATACATAAATAACTAATATAAATATACAGAGCTATATTTTTACTTGGCAATATACACGGCTGAATCAAGCTAACGTGTAATTACACATGCACCGTAATATTTACAAGTCATATCGGAAATGGGTTTATGCACAACTACTGTGGGAATCCCAACTTATATTATGCCCTTTATTGCATAACCACAGGTAATAATAGTGTGAAAAGGTAAGAAATGCTCATCGCGACTAGCTGTGATGCTGCAAGGTCTCGTGTCACGCGCCTGTCTGTATGTACTGTGACGCTTCCTGGCGGATATTGTTGCTATGTGATGTCCGTTGGCCGGGAGCCAGTGGGGCTTGGCGGGGACGGGCCGATTAACGGCACGCTGCTCCTATCCTGAAGGCAAAGTGGTCGGGTGTGGCATTGAGGTCTGAAAGTGTAGCGTTACAGAACACATGCTGACATGAAGACTCCTGGTGAAACTCAAGGCTTTTGTGCTTGTTTACTTCACTATGCCTGAACATTCTGGTTTCAGTTGGGATTGTATGTTGTTTCATTAAGTTAATCTAACTGATTGGTTATCTGATGTCTGGTGTGGGAGGATAGGTCATATCCATAAAATTATATAATTTCTGGCTGGTTTTTACAGTAAATGGCGTGTGTCACAAGCGTTTCTCATAGTGCAGCTCTAACGGCTGTCGGGATGAGTCCAGGCCCTTCAGGTGACCCCACTGGACCACCTTTAACTCCTCCTCTTGACTGACTGCAGGCTACCTGATTGGATACCTGGTGCATCGCAAGAATGACCTGGCCCCCGCCTGCGCAGCGGCCACCCTCCCCGCCGACGCCCAGGCTAATGTTGTGCGTGAGACCGGCGCCGCCCCCCTCATGAACTGGGCGGACGTCAAGAGCCTCCTCGCTGAGAAACTCAGTCCGGCACAGTTTGACACAGTCTTCAGGTGACTATTTATTTATTTATTTATTTATTTATTTATTTATTTATTTATTTCTACCCTATTTGTGTTGTTAGCGTGCTATCAAATTATTCTAACATAAAATGTTTATTTATTTATTTGTTATATCTTAAATGTAAAAACATTTTTATGTATATTATAGTGTTTCAAACACAACTCTGATGTACGTGCACCCACAACCTATCCCCACCCCACACACACACACACACACACACATACGTACAGTGACCTTTCCAGCGAGAGCCACCAAGCCGGTTCCGTCGGCGACGAGCACCTAGGAAACAAGGTGGCCCAGAAGTTTAAGGACTACGGCATGAACGGCTGGACCAATGAGCACTTTGTCAGGGTGCAGGAAAGCCCCGCCTCTGGCAGCAACCAGGTTGTCTTCAAGGACAAACAATGGCGGCCGAGGGGCTTCCTGTCCTACAGTGCCAGTGGCGTCGTCACGGTAAGTCAGGATGGCGACACCAGAATACATCACATTCTTGATATTTAACCTTGGCAGAATCCACATCACATATTTTATTTATCTGCTTATTTCAGGTGACTGTTTGTTTTATTTACCTGCCTTTTTTATGTGAGCTAACTTACAGTTTAACCTTTGAACCTGAAGTCAGAATCCACTCAACTGTCAGATGAATATTAATTAATACAGTTGATGTATTTACTTTTTTATTAAAAATGTTGATGTTTATGTGAGCTACCTAACAGTTTAACCTTTGAACCTGAAGTTAGTCCATTTTAAATGTGAGCTACATCAGCTAAGCCATTTGTGTCGTCGTTTCAGGGGCCTGTGCGCTACGCCCACTATGGCGAGTTTAAGTCCATGCCGGAATCACACGCTGACCTGAGTGGCAAGGTGGTCCTGGTCAGAGCGGGCAGAATCAGCTTTGCTGAGAAGGTGTGTCTGTGTGTTTGTCGTTGGTCCTCCTCGACCGCACCTCATCTATCTTCATCGTTGAAATGTAAATGCATCGGATTAGGGCTGTGCAATTACTTACATTTGAATCGTGATTTCAATATTGTCTTACAAAAACAATATAGTCGATATATAAGCACTATTCATATTTGTGTTTGACTGAGGCATGCCGTTTCTATCGGAAACCGTCTCATGTCCACACGTGGAAGAATCCAGGCGTTTCTTTACCAGCATCTGTTCCTTCTGTCGGTTGACCACTAGGTGGCGAATGCTGCCAGAAGGAATGCCTCCGCCGTGCTCATATTCCCCGACTTCTCCCCCAGGGACGAGGACGACGTGGAGCTCTTTGGACACGTGAGTAGGCCGGGCTTTACCTGGTCATTAAAGGTGTAGTCAGCTATTGTAAGCTAATGCATCTCTTGGCATTTTGCTAGTTTACCGGTTGATTTTCCTGTCCAGGTCCACCTTGGTTCCGGGGACCCCTACACCCCAGGCTTCCCCTCTTTCAACAACACCCAGTTCCCGCCAGTCCAGTCCTCTGGCCTGCCCTCCATCTTGGCCCAGACCATCACAGCCAGCATGGCTAAGCTGATCCTGAAGTAAATGCATTCTGTTTTATTGTTCATGGGTGGTGGGTGGGGGGGGTTTATGGACGCATTGCTATCCCCACCACACACACATGCACACACACACAGCCACAGATGCACGTGCGCACACACACATAGACATGTGGTTGTGTGTGTGACATTTTGTGTGTCGCGCACACACACGGAATCACAGACGCGCACACACGCACTGTTTGTTGAAAACGCATTGTGGTCTCAACGCGCCTCTTGTTCCCATGGCAGTACCTTGGGTGGTGCCAGCGCGCCACGGGACTGGGACACCTCCTACAAGCTGGGCGACGACACGGACAACATCAATGTGCAGGTGAACAACGTCCAGGCCGAGAGGAAGATCGTCAACGTCTTCGGCGTGATCAAGGGCTTCGTGGACCAGGGTGAGTTGCCCCTGACGACAATTGAGCTACTGCTGTTGTCATCGTAGCCAGATGGCGTTAGCTTACGTGTGTGTGTGTGTGTGTGTGTGTGTTTTTGTGCGTGTGTGAGAGGGACGTGTTTACATGCTGGATATGAATCTGAAAATATTGTTTCGTTATGTAGTTATAATGATGAAACGATGACGATCCCTTCTCTCCTACTCTTCTGAAATGAAGCACTATTATTTAGGCTATTGGCAATTATCTTTGAAGGTTGAATGATGCATGGTGTGGCCCTGATGACACTGTTATTTTAACATAATGTTTGCTTAGATTTGCTGGTGTATGACCTGTCATACCATTGACAAATGTACAAATTGTACATTTCTTTGGCTAAAAGCATCGGCTAATACTAAATGCCGGGTAAAAGGGGCCTAATGTATTGGGTATCTTTCAGATAGTAAAAATGTACTACAGAAGCTGCAGTAGGCAGTCAGACTCAAACGCAAAGTGCCGTTTATCGTGACACTTTTTACTTTTAATAGTCCAGGAGCGGCATGACGTCCCCACGCTAGAGTTAACTCCACCCAGAAAATCGCCTGACATACAGACAGAAAGTGAAATAAATATAGGGAATATTTTGCGATTCAAATGGAAGTTGATTTTCATAGTTTGTATGTGTGTATATTAAGCCTCTACATCCTTTAATGACATGCTAAGACTAAAATGACTGATTTCCCTTGACTATCCCTTTAATCTGCTAATGCTCTTTCCACCCCATAGATCGCTATGTAGTTCTGGGGGCCCAGAGAGACGCATGGGGCCCAGGCTTTGCCCGGTCCACCGTTGGTACCAGTGTTCTAGTGGAGTTGGCACGCTCCATCTCCTGGATGGTGGAACATGGTGAGCCAATTTGTGTTTCCGTTTGTCTGTCTGTATGCTGCCGAGCGCGTCTCCCGATGTGTGACGTGTTTGGTCAGATCCGCTGTCTGTGGGTCCAGACCAGCGAGCTCAGCTTTTATTTTATCATTTCATTTCTAAAAGAGTTTTGTGTCCAGGCGGATTCAGGCCAAGGAGAAGCATTGTGTTTGCCAGCTGGAGCGGAGGGGAATATGGGAGCGTTGGCGCCACAGAGTGGCTTGAAGTGAGAAGTGCATCTAGAGATTAATTTAAAAATGTTCTGCCTTTTATTTAAAATGTTCTTTATTTTTTTTAGCCTATTTGTTCTACAGTGTACTTTACGGTACGTTCTTTGTGTAGGGTTACCTGTCCTCACTGAGCATGAAAGCCTTCTCCTACATCAACCTGGATGGTATTGTTGCAGGTATGTGTTGTGTTTAGTAAGACTTGTTTATTGTATGTATTTATTATAATATTTAATTGATCTGTTTCGTGAATACAATTAGAGACAATACTGTTGCATTGTATGATCTCAGTCTGCGTGGGACATGATGAAAGATTAATCTATTGCTGTTAAATCACTAGAAGTCTTTCTGTTCTTCCTTGGTTAGATCAGACAGACAGACACACAATTTGCATCTTTCTTCATGGAACAATTTCTTTCTAAATATATAATGTATGTAATTCGCCATAGAAGGAACCGCAAATACCTTCTGCTGTTAATTAAAATGTCTTCAACGTTGCGCCCCCACTTTCAGGTATGGAGGGCTTCAAGGTCTCAGCCAGCCCTTTGCTGTACAGTCTGATCAAGAGCACATTGCAGGAGGTAAGGTTCCAGGAAGTTCACTTTTATGGCCAGTTTCATGAGACAACATCTATATAGATGAGGCCGGGAAAGTCTAGTGGTTTTTTATTATTCACCCGGAAAGCTGGATATTCCAGCCTATAAGAGGTTGGAAAATGGGACGCGTGTTTAGGCTTATTTTCTATTGCTGTATTCTCTATTAAATGGGTCTTGTAGCCTAAAATGTGCCTACAAAGTGTTGCTTCTCAGTAGCCTATAAGATATTGTTCTCAGGAAGCAGGATCCAATTAACAGCCACGCTATGCACATTATTATTTTTGACGAGAGGATTTCTGTATTGGATGGAAAGCCTTCTGTATGAATTAAATGGCTTGCTTACGTATCATAGCAATCTCGGAAATAACAATCGCATGCCTGAATATGATATGGCTCGGGAACTCATCAAGACTTGACGTAGTCAATAAATTGGATTGTTTTGTCTCCCACAGGTAAAGCGTGCAAATCAGAACAGTCTGTATGAGCAGTATGGACCGGAGAAGTCTATGTAAGTGGGACATGTTGGGGCCTGTACTGCAGATGTGGGGTGCCCTGGATGACATGTAACCCTTATGTCACCCCTAATGTCCACAGTGTCTATCACGTATGTGTGGTTCTTTTTCAGCATGGAGGCGATGAGGATGGATGACGCCGCCTACCCCTTCCTGGCTTTCTCTGGCATTCCCTCGATCTCCTTCCGATTCACCACTAATTCGGTAAGCTGCACTAGTCAAAAGTATTGCCCCCCCGCCTATTCCAAAAGGCAAGCAGTTGTGCCCAAATGGGGCAGCTGCCTAACTATTCCCTATATATTAGGGAATTCAAACCCAGTTTTCATTCTTGATGGGATTCCCACTGTTCATGGAATATCATGGGATCTTAAAGTCTATTCCAGACCTGGAAAGTTGGGGAGGGTTACTCATGGAATATCAGGGGATTTTGTTTGCAGCATGTATAGTTTACATTTCAGATGCCACTCATCAAAATGTCATTGAACATGGTATTAGATGTCTTGATGTAAGGTGTCTGATCTGGTAGGTTTACATGAGTAGTGCCAACGTGAAATATCATCCATGTTAAGTTTATTTATCCTTTTACACAGCTGTTTTCCCATTAAATAAAAGTAATGCAAACTCAGAATTTGCCCTTTGCCAGAGGGACTCTGTACAGGACTACAAATACTTTGGCACCGACCTGGACACCCGCACAAAGCTGGAGGCGGCGACGTCCACCCAGGTCACTCGCCTGGCGACGACGGCGGCCCAATTCGCCGGTCAGGTGGCGCTGAGGCTCGTCCACGACCACCTGCTGCACTTCGACCTGAAGAAGTACGACATCCTCATCCGCACGCAGTTGAACGAGATCAACAAGAACGTGAAGGCCATCCAGAGTGTGAGTGCTCAGACAGCGCTCCTGGGTGGCTTTGTCGGGGGGGAGGATTGTGTGGCTGGTGGGGGGGGTGGGGGTTTGATGCACAATATAAATATTGGTATTTTCTACAAAGTGGGCTAAATGTTCAAGCCTATATCAATGCCAAATGTGAGATGTCACAAGCACGATAGATGCATAACCCATGAAACTCATGGCTTGAGGAATCAAAATATGTTTTAAACAAAACTACACTATTTTACCATCCTTTCACATAAGAAAAATACAAAAAAAACTTTACTTAATTCATATGTTTTAATATTTTCTTTTAATTTTAAAAACAAACCGTGACTATTTTAAGAACAATAGTGATACTATCCTAATGGTAGCTGATAGGGTGCTGATATCAGAGACAACACTTGATAGCTATTACTGAAATTATTTTAGAAGCCATTATGTGAAAGTAGTGAAAAATGGACTAATGTAATTAAATACCGGTATATCGCCCAGCGCTAGGGTGGCCGGTGGGGTGACGGTTATGGGGGGGACGGTGGTGGTTCTGAAGAATGTATGTGGTAATGCTGTACCTCGCATAAACTCTTGAATTTCGTTTGAGGTAATACGTAGCCTGGTGATGCCATCCTGATCTAGCGAGCTTGACTTTGCTGTCCGTATCAGCATAGAAGCCCATCATAAAGGCAGTGCATTTCAATCTAACTTCCTTACTTACCATTGTATTTCATTAGAATAAATGAGATGGACTGTTGTCATCTCGGGACAATCGTCAGCTGGTGTGCTCTACACGGGCGACTGCTTTTAAGGGGTTCCAGACTGATAACGAAATGGCGAAGTCAAATCGTAGCTTGTGCGATCAGGAAGGTCTAGCAAACGCGGCGGAGAATGTTGGCGTGAAACATAATGTGTTTTTGAACACGACCACGTGCTTTTAACATGGCTTGTCTGCTTGAGACGCAATGAAGCAGCGTCAGGACACTTATCTCCTTGTGTGTTCTCCTCCAGGCCCAGGCTCAGTCCCAGGTGCTGCCCAGGAGCCTGACAGTGCAGTGGCTGATGGAGGCGGCAGGTGCCTACGGCCGCGCGTCGCGTGCCCTCAACAACAACATCCAGAACAGTGACCTGGAGGACGTGGAGATGTGCCGTAGCATCAACGACCGGCTAATGATGGTGAGCGGCCATGTTGGCTCTACCTAATTGTAGAGTAGTGTTGTAGAGTAGGGCGACAGTTGATCCAGAAGTTGCTGATGCTAAGTCCACTAAGTGTTGAGGTGTCCCTGATATATTTACAATAACATTGGTGGCCAATGTTATTGTAAATAAGTGGTACACTTATGCTTTAACCCACAAAATAAGCATTCAATCCTTTGAGAGAACGAGGAGTAATGTAGCTCTGGGATATAGGTTGAATGATTCTTTTCTAACATGCAGTAAGAGAATCTGAGAGCATTTCAGAAGGCTTTGGTAGATTACAGGGAGTCACGTTGCCGTGGGACACAAATTTGTGATGGCGTATATT
This sequence comes from Typhlichthys eigenmanni, assembly GCA_027564635.1. Lineage (NCBI taxonomy): Eukaryota > Metazoa > Chordata > Actinopteri > Percopsiformes > Amblyopsidae > Typhlichthys > Typhlichthys eigenmanni. Next base: position 702,549 of record JAODUK010000009.1, on the reverse strand, counting down.
GTTTATTTGTCTGGGATTTTGTTTATCAGATGTAATCCCTATTTATATTTGCGTAGCTCATTGAATTGATTTCACGGTAAGCGTGAGAAGATCCACCCTTCTAGCCCCCACTCTTCTTCCCGTGCAGGCCGAGAGGAACCTCCTGTCGCCCTACGTGTCTCCAAAAGACACGCCCTTCCGCCACGTGCTGCTGGGCTCCGGCCAGCACACCCTCACCGCGCTGCAGGACCACCTGAAGGCCATCAAGGCCAACTCGCCCGAGGCCGACGCCGACCTGTTCCGGAACCAGTTCGCCCTGCTGACCTGGACCATCCAGGGCTGCGCCAACTCGCTAGCGGGGGACATCTGGGCTCTACATAATGAGATCTGAAACGCCACGCTGACCCCTCCCCTCCCTCTGTCCTGTCTCGTCTGTGGTTCGTCCTGGCTAACAAGGCGGGCACAGTTTATAACTAAACAACAATGCCGCTAGTGAAACAGCCACAGTTAATAATAGGACATTATAAAGATTATTAATTTCAGACAATTCTCCAAAATTAGACTGAACACAAATATTATGTATACTATCCCTTTTTTTTACACTCCAGAATAATTAACAAAATAACTTTGCTTCTCCATGGTTTAAAACAGACAATAGTTGACAATGAAAATAACTTTAGTATTTTCAAGCCATACATTTTTTTTTTTTCTTCCCCCGTTTATGAACCACTTTTTTTTTTGGAGATTCAACTTTGGTGCTAGTAGGCAATGCCTTGTTAACTGGCCATGCTAAAAACAGTACTATTTTAATTGGTGTTTTACCAAGCATGAGTAGAATGTAGTGACTACATGACAATCCTAAGCAGGTCATAATTACAGACATAGCTTTTACCACACCCGCTAAAAATAATAATGCAAAACGGTGCTTTGGTATAGTAAGCAAATATTTGTTTACTGTAATCAACACTTCAACTTACAATGTTATCTGCCTGTATGTTCAGCTAGCTGCCTTCATGTTACAGTAGCGTCAAACCTGGGTTAGCTATACCACTTGCTACATAAAGTCTGTTCCTAAGTAGCCCAATGCGATTAATGTGAATTATGTTACGCGGTTACACAAAAATACAGTGCGTGGAAATAAGCCAAAGTCTTCTGCCGGCACTTAGCTGTTACTGCGATAGTGGTGCACTATTAGTGCAGGTGGTCTTGTATCGTAATTCATAAACTCGTACAGTCGTACTAAATACCTGCTGACCTGATCAGAACAAATAAAATGCTTTTTTTGTGGGGGTGATTTATAGAAAAGGATATTGGACACATGGCACTGAAAACAACTCAAGACAGTATCTATTTATATTATTTATTTATCAGTGGCAGGGTTCACTATAAATGTTTTTCTACGCTTTTTTTTTTATATGTAATTATCGGAAGCAGTGACTTTCATAATTATGACAGTTATACTGTCGAAATGACAAGCAGCATCTGCTAAAAAATAAGTATACATGTTGGCCGACAGTAAATCCTAGCCTGCTGAAACCCTTCTAGATTTGCTTTGTGTAACATCTGGTTACTTTCCATTCAAACCACTTTGTCAGCCAATACATTGTACATTTGTACGTTGACGTTCAATTGATTGCTGATAGCAATTAAGTTTACATTTACAGTTGTGAACTTAACTGAGAACAAGAGTATGTATTTTTGGGTGGGCAAAGAATTAAATGTGCTCACTCGCAAAATACTAAAATCTACTTTTGAATGTGAAGTTTCCAGACAGATCTGCAGAGCTGAATAAATTGAACTTTCAAAATCAGAATTGTCTTACCAGGCTATGTACATTTGACACATTAATATATATATATAAAGTATATGGCTCAATCTGATTTTCTATTTCGGTTGACCAATTAGCCAAAGCCTCCGGAAAACAAGGACCAAAACCCAATCTGAGATTCAGAAAAAATCCCAATCTGGTCTCTCGGGGGCTGTGTATGCTTCTCGTCCTGAAAACATTCTCGGGAGCAGAGTCTTCCATAATGTGAAGAAGAAGGTAGTTTTTGCCTACCAGTGTATGTACCATATCGGAGGCAGTGCCCTCCATATTTCACTGTAGGGGTGGATATTTTTTATTATCGGGAACAGTGTTTCCCATAATCTTCTGTAAATAACTACTTTACTGCATGCCGCTTCTGTGCACAGTCAACACAAGTCTTCTGTCGTTTTCCACGCTCTCTCTGCACGGTGTCCATCTAGCCGTCATGAATTTGCCCAAGTAGTAATTTACAAATATTTTCTTCTACATATGTCTAGATTACCACCTTCTGCATCTGAAAACCGAATCATAAATGAAACCAGATTATTATTAAACGTAAGAATTAATATTAAACATGGGGATGCAGAATATAATTAAAGGTTCCCAACTCAATTTGTGTTGCAATTAAATCTAAATGCATAATCAAGTTTGTTACAAAAGCCAGGGTTAGTCTGTGCACAAATCAGAATAAGTGCACCATTGATTTTAAATGACTTTGTAGAGGAAAAAAAAGATTTCCTATAATACATTTTCTTTTTTGTGGGTAAATGTAGCCGCATGGTAATGGGACCTATGTCTACAAAGGCTGTGCTTGTGCATATCACAATGAAGCAGTGGAGGATACTACTTTTATTTTGTTTTCCCCTCCGCAGTTACAAAATGTTTAATTTGCAGGTTAGACGTTCTCACTCATTTCCCTGTGTGTGTGCCTTTTGTTTTCGTGACTGCATAAAATGCTCTTCTCGAGTTACATTTATTTGATCAACATGTATTTTATTTTAGTTCTACAGTACATGTAGATTTCTGATGCTCTTGATAGCTTCTTTTGTTCATGTTTGCTAGAACCAAAACATCTTATTGGTGTTAACAATCTGCTGTTATGTTTCAATTTAACAATCATTATGGTTTATATTTGCATTTGTGAATTAGTACTCTTATGAATGGGATTTCAGATTTTAAATCGACTTACAAATTTAATTGGCGCCTATTTGCGTCATCTGTGACTCAGCATTGATACTTTGATATCTGCAACAATGGTTTTTAATCATTTAGAACTGTCCAAAGTGTCACAAAAGGCAAATGTACTTATAATTCAGTAGTCTAATTGGAATAGTTAACCACTGAATTATTTAACCGTATACAGAACCCAATGCATTACACTGCTGAACTGCAAGCATGTTCAAATATTAATCCCACTCTTTCTATAATTTACTGTTATGGTGGAGAGATAAATTAAGGGTATGCTGTAGTGTAGGCCTACTACTGCTCTTGTGTGAAAATGGGTACGTTTTGATAGATTTTGTCACGTTTGTGTTTTCTCACTGTATACAATTGTGTTGAGCTTTTCTTTTTTCTTGTTGCTGCAATAAACCATAACATGAACAGTGTTGCTTTGTTCTGCGTGTCATGCTGTAAATATACAGTTTAGAAGTGAAGGGTGAATAAACTGTCTACATTTTATAAAGTTAAAATTACAGTTGCAGACTTATACAAATATATATATATAAAAAAAAAAAATCATGAAAGTACAGTATGAATGATCTCATTCATACTGTAGGTAGGAGAAATTGAGGAGGCCATGACATTGCTATAAACACTACTCAGATTTACTGCAAACGTGCTATGTTCTTATATATTTTGCTACTAGTTTGCTCACTTAGTTTGAATATATTTATCTCCTTTAAACAATGTATCAAATAAAATGTCACCATCTGATATTGCTGGAAAAGTGGGCTACAGTGTTTCATGTAATGTTCAGTTGTAAATTTAACACCACAAGCCTTTTCTGGTCTAAAGCATATTATTGTTTTACACATTGCTGGCCGTGTTACTGTACCTGCAGCGCATATCTGTATCAACCTCATTCATCTGATGCTAGTTTGTAGTCAGCCAGATGCAATGATGAAAGTCTCCCCCAGGTCCTAGCTGCCCTTAATGACGTTGTGCGGAGGAACGGTTGAAATTGACAAAATGTATAGATTTACATATTTATTTAGGGAGGCTAATTCATTTTTAGAGGGGCTACAGCCGCCAAAATTCGGTCAGGCGACGTCCCTGGCCAGCAGTAGAACCAGCAAATATAAATACTAGGCTGAAAAAATGTAATGACACGCTTAAACCACATAGCGGAGACAGAGTATAGAGTAGGCCATAATCTCACGAATACATTCCTCGGATTTCTACCTGTCCTCGTTTACTTCATTCAGTAACGACATTTATGTTTGGAATAAATAATAAGAAAAAAATAAAAAATAAAAATAAGGGACCACTGCCAATTTAAAAAACAAAAATAGTAGACTATAAATATGCTTTAAATAGAAAATAATACCCAATTCCCATTCCTCGTTTACTTCATTCAGTAACGACATTTATGTTTGGAATAAATAAGAAAAAAATAAAAAATAAAAATAAGGGACCACTGCCAATTTAAAAAACAAAAATAGTAGACTATAAATATGC
>JAODUK010000009.1:659666-691794 GCA_027564635.1 Typhlichthys eigenmanni | reverse complement strand
CCCTCCTCCTACTCCCTCCCAACACTCAGAGCTTTGACCGAGAGCTGTGCATGCGCCAGATGAGGTACTCCGGTATGATGGACACGGTCCGCATCCGGAAGCTGGGATACCCCATCCGACACACCTTCAGAGACTTCCTTCAGCGCTACAGGGTTCTGCTGAGGACCACAGTGTGTGACCCCAAGACTGTGAGTCCGTATAGACTGTACACGGTCTGAAATCATTAAATATGCACAGCATGCCACTGAAAAGCTTTCTCTTACGTGCTACGTACATGATAATGGCTCACATACTGGTATTCCGTAGGGAACTGGTTTACATGTACAGTTCAATTGTGTCCATTAGCAAACACAGAAGCACAGTAAGCTGAAACGACCATACCCCCCCAGATAAGTAAAATCATTCTGAGACGTCAGCAGTCACTATAGCTGTGTTGCATGTACCTTAAAGGTTTTTTTTTCTCATAGTATACAATACATGTGCAACGTCAATTTATAGAGCGAAGTGGGAATTATGTCCTTAACAGTATTACTACTTCCTTCCTCCCTTCCTTCCTTCCTTCCTTCCTCTCCAGGAGACAGCGGCGGCCTGTTGTGAAGCCATCTGCAATGCTGTGATAGCAGGACACGATCAGTGGAAAATAGGCAAGACCAAGATCTTCCTAAAGGTACACAAAGTCTCCTTTGATACCACTGGGTGATGTCAGTGTCACAGACAATATAATCTACTGTTTACACACAGGAACAAACAGGAACAAACAGGAACACACAGGAACACACAGGAATATACAGGAACACACAGGAACACACAGTAACACACAGGAAATCAAGGATTAAATGAGGAAATATCAAAATCAATACAATATCTGGTAGAGAGAGAAAGCTAGCTTCTTGTGGCCTTGTTTATACAGTTTATAGTGTTTCTATCTCGTACGAAGGTAGCACACAGACCTGTCAGTTTAAGATTTACATGAAGCAATAACTATTTTTTTTTAGCAATGTCTAATAGTTTCAAGATTATCCTGAGGTATGTGCCCAGAACACTTCCCAGTGGGTCTGGTTACACCAGGCTATCTACCTCTGGCTTCCAGTGCTGACCCGTTGACCTATGACCTTATTGCAGGACGCCCACGACTGGCTCTTGGAGCGAGAGAGAGAATGGGAGCTCAACAAGAAGGCCATGGTCATCCAAAGAGTGATGCTGGGTCTACATGACAGGTGCAGAGGCGTCATTTTACTCTGCCGAGAATAGAGAACAGAGTCAACAGAAAATACACAATCCCTTGTGGTGGAAGTCACTGTTACAAGCATGTCGTTTTGGTTTGAAACACAACTGAGAGCTATGTTATGTTTACATTTACAGCATTTGACAGACGCTTTTATTCAAAGCGACTTATATGTAGTACATTTGTTATTAGTTGGACAGGTCAAACGCCAGCAAATATAAGCAACCAGTATTATGTAAGAATAGTTACAGGATCATGTCATCGTGACCCTAACCCTGACTACTACTATGTCAATATCAATAAGTCAAGTACATTTATTTATAAAGCACATTTAAAAACAGACAAGGCTGACCAAAGTGCTGTACAAAATAGTTACTGTACAAAATACAGTGGTTCCCCAAACTGCGGGTCGCGAGACACAGAGGAGGGGGTCACAAGATGATTTTCAGAAATTAAATAACAATTTAAAATTATTAAAATGGTATATTTTAGCTATAATTGTTAGTATTAGTACAGTTTATACATTACTTTAATATATTCTGCTACTAGCCTTTATTAAAATATGATCAAATAATAATATGGCTGTTATTCTTCTACCACCTTTGGGGATAGCGGGGGACGTGAGTCTCTGGCACTGTCATTTTGGGGGCTGAAAAGTTTGAGATTCCCTGCTGTACAACTTAATGCAAATAACAACAAAGCAATACAGTGCAGTACACAATTAATAAAACATGGGACAAACAGGACTATTGCCAATAAAAAAACAATAAATACAAACTTAGCTAATGGCCTAAATAATAAAGTGCTTAATGCATATTTATTTTTATTTTAAATAAGAGCAGAGAGGAGGTAAAAGAACATTCAAAACAAAAACTTGAGGTAGGTGTGAGTGGTAAGACTTGAAGAGGTCACTAGTCAAGGTACCCAAATCAAAACAACAAAACCTAAACAGTGAGCTGTGGATTATATTTGGGGTATAGCACAAGCACAGTGTGTAACAAAGTATCTTGCAGGAAGTGCTTTGTGAAGAAGCGGAGGGCAGCTGTGGTGTTGCAGAAACACTGGAGAGGCTACCGGGCGTCACATCAGCGCAGAAAGGTGTGGTTCCCTGACAGCTTCACGTGATTCAGTTGGATCAACATCACTGACACGCCGTAGAGCAGGCGCTTTATCAAGAGCGATGCTTCTCGTTCCTCTGTTATAGTGACCTTATCCTTCAATCCCTCATTACCCCCGACTAGATCCAGCATGGCTTTGAGCGTCTGGCTGCCAAGATCCGTGGTCGAAAACTCAAGTTGCAGTATCAAAAAGAACAAGCAGCAGCCAAATTAATACAGAGCCAGGTATGGTCTTCTCCAGTGTAAACATAATAGTCCTAGTTTTAAGAATGTCATTACTGTACTTGATACTTTGTTAGAATTAGTGAAAGCATGTGCTATGAGGCAGTTGGTGTGAAGATCATGTGATCATTTGAACTAATAAATGCCTGTGGTCCTAAGGTGCGGACCTTCCTAGCCTGTAAGAAGCACAAGCAAAGGAGAGCAGCGGCCGTTTTACTTCAGTCTCACACCAGAGGCATGCTGGCCAGGAAAGAAGTCAAACAGATTAAGATCAGTGTAAGTGTGTTTGAATTGAAAGCAGCATCATTTATTATGTTGCATGTTCTTGTATTTCCATTAGGTCATTTTTATTCTCATAAGGGAGTTATAAAAAAGTTAATAAAAGTGAAAAGGTCAACGTTTCAAAATAAACCACAACTACTACTAACTAAGTAAGTCAAGACATTTTATTTATTAGGGCCCATTTATGCGTTTATTACACCATAGGATTCGTTGCAGATGCATAAATGGGAGATTCAGGGTAGGTCAGTTAAATTTTGCAGTGAGAATCAGCCTGGAAAGCCTAGGAATCATTTTGAATGTGTCCGAGTAGCAACTGAACTTTCTAATGAGCGTCATGTTATTACCTATACAGGCCTGGTTTTCCAATCAGCGTCGTGTTTATAGCTATACGGATGTGGTTTAAGTGTACCGACAGCGAAAACGACCCGATGGTTCATCCAATCAACTGCCAAGTGTTTAAATCTGAGCCTTTACGCCTGCCCATGCCAAAATATCAATGTGTTTCTCCACCATTCCTCTCTCTCTCCCAGGACCAGGAAGAAGAAGCTCAAAAGCAGACAGCGTTGGAGCTCCAGCGCCGGTTAAGCGAGGTTCTTGCCCAATCGGAGCAGGCCGCCAAGAAGCAAGAGCCAGTCCGCGAGCAGGAGTTGGTGGAGAAACTGTTCGGCCTCCGAGCTGCAGGCGTTGTGGCAGTTGGGGGGCAGCAAGGCCGGGCACCAGAGGGCCTGGAGGTGAGGAATCACGTTGCTGTTGCCCTACTGATACCCCGTCCTCCTGAACCAGCAGATGTCTACACACTACATGTCTAATGTCTACGCACTGAAAGTCCCTGATTATTTAAAGCCTCAAATAATACTATCTCTGCTCTGTTCTTATGCTGTATTCACACTGTTGTATAAAGACTGTATTTCCATAAAGACAGCGTTTCATCTGTGAACCCAAGGGTTATGATGAAACGCAATAAATTAAATTAGGGTTTTCCCAGTTTCCACATATTATTGAAAAGAAGACATATAAAGATAATTAGGTATTTATCTCAATTCGTAATTCTGATTTCCTCGAATATACTCTAGTAACCTTGTGTCTTCTTCATTAGGACTTGGAGGAGGTCCCAGAAGAGGCCGAGTCGGAGTCCCCAGCGCCAATTTGTACCCCATCCTCAGGTCCCGCGACGCCTCCATCGCTGGCGGAGGATTCGGACCATGACAGTGACGAGGATGGCGACCATGAGTTCTCCTTCTCCAAGTTCAGCTCCGTTCACTTCCAGGGCAACGCCACACTCACACACATCACCCAGAGGCTGAGGCAACCCCTCCTGCCCCACGAGGACGAGGGTGATACGCTGGTGAGGAAATCACAAGCACCCCTCCCCCCCCATACTGTCAAAGTGGACATTATGAAATATCTGAACTTAATTTCTAATCAGCTATAAATGTTATTATATTTCACATTTACTCTTTTAGTTACATATTATATAACATTATTCCACCTAAGAATCTGACATTCCCTTTAGAACAGGAATTTCTCTAATCTGTGAAAAATATATATCATATATCAATTTCCACCAAGGTCAATACTGTACGTAGTTACTCATGCACTCACCTAGTAAAATATTAACTTAAGTGCTATTAGAATTGCAGTTGGACAGTGGAGGCAATAACATGAGACTATATTTGATTTGCTGATAAATAGTACAGTAAAACTGTACTATCTCTACTCAAAGCCACGCCTGACTTGGGTTCTCACACTGGATAGAAAGGTCTTCTGAACGTCATTAAACACTTGACAGCTTTTAAATATGCAGTGTGCATTTGTAAGTGGCCGTCAAGATCTCCCATGCAGCGTTAAAGTATTAACGTCAATATGCTGTTCTTCATTTCCTCATTTGTAATTCAACAAAACAAACATGTTTCCCGCCATCCAGGCATGTCTGACAGTATGGTGGATCATCCTGCGCTTCATGGGGGACCTACCGGAGCCTAAGCGCCCCATGCTGGGGCACCCCACCCCCCCGAGGGTGGCTCAGAGCCAGAGCCGACGGCTGAGCACTCTAGTGGGCCTGGACCAGGTACGGTAGTGACGCTGAGCTGTGGAGCTCAGCTATGGTAGCTTAAAGTGGCTCCTGAGCTAGCTGTGGAGCTCAGCTATGGTATCTTAAAGTGGCTAGTGAGCTAGCTGTGGAGTTAAGCTATGGTATCTTAAAGTGGCTCCTGAGCTAGCTGTGGAGCTCAGCTATGGTAGCTTAAAGTGGCTAGTAAGCTAGCTGTGGAGCTCAGCTATGGTAGCTTAAAGTGTCTAGTGAGCTACCTGTGGAGCTCAGCTATGGTAGCTTAAAGTGGCTAGTGAGCTAGCTGTGGAGCTCAGCTATGGTAGCTTAAAGTGGCTAGTGAGCTAGCTGTGGAGCTCAGCTATGGCGGTAGCTTAAAGTGGCTAGTGAGCTAGCTGTGGAGCTCAGCTATGGCGGTAGCTTAAAGTGGCTAGTGAGCTAGCTGTGGAGCTCAGCTATGGCGGTAGCTTAAAGTGGCTCTACGTTACATTACATTATTAGCCACTAGGAGAGCACCAGCATCTCAGAACAAAAAATAATGCTTTGTGGTCCCCCCCACACACACAAACACACACGCACACCACCCACACACACAGAGGCACATGCATGTACTAAAAAATGCTTGCGTGGCTCGGCCCAGAGCCATGTAAAGAGAGAGTTGCGTCATCTCCGTTCACTCCAATGAATCAAAATAGTTCCCGGAAGCTATCTTAAATACTAAAAGTACCCTATAAATTTGAAATGTATATCGGTGCATTTGTTGACTACTAATTACCAAAAAAATGAAGTTGTATATCTGAATATATATATTCAAATTGCCCACCAAGCACTTCCTGGAACTATTTTGCCATATGTTTTGCCTCCCCATGAACCATGTGACCATTGTAAATGTCAAACTTCTGTTTGCGTAACTGTTATTTCCATGGCTCTGGGTTGGCAAACTCTGTTCTTTCTATGTCTCTGGGTTGGCGTAACTCTGTTCTTTCCATGGCTCTGGTATGAAAACAAAGACAAACATACAGAGAGGAAGTGTGATGTCATTCTCTGCTTAGTAGATGTTTGCTTCTGTATTAATGTTGAACATGGTATATAGGATATAGGGAGCATTGAATAGGTGTAGTTGCACTATACCTATTATTACGCCACTTGCCTATAGGGCGGCAAGTGGCACGGTTGCACAGCAAGGCGATAGGTGATCAAGAACTCGCTGGTTCGAACCCCGCTAACTCCTCACCAAGCGTCGAGGTGTCCTTGAGCAAGACACCTAACCCTAACTGCTCCCGGTGGTCAGGTGTCTCCTTGCATGGCTGACATCGCCATTGGTGTGTGAATGTGTGTGTGAATGGGTGAATGTGAGGCAAATAATGTAAAGCGCTTTGGATAAAAGCGATATAAATGCATTCAATTTACACCAGGGAAAGATAACACATAATGAACCAGGAATATGTTCTGCTACTGTATTATACAATCCCAATAATCTAATTGACCAATCCCAAACCCCGCCCTTTTCACCTGTCCAACCTAGTTACTGTAACTAGGTTGGACAAAACAGCATAGTAGGCTATAACAGCAAAACAGACGGTTTAATGAGTTTCTGTAGGATTCAAAACCTTCTCAACTGTTATTGGAGGACAGGTGAAAAGGGGCGGGGCTTGGGATCTGTCAATTCTGTACATCCTCCATTACTTGTTCTCCCATGATATATTAATTAATTGTCCCTTTTTTTTTGCTGCATAGAAAATACTGAGAAAACCCAAAAAGAGACAAGGAGGAATCAGGCGAGGCTCCACCATCCCAGAGGAGGTCAGCCTGCCGCCACATCCCACTGTACATTTAACATCTGTGCTGCTCTGTGCCACACTGACGTCTACTGTTCGCCCTCGACAGCCGGAGGACTTGGGGGAGAGAGACGACATTCTGATTGGAGAGGGTCCCACCCTGGACCGACCGCTGTCTTCCCTGGAGAAGCTGCACATCATCGTGGGATACGCTCTGTCCAGACGGGACATCCGGTAAACCCACCGCTGCAGAATAATTACAGATAAAGTACACAGCAGAGGTCAGGGTCCCCTAGGGGGTCCTCAGAGGTACTGTAGGGGGTCGTCCAAATTATTTTGTCCCAGACTTATTTTCTTCCAAAAATGTAAATGTACATTAACATAAATACAACCTGTGCTATAAATATATAAATGTGTCAATAAATATTTTAATGGCTTAGTTAGTTACTTTTATACATGTTACTACTGTATAGGCCACCCTACACATTATTGTTGGCCCGGCAACTAAATGTTTGATGCCATATATGACCCCGAAAAACCAATGAAGACCTCTGGTCCATTCATTATTTGTTTGTTTATATTAATATATATATATATATAGGCATTCTTGCTAACTTGGAGCTCAAATCAAAACAGCATCGCTCCGCGGTCCTCCGTGGGCGGCATCTCACACGTTGAAATGCGTCGTGAAGCAAAGCGTAGTGCTACGGCTTTGTTGATGCGAGCGGCGTTCGCCACTTTTGTTTATGTTGTTATTTACGGAGCCAGGGCTGTGTAGAAGTATCAGACTATTTTTTCAACACACACAGAGAACAGTAAACTAGCGAAATGAGAGGAGATATTTGTTGAATAGGACAAAAGGTGTATTAGCTTACATTTATCTTGCAATAGCTAAATTTAATAAAGACAGCTAGGAACAGGCTAGCTGTTCGACTGCTATAACTTTATAAATATGAAATATTGCATTAAGGGTATATTGCCATAACATCATGATAACATAAAAGATTAACATCTTCCTGACTTGCAGTGTTTTATGTGTACCTGTTGTTGATATGTACCTGTCCCTGAGCAGGATGCCTTCATTATGATTGGTTCATACTGTTGCAGACTAAGAAGAGTCCGCCAAAATGACTCAAAACACCTGTTTGTGTGCGCTATGCGATATTTAGGATAATCGAATAATGTACTTTGAGAAAGCCATTTACTGTACAGTGGATTTCACAGTGGATGCGTCTCTCTGCCCCGACAGGGATGAGATTTACTGTCAGATCTGTAAGCAGCTTGTGGGCAATAAGAACAAGGAGAGTCGCCTACGAGGGTGGATCCTGCTCTCCATCTGTCTGGGTACCTTCCCTCCTACAGACAGCCTCAGGAAGGTACAAGGTCACATTTGACGCTACGTGGCTAAACACACTGGGAGTTGCACATTACATGTATTAGCTGCAGCTGAAGTTAATTTAAACGTCTGGAAAGGCAAGATTCCATTCTGTACTGTCCTGTCCTTGTGTAGTATTTGGAGAGCTTCCTCAAGAGGGGCCCTAGTGGATATGGAGTGTATTGTACAGAGCGTCTGAATCGTATAGTAGCCAGTGGAGAGAGAGCCGAGCTGCCCTGTTGGATAGAGCTCCAGGTAATACAACTAACAGGTGGCCCCATGGGAACACCCCTGTGGGAATGGACCGACGGAGTGTGAAACCACATTAGCATTATAGCACAATATCTTCGGTTATATTAATATTATTATTATTATTATATATAATATATATAGATTATATATAATAATAGTAAAAATAATAATAACAATAACAGTATTATTAAATGTATTTTTAAATTAATATACTACTACTACTAATACTAATTATTATTATTACTGTATTTATTCATATATAAATATTAGCATGCTTTTTTAATATGGAGCTTTTAATGTTTCTTCAGCCATGCCATCACAGACTGTATGATCCTATTCTTCAGAACAGCCTCGTTGTGCAAATGAACAGCACCCTCTACTTCACGTACAGGCTACCCAGTCCAAGAAGCCCATGGACATGTCGGTGGCGCTCATGGACGGCCGCAGCATAACGCTGCCCGTGGACTCTGCCTGCACCTCCGCCGAGGTCTGCCAGGCGGTGTCCGAGAAGGTGGACCTCAAGGACACGTACGGCTTCTCCCTCTACATCGGCTTCCACGATAAGGTGAGCACCGCCCGCCCGCCCATGGCCCCTTGAGGAACAAGGGGCCATGGGACACTGGCCCTGAGTCCAATTTTTTATCAGTAGGCAAGAAGAAGAAGAAGAGTCCACTTTTTCAATTGGTAGGCAAGAAAATTATGAAGAAGATGAAGATGAAGAAAAGTTAAGTTTTCCAATCGGTAAGCAATAAGAAAAAAAAGCCCATTTTGTATTTGGTAGGCAAGAAGAAGAGAAGAATGTGGAGGAAGCGGAGGAGACAGAAACGTCTCGTGACACCGTTATTCACGTGTCGTCTGCTAAACGTCTCACGGCCCAGTTATTCACGCGTAGTCTGCTAAACGTCTCACGGCCCCGTTATTCACGCGTCGTCTGTTAAACGTCTCACGGCCCAGTTATTCACGCGTAGTCTGCTAAACGTCTCACGGCCCCGTTATTCATGCGTCGTCTGTTAAACGTCTCACGGCCCCGTTATTCACGAGTCGTCTGTTAAACGTCTCACGGCCCCGTTATTCACGTGTCGTCTGTTAAACGTCTCACGGCCCCGTTATTCACGCGTAGTCTGCTAAACGTCTCACGGCCCCGTTATTCACACGTCGTCTGTTAAACGTCTCACGGCCCCATTATTCACACGTCGTCTGTTAAACGTCTCACGGCCCCATATTCGCCTCATCGTCTGTTCTCCTCGTTACCTCTCCAGCTGTGGTCGCTCGGCGGCGGCGGGAAGCACGTGATGGACGCCATCTCCCTGTGCGAGCAGGAGGAGAGGAGGCAGGGCAGGGAGGAGCAGCACGCCCCCTGGAGATTGTACATCCGCAAGGAGCTGTTCCTGCCCTGGCACGACTGCTCCAGGGACCCCGTCAGTACCCAACTCATCTACAGGCAGATCATCAGGGGCCTCAAGAACGGAGACTACACCTTTGACAAGGTCAGGCGGGATAGTCAAACACAGAGCACATTGACAAGGCCAGGTTGGATAGTCAAACGCAGAGCTTTTTGACAAGGCTAGGCTGGATAGTCAAACGCAGAGCACTTTAAACAAAGGCCAGGCTGGATAGTCAAATGCAGAACAATTTGAGAAGGCCAGGCAGGATAGTCAAACACACAACCCTTTGCCAAGGTCAGGCGGAATAGTCAAACACAGAACACTTTTACCTAATGCTTCCTAGAATAGTAAAAACAATGTTGTTCAGACATCAAAATAATAATAGAATGCGCTTTAATGTCTTCTGTTGCCTTGATCAGTTACTTTTCAAATAAAAAGTCATGGATTTCTGATCATATTTTGTATACCTCACATGCCAAATACAGCATTTAGTCATTCAAGCAGGAGAATTATAAGGACGTTTAACCATTTAACAGCAGCAGTGCTGCCTCCTTGTGGCTCTAATAATAATAGCGGCAGCTTTCCATTATTAATGAAAACCCCTGTGTAGTTCATGTAACGGTGCCCATGTCTTCTCGAACCCTCAGGAGGATGAGTATGTCCAGCTGGCAGCAAGACACTACTATGTGCGCTTTGGCTCTAGCACCAACATAGAGAACATGCAGATGGCTGTGGAGGACTGTATCACCACGGCACTCATAGAGAGCAGATCTATGGCCAAATGGGTCTCCATGGTCAACGACACACACCGAGAGGTATGGTGGCTCACGCTGGACACATGCTGACCAAAACAGAGCGTTTTGCCGTTATTGTATTTATTTAGTTAAGATCTTATTTGTATCTTGGTGTTTGTTTGGTAAAGTCACAGTTTGATGTTACGACACAAATGTTCCTCGATCCTCACTACACAGGCTGTCGGCATCAACGGCAATAAGACCACAGACCGCGTGAAGGCGGAAATAGTTGACACTGCGCGTCAGAAATGGCTGCTTGACTTTTCCAAGTTCTTTGACGTGACGATGATGTCAGGTAAGGGTTAGGCTGCTACACATAAACATGAATACAAATGTGAAGTTCAATTGAAGTTTTAAAGATTGTGTAAAGCAGACATACATTTTGTGAGTTTGTCACACCACAGAAAAAGGTCATATTAACCACCCAGCCAAATTTGAATTCATAAAAAAGTTGCCAAGTATATAAAATTACTTTTCAAAAGCGTGAAAATATAACCAGCATTACCTGCTCTCAAGCGCTAGGGGTGTGTTTCACAGTCCTGAACAGTGAAATTATGAAATGCAGTTTAACGGTCTAACTCTACAATACAATACTACATAGTTAACAGTGTTTTCACATGTTTAAAGGAATGGATTTCTAACAAAGTATTTCCAAGTAAGTCTCTGTAGTTGCTTTACACAATCTTTAAACATGACACCTATATAAGGTATGAGCAAGTCTGCTAATGTAATACTCTTCTGCAGGACCTGCCTTGTCAAAGAGCCGGTTTATTCTGGCTGTCAACTGGAGTGGAATACTCTTCGTGGATGGAAAAGACAAAAAGCTAGCTGAACTGTCTTACCTCCAGGTCACTGGGATACACACACAAAGGTACGTGACACTGTGTACACCCCATCTTTGTTAGCTTCTTGTACCGTGCTGATAAACGTCTTGTTCATGTTACATGGCTGTAGACCAGGGAATTAAGCTTACAGCCCCTGGTATTCCCAGGCAATCTTCCAGTCCCATCCGAGCACTATCCAGACACAACCCTGCAGGGGTGGTAGCAACTTTCTGGGGCTCAGTCGTCAGTCATTCAGTGAATCAATCAATCACTGCAAATCAGTCAATCAATACATTTGCCAGTCAATCAGTCAGTCAATCAGTCTATCAATCGGTCAATCAATGAATCTCTATGTCTGTGTGTGTGTGTGTCAGTCTGACCAGGGACAAGAATCCCAGGAGTGACTCTGTGAGCTTGGCCACGGTCAGAGGAGAGTACGTCCTGAGGTGTGAGCACGCTGAAGACGTAGTTTCACTGGTGAACATGCACATGGAGGGAATGAGAGAGCGCTCGGTGTACGCCGTGGCCCTGCAGGATGCCCACAAACAGGGTATGCACTGTATGCTAGCGCGGTAATGCTAGCGTGGCTTAGTTGTTGTTTGCTGCATTTTTACAAACTGACAAGTCGGTTGGGTTTTTAGCTCATTTTGATACTGTGCATATTTTTCTGAAATTAATGTTTTACTCAATTCTAGTAGTGTAAAACTATTTGTTGTTTTTTTATGTGTTGTGGTTTTATCTAGTCTTATATGTTTACTTTTAATGTTTTTATTTTTTATTTTATTTGTGCTAATGGTTAATTTGGAGGATTGGATTATGACCTCTACATGCACACACACACTCATTATTCTCTCTCTCTAGACGACCCCTCGTTCCTGGCCTATAAGAAAGGTGACCTGCTGGTCATGGAGAAAGACGGAGACTTCTCTGCCGCCCGCAGCTGGAACAAAGCCACCAGTGAACGGACAGGAAACAGCGGCGCCGTCTACATGGACACCATCCAGTTCCTGCCAACGCTCACCAAGCCCAGCGAAGACTCCCTGGTCGGGTTTCATTTACCTTTCAAAGTATCAGAAAATAAATACAATACAGTGCTCATTGCATAGCAAATAGTGTGCTAGATAGCAATGCTATACGTTAAAACCAGGTTTTTATATGAGATGGACTAAATACTGCCCCCTTGTGGCATTACTAATATTGCTTCTGAACCACCAGGATCTGCTTCATTTGGGGCCAGACCGGAGGAGGGTCTCTGTGACACAAGCTCCTCAACAGAGAGAGGAGGCGGTGGCCCCCGTCTCCCTCAAAGAGTTCTCCTTCGAGTACTTCAGGTCAGACATCCAATAACTCTTCATCAAAGGTATACAGATACACAGTATCTCCACAAACACTTCTATGCACCCATAGGGTCAAATTTAAGCTAGATTGTATCGAAAGTATATCTTGCGTTACTTAGTTTACCCGTACTACTATTAATAATTCCATTACTGGCCAGAGGGGACATAGCGGCGATACCAGGCACATAAGCACAATTGTGCTCATACTGTAGCAGGGCTTTTGTGCACATCGTATCGTAACTTTTAGCTCTCAAACTAGTGGTTTGAAGTGTAACTGCACCCCAGCTCTGAGCCAGACTCCACCCACTACAACTTTGAAAACTCTGTCAAGGAGCTGACGGGGGGGGAGGGGCTCAGAGGGGGACCCTCATTGACGTCAACATGTGAATTTGATGACGTATGATGAGTGTATCGATGAACACCAGCCAAGGTCCTAGGGTGATTTTTAACGCATTTAAATGCATTGCGAAGCCAAGGGAATTGATGATGTGAGCGTTGATTGCCACTTTGTTTATTTCCTGTTTACGGAGCCAGGGCTGTGTAGAAGAACCATATTATTTTGCGCACACAGAGAACAGGGAGTTAGTGAAATGCGAGGAGATATTTGGTGAACTTGACAGAAAGTGTATTAGCTTACAATAGCGGACTATACCATACGATATTGGTGGTATGGATAGCAAGCAGTGCATGTTGGTCACATGCTGACTCAGCAATTCTGCTGTCTGCTCAACGGACGCTGTTCTGACTCTGTGCCCACAGGCAGCCGGGTAAGGAGCCAGGAAGGGCAGGCCTGTCTCGGGGCGTGGGCAGGGAGCGTCTGTGGGCCTGTTCCAGGGAGCCCCTCAAACAGCCCCTGCTGAAGAGCCTGGCGGGCAACTCCGAGCTCTGCCACCTGGCCTGCAGCGCCTTCACTGATATCCTTGAAGCTTAGATTGGTTTTATTGGTTTTAAATTAATTTCTGATGCCAGATATATACGACAAACCTACCTGATCCCAAAAAGACAAATACAAAAGAGTGTAGTAGCCTTAAATTATACCTTAACCCTCCCGCTGTCCTAAGGCATTTCAGCAGGCTAGCAGCAGAGGGAGTGAACCGCGGAATGTCATATGTCCGTGTTGTGGTTGCTGCCCTCTACTGGCAAGTGCACCATAGGACAGCGGGAGGGTTAAATGTCTGTGTCACCCAAGCTGTGGCCTAGTGGTGTTTCTCAAGTCAAGTACCCCTAGTGGTGCTTGAAGGTCCTACTAGGTCTACTATTATTATTATTATTATTGTGACAATTTATTAAGTATTTATTAATTATTATAATAGTATTATTATTTATTAAGTATAAACAATATAAAAAGTAAGCCAACTTTTTCTATTTATAACTTATATTTTATGCCTATAAATAGATGATGAAGACAATGAAATTCTAATCCGTTTTATTTATTTGTTTAATATTTTAGTTATATTATTGTGTAAATTTGCAGGTTGGATATGTTTTTCACTTCTATGGTTATACTGCAAATAGGGTGTAGTCCAATAAAGTCAACTCATTAAAGGTAAAAAAAAGTAAACTCATTGAAAAGGGGTCCATGAGCCACTTGAGAACCACTGGTCTGTGTGTGTGTGTCCTTGACCTGGGCTCCTACCTATCCTGAAGTACATGGGCGATTACCCCATCAAGATCGCACGCAGCCCCATTGAGCTGACTGACCAGATCTTTGGTCCAGCCATGCAGTATGAGGCTCTGCGGGACGAGGTCTACTGCCAGATAATGAGACAGATGAGCAGCAATGGCATCAGGTGCATTGGTTTGTGTGCATGCGTGTGCATGCCTGTGCATGCCTGTGCATGTGTGTGCATGCACGTGCACAGTCTCTCTAAAAATGTTTAATATTTATTTTCTAACTCCTAAATTAGCAATTCACATTATCATTTTGCTAGGGTTAGGGTTAGCCCTAACCCTAACCCTAACCCTTCTAACTCCTAAATTAGCAATTCACATTATCATTTTGCTAAATAAATAATTAATTAATGTGTGTGTGTGTGTGTATATATATGTGTATATATGTATATATATATTACTGTCAATATTTTCAGAGTTACTCTCAATTTGTCTGTCTGTCTGCCTGCCTGTCTGTCTGTCTGCCTGCCTGTCTGCCAGGTTGAGCATGGAGCTGGGCTGGCAGCTGATGTGGCTGTGCACAGGCCTATTCCCGCCCAGCCCGAGCCTGTTGAGGCATACCCAGCGCTTCCTGGAGTCACGTCCCAGAGACCCGCTCTCTGCCTTCTGCCTTCAGAGGATACAGGTCATGCTCAGGTCATGCTCTTCCTTCGATTAGCACTACGTCACATAACATCGCCTTAATAAATTAGGGTTAGGTTAAAGATTTTTTTCTTTTCTTCTACCAACCTATTGTTTGGTAATAGTTAATAGGTAATAGGCCAAAATGCATAATGGCTGGTCAGGAATAACAAACAAAAACTCAAAGGAAGTGAAAAATAGAGCAATGTTCTTTACCTGGGCAAGGGCCAGGTATGTGAATGTGCAGATTCACATACTTGATTTCAAAGTCACCATGTTCAACTGTTTTTTTTTTTTATTATTCTTCTTCAGGTCAGAACCCAGGTCCCTTCCACCTCACCAGGTTGAAGTGGACGCCATCCAACAGAACAGCACCCAGATCTTCCACAAAGTTCACTTCCCAAATGACACTGACGACGTAAGACAGCGTGACAACGTCACACCCTCACCACCCTCATCGTTATAGAGCAGCCAAAGACACTGGTTTCAGCTCGCACCTAACTTGCCACGCATGTTTAACCAATGCAACGTGGCAGGATGTTTTATCTACTGCCTCTCCCAAGCTGAGACATGCGGTGGACTGCCTCGTCCATGCAAGCAGCCAATTCGTCTGGTCGGCGTGACGTCATATCCGGCAATGGCTTGAGAACTCGGTGACAACAAACGACTGTGGACGAGCAACCAAACATTAAACAGTGGTGAAACGGTGTCACATGTGGGCTAGTCACATGGGTTCTGCAAAGTTTCTGTTGATTTTAATTTATAATGCTGAATTAGGCTATTTAGTATATATTTGTATTTTGATGAGCTCCCAGGCGATGCCAAAAAGCATGAATTGATACTGATTTGGACGACATAGAAAAAAAAAACCTGTTGTTGTTTTTAAAGTTGTCAATCGCTCAACGTCACTTCCGGGCGTTCGCCGACCAGACGAATAGCAGAATTCAACGGCAAAAGCCTGCATTAGCTGCTGTATTTCGTAACACAGTGCACTTAAATGTCAAGAGATGGATTAGGATAAATATCTAGCACTATTACATAGTTAGTTGGCACATCTGCACCACTAGATGGCAGTATAGTATAAGACAGAGGTCTTCAACGTTTGTTGGGCCAAGGACCCCTTGGCTGATAGAAACAAGGCACCATATCATGTATAAAACATTTAGTTGCCGGGCCAACGATAATGTGTAGGGCGGTCTATTAATGCCATGTATAAAAACAGGCAACTAAGGCATTAAATAATTGAAATGTATATATATATTTATAGCACTGGTTGTATTTATGTTAATGTATATTTTTAAGAACAATAAATCATTTCAAGTGATGATAAAATAATTTGGAGGACCCCCTGCAGTACCTCTGAGGTCTCCCTAGGGGTCCCGGACCCCCTGTTGAAGACATCTGGTCTAAGATGTAAAGACCGTGTCATTTACAGTTATCCCCTGTCTTGCACGTCCTAAAAATAGCTCTTGTATATATTCTTTTTGCTTTTTTTTATGCTCAAATTTAGCATTTGTAAGCTAACTCACTACTTAAGTGACGCAGGAGATGTTTATGATTATGTATCTACCCCCCCCACTCTTTCCTCATGTGCCCCTGCACTACTGAATCTGGTGTTTCTACACAGCCTAGGCCCTGTAGGTGGGGACACAACCGTATTGGTGCAGACCGTACCACACAACACTATCCCAGCCTTGGAAATGCATGTCCAATGTGTGTGTGTGTGTGTGTGTGTGTGTGTGTGTGGGTGGGGGGGAGCCTATGGTATTGAAGGGAGAGGTGTTTTTGTTTGGATCAAGTTCAGTCTGATATCACCAATCTTTCTCCAGAATGACTGACTATACCTTTAATGAGCTTTGCCCGTCCCAAGGCACTGCCAGGTATGTTTCTTGATGCTTGCGTTGTGTTCCACTGCAGCTGTTCGAGGTGACGTCCACCACCAGAATCAGAGAACTGTGTCACAGAATCGCCACTGACCTCAGACTGACTTCATCTGACGGCTACGGGATCTCACTCAAAACCCCTAACAAGGTTGGCTTTACAGTAGAATTGTATAGTACAGTAACACTTGTTCTATCTAGTTACTGATACTAGGTAGGACAAAACACCATAGAAAACTATTACAAGAAAACAGACAGTTGACGGGAGGTTCCGCCAGATAAAAACAAATGCTCAACTGTTACTGGAGGACATGCGTAAAGGGGAGGGGCTTGAGAAAGGTCAATTGGGTGGTGTTTTTTTACCGAGAGCACATGTATTTCTTATTGCTTCAGTACTTAAAAAAAAAAAAAAATCTATTGTCTCTATATTGTAGATTGTTCACCCAAAACGAGATCGGTTTACAATAGACACAATAGAGGCTTACACAATACTCACTGGAGTGTCAAAGCCCATGACAATGACATTTGTCTAATCAGTACCAGCTTGTTTTTGTCTTAGGTACAGAGTTTGGAAGACGATAAGTACTTCTTTGACAGTTTAAGACAGAGCTCAGAGCAGCCAAGGAAAACCAAAAAAGTCAAAGAGGGTAATTCAACATAATTACACACTTAATCATTTTTATTCCAATATTTACAAATATTACATAATAGTAAACTCGTTTGATTTCCCAGGTACCCCACCCACAATGCCATATCTGGTGATCTTTATGAGGAAACTTTGGTTTAACGTGACCCCTGGAAGAGACCTGACAGCTGACCTCATGTTTCATTTCCCACAGGTACCCACCTCACAAATTTGTTTCATACAATATTATGTTTTTTGAGGTACAAACTTAGGGGAATCATACCATATTATTTTTTGTATAAAAAGAAAAACAGTGTATTGTAAAAAATACAATTACAACATCCCCTACACGCAAGAGTTACCATTCTCAAACTTCAGGATATGTAGGGAGTAGCACCATCTATGGAGTAGGGCTATTGCAATTGCTGTGTCTGATTGGCTCAAACTAATGTCAGGTGATCAGCTGTGACTAGCGTGAGACAATCAGTTTGAAAGAGTCTGTAATGTGGTTAATCTGGTTAAATATTAAATGACTTTTAATGTGGTTATTAAAACAATACACTGTAGTTATCACACAAAATATCTAAAATATAATTGTATAGACTATAAATTGAGCTAAACCTGGTTGAGTAGTATTGGTAACTGTATTTACCTGCACAGGAGTTTCCAAAGTACCTCCGAGGGTACCACATGTGCAATAAAGAAGACATGGTTTGTCTGGCCAGCCTGCTCTTCAGAGTCCAGGTAGATTCAGACAGGTCCCAGTTCGTCATGATCCCTAAGATGTTAAAAGCTCTGGTTCCAGCTGACCAGTTGAAAATCATGTCATCTGAGGAATGGAAAAAGGTAAAGGGGGGGGGGTATTAAAAAATTGCATTTTTGTTTTTAAATATAGAAAGTGCTTTTATCTGTGCTTTCTTTTCTTTGTGCAGCAAATCATCTCCTCGTACAACAAGCAGGCTGGCATAACTGTAGAAGAAGCAAAAATCGCCTTCCTTCGATACATTTCTAGCTGGCCCACGTTTGGTTGTTATTTCTTTGAAGTTAAAGTAAGAGACTCATCTCTTTTTTCCAAGTATTTATTACTTTTTTATGTAATCATATACTGTAGTTTATGTTTATTGAACACATTATGTTGTGTTTTCTTACCATATTTTATTTTGTATTATGGTTGCATAATTTGCATTTGATATGGGATTATTCATTAAATCTAGATTACAGGGAAACACACACACACGTAAAGGTAATATAAAAAAACATTTTATGTTCACTCTCCAGCCAGTGTCATCTGACCAGTGACACTGTCTTTAATCTGGATTTGGTCCCCGGGCGCTGCACAGTGGCTGCCCACTGCTCCCTTGAGGGATGGGTTAAATGAAGAGAATGATTTTCGCTACATGTACCTGTATGTGTATGTGACAATAAAAGCACCTTCATATACAAATTGGTTTACATTATCCTGTTGTTTTGCTTTGCAGCAAACCTCAGAACCTAGCTACCCTAGTATAGTTTTGATTGCCATCAGCAAGCAAGGTGTCAGCTTCATAAACCCAAAGACAAAGGTGTGTGCCATAATTACAATGTTCAATAATGTTATGTCCAAACATTATAAACCAAAGTGTTTCTACATAAAAACTAGCTTACTGTTGTAAATCTCTTTGTGAAACTGCTAAATTAATTTACATTAAAGTGTAACTGCACCCCAGCTCTGAGCTTGACTCCACCTTTAAAGTGTAACTACACCCCAGCTCTGAAGCTCTGAGCTTGACTCCACCTTTAAAGTGTAACTACACACCAGCTCTGAGCCTAACTCCACCCACTACAACTTTGAAAAATGCATCAAGGAGCTGAGTGGGGGGGAGGGGAGGGGCTGAGGGGGGGCCTCCATTAACAGTATTATTAACATTTGAATATGAAGACATATACAAGTGTAATGTTGAAAACCAGCCAGGTCCTGGGGTGATTTTTAACAGATATGACGTTTAGTTCTGTTTTCAGCCCATAAAATGCGGCTTTTTAGAAAGACTGAAATTTTGTCAATATTAATACCAGCATTGATGTGTCTCATCACAGATCAATCCTAATACTTTGTTTACAGCTGAAAAAACTAATTTTAGGGTGCAGTTTTACTTTAAGTTATTTAATAGGTAACCAATAGGCATATTCAGTTATATTCTGTATATGTCTAGTATTCAACTAGTATCTTACTAATAAAAGTACACTGCTTGTGTACGATTATTAGTAAGATCTCAAGTGGAAACTGCGTGAGATTTAAAGCAGCCTTACATCGTTTTGGTTTGAAATGCAAAGAGCCTATGCTCATCTCGCAGCATCATAGCTGAGTTTAAAGACCACATTTGAATGCATATCCTAATTCTGCTGTAATGTGAACCCTTCAGGAGCTGCTAGTCATGCACCCATTCAGCCGTATCACCAACTGGTACAGTGGCAACAACAACTTCCAGATGACCATTGGCAACCTGGTCAAGGGAAATACCTTTGTCTGTGAAGCTCCTCTGGTGAGTGATAGCTGCTGGCTCTCTGTGTGAACAAGTTAAAACAAATGTATGGTGGCCTTGTGTTTTAATGATTGACGTTGATGAGCTAACATGAGCCTTTGCCTCTTGTCAGGGTTACAAAATGGACGACCTTCTGAGGTCATACGTGAACATGTATGAGAAGCAGAGGCAAGCGGTCAAACCGAGGAAACAGATGTTTTCCTGAGGCCTGGTGGGAAATAGATTGTTAGACTGAATATCATTGGCTTTAAAGCTTTAATAATATAATGAAGAAAAAGGAACAGAAGAAAAGCCTTCATTGTATTGCTTTTGACTGATTGTGTTGTATTTGTACTTCAAATTTTAGATATAATTAATGTTATTTAATGTCAAATCAATGTAACCTATAATTTATATTATATTAATCTTTGATTTCCTCTAGTGTTTTCCAAGTCAATTCATTTGGCCTTTTTACAATTTATTTCCCAATAACAACCAGTAGATGGGGCTGAAAGTGTAACATATAAAGACCAAAATGATATTGCAATTGAAAACAAATAAACGAGTCGTCTTCTTATTTGAGTGTCGCATCGGTGCTTCAATTAACACCTAACAGCATCTGTGCGTTGTCTATCTAAACATTAACTTCAATACAATAACACTATTAACAGTTGTTTATTACTTAGTTAAATATTATTTTATATTGCAGATTAATGTTTTGAAAATCTGTGGGTACCCCACAGCTGTAAACTATTTTAGTGTGAATGCATTGTCTTGATATGTTTTATATTTATGCTGACAAAAAAAAGTGCATTTGTTGAAAAATGATTGTCTAAAAACAATGCCCATATGTGTGAATGTGTGCTTGCATGACAACATTTGAAAGAAAATATAAAATCATCTTGTTTCTTGACAATGATATACAATCTTAAGTGTTTTAAGGTCTCAATATACAACATATGAGGCTTTCAAAATGGCAGCCAATTCTCCCGGCTTGCTGTGGGACATGTGATGCTCTTGGAATGCCCTGACTGCAGCTCGCATTGCCAATATGTTACCACCCTTTACAGATAATAAACCTTCAATTTCATACCTGAGCTGACATGATAAACAAGTGTGTGTGTGTGTGTGTGTGCGCTATACTACACTACTGTAGGGTAGACTACTTATACAGCCCTCCTTATTGCCTGTCAAGACTATTGCTCTGTTACCATGGAAACCATGTGACCAAAAATCAGGTTACCATGGGCAGGTGCATATGAGGTGCAATAGGATTGTTTTGGGCTTCAGTCTGTATCCTGATGCAATCTTGCTGTAAGGGAAATAAGTGGTTTGCCAACAGTGACGAGACTCTATAGGCTATAGATCCTGCATGTAATGTTACATTTTGCCTAATATTTGCATTTACGTAGCATTTAAATGTTAACGCATTGAGAATTCGTGGCACACTGTCGAGCGCCGTGCAGTACCGCGTGTGTAGATGCACTCGCATAGGCTACATCACTGTTAACTATTTGCGTTAATTGAAAGTGGAATAGCTGTGAACGTAAAGTGAGATGTGGGCAAAGTTATGTTTGTGATATATAAATAAATAAAAATCGTGTGCGAGGGTGCGTGCACGTGTGTGTGTTTGTGTGAGGTGCCCTACAAGAATGCAAAGGCATTTGATGCACTGCACCAAATTTGAGACAAAAGACCATATAGTCCAAACCACATCATCACTATCTTTCCACCTGCACCCTGCCCCCACCCAGCAACTTGTGCTTCGTTTCACCAAACAATCGCGTAAGACCTATAGCCCCACTGGCACTCACGTGCCCGTACGGGCACGCGCGCAAGTACACTCAGTGTTACACCCAAATGAATGTTGTTATGAGTTTTAATTCAGTGTGTGTGTGTAGCTGTTGCCATAGCGTTCATGAAACAGTTATTTAAATTAAAAAAAAAAGTTATAAAAAAACACGAATCAGTACAGGTGTATTATCATTCAATGATATATGCGTTATACGCACGTTATGGAATTAAGATAATAATCGTTACAGAATTGTTGCTATTATACAATATCTATTATCTTGTTTCAAAGTCAGAACAGACTTTCGGCCATTTTTCTGGTGTGTTTGTTGTTTTCACTTAACAAGCCGCTGTTCTGAGGTCAATGATAAGTTTTGCCGTCCATTGAACCGAACTCCTCTTCGGGGGAATGAAATGAACCGAGATCAGCGTCTCGCTCGTGTCTCGCCTGCCACGGCGCGCGCGAACAACGCGAGCCTCGCGATAGCCTCTCGCGGAATCAAAGCATCGCTCGTGAACTGGATGCTGACAGACGCGCGGTCATCATGCAAAGGTTACACTGTATCCATTTGAGTGAATCTCTTACGTGAAGAAGGCTCTCTGCGGGACTAAGACAACAACGTCAAAATGCGATGCCCGCACGCAATAATGCACTAAACTGGCCGGCGTTCATCTACAGCAGGTGTCAAAAATGGACTAGAGTTTGGGATTTCTACGGACGGCGATGTGTGTGCTCGCTCCTCTTGGCAGTAAAGTGGCTTCATGAGTGTCCAAAGTAACAGTGGAAGTGGTGGAGGAAGTTTGGAGGCGACGCCATCTTGGTCGCAGCTCTCCTCGTCCCCAACGATTTCTCAACAACATATAACGGCGACCGCAAAGACCAAGGAAGGTATCTAGCCCAGAAATGCACGACAGGCACTTATTCCCTCTGGTCTTGTTCTTTGCGGTGAAATAAAATGTGTTGGGCCATGTCGACAATACCTTAAATCCAAGAAAAAATGGATGGCAAGTTCACGGATGCCGCGAATTGGAAGCCAAACGTCAGCTGTCAGTTCAGTTGACTGCCAGTCTAAAAAAGCAACGATTTTGTTTGCACAAAGAAAGAGCTACGGTACCTTGTTGTTACGTTTTCATTTTTATTTTGACTCTTTCAGGTTATTTTACAGCTGTTGATTTCAGTGGATATATTTGTAACAGTCTGTGACGCTTGTCACCTACAGTATCAACGGCAAGAGAATATAGTAATAACGTATGCATGCATTGCAATACATTTCCCTGCTACGGTACTGAACTAAAGGAGTAGGCCCTAGATTTTAGCCTATGGTTTTAGCTTGTGTGCAGTTAGCCTTCCCTTTATACACATTTAAATATGATTGTCGAGTGTAGCTTTGGCTTTGAAAAGGATATTGTAGTGTGCTATTGTGATATTACTGTGTAATGTTTGTTAATCAAATGTACAGGTTTATTAAAAAAAAACTCTGACAACCGATAGTAGCCTACACATGTACGAAATATAGGGTATTTTAAAATAAGTCTGAATATAAAAAGAGAAAGTTTACGTTGGCATATTGGTTGACATGAAAGTTAGTGTCGTTTTAAGTTTTTGTATTAATTACTAATCTGCACCACTTAAAGGGAATCGTGTGAGAATTGCCCATATTTCAAGCCATACATGGCGTAGTCCATAGCTTTTTGTCTTTTCACGTATCCTTGAATAACCTCTTGTGTCCTATACTGTGCTTTCATTGGTTTACAGCACAGGGCTTTTGTATAATGTTCATTAGGCGTTCTGCTAGGGCTTGCCCCTTTTGAAGCTATGTAAAGACGACAGCACAGGAAATATCCAATAAGGAAACATACACCATTGCTCACAAGGGGGCCTGGGGGAAGGGGGGGATTGTGTTTTTTACTGGGTGCAAAAACTGTCACATGCATTTCCTCTGCCAGCACAGGGTAGGCCGACTTGATGTCCTTGTGCCATTGTGTTCACATTAAAGGGGGAGTCAGGGATAATGGAGAAATATTCAATTTACAGAGCCAAGGATGTGTAGAAATACTGGACCATTTCAGCCCGCACACAGCTAGTTCTGCTAGTGGCGGAACGTGAGAAGATATTCGCTGAATTTGACAAAAAGTGTATTTGCTTACATTCGCTGACTTCACCTTAAAGTCCTAATTCGCCATTCACCTTACAGGGCATACCGTGTTAAGGAGATTCAGATCTTTTAATTATTCATTTTATTTTACACAAAGATGTGTAAAACAGGAGCCCATTTCCATTTTAACTTTGATGGGGCTCTGGTTTACCAGGGGCCCGGGGGCCAGATCCATTTGTCTGATACAGAGCACTGTGTAGAAAGATAATGAGTATCATTTGTAATGAGCTTGGGATTGCGTTCTCAATACCCAAAATCCCTTACTTCCTATTTTACTTCATCCACAAGCCTCATGGCCTATCAAGAACTCTGAAATTACTCTTTCCGGCTGGGTCTCGTTACTGTATGGAGTAATCAATCATTCAAGATTACTGTAATCATGGATCCATACTGTAATCATGGAGCCAGCCGTACTTTCTCCAATGTTCTTCCCGATCAGAAAAGTGTCCATCCCCACCTCATTGAACCACATAAGACATTACTTGATTTGTGTTTCAGAAGGGCCCTGTGCTTGAATCATTTTGGTATGAAACTCGGGAACGTCTAAGCGGGTTCACCTCTAATCAATATCAGTACAATGCTGATCGGTCAGATCAATTGTTGCTCGGACTCAGTCACAATGATTTCAAGCTCTCCAGACTGATTGTTGCGGCAGAGTCAAACTGAAGCATGTGAGATCAGGATGGTCTTACAAGGCCAAACATAGTTGGCCTCACGACACCATCCTGCTCTTATTGTTGCTTGCTGTCTTCGGCTCCGGCTAACACTGTTAGCCTTGTGGAGAACATTAACACGTGTGTCCTTTTCAAAATGGCAGCCCCCATGGAGGAGCTGCACAGCCTGGACCCCAGGAGACAGGAGCTCCTGGAGGCCAGGTTCATGGGCGCCGTAAGCGGAAACACGGGCGGCAGCACCGGGAGCACCAGCGGAGGTGCCAAGGTAACACAGTTAACGCAGTTATCGTCAAACAGTACCAGGGCAGCTCTGCCCATCTGTGGTGTGGCTGTACTGTCACATTCTTATTGGTACGTTGTTGTGTTTCAGGGGCTGACCAACGAGTGCTCCAACCACAGCTACGGCAGCATGGGCTCCTCCAGTGACAAGGAGTCTGAGGTAAAGGCAGGCGGGTTGGACGGGAGGAGGTGGGAGGGGGTGCGGTGTTTTGGAACGCCCGCTCTGCTTATCTGTGTGACATAGTAATAGGTATTTAATAGATGATGAATACATTTGTTTTACCTGAATTTTTTATATTTGTTGATGCACAAAAGCCAGCTTCAAGTCTCAAGCAACTCTGTTTTCAAATTAGTTTGTATGCGCAGTACACACTTAAATGTGTACACCATGTTTCTGGGTGAACAGCTGCAGTCCTAGTGGAAGTGACTGACCCCCCACCCTCAACCACTGAAGCTTTTCCCCCCAAGTTTTCAGAGACAACAACCAAATATTTGATTGTTTATAAAAAGTAATATATAAAGACATTAGGAACAGTACGAATTTACTGCCTCACTGCCAAAGGTTTGTGGGTCTGTCTATTCTCAGTTATCTCGTGTAGATGCTGATATAATTCACATGCTAAATTCATGTACTACATATTCATAAGCTATATTCAATACCAAAATGGCACCCGTTAGTGTTAAAGTCTCAGAGATGTGCAGTATGCACGTGTATTTGCGCTACAGCCCTTCCTTTCTTTACCACTGCCTTTTTGCATTTCTCCACATCTCGCCAGAAGTCTGATATGAAGAGAGGGAGTTTCCCTGCATCAGTGTTGGGTAGTAACTAGTTACAGCTGGTTTGAGAGACTGCAATGTGGTTCATTATGGTTATCCAATAAAGAGGATTCAATTCTAAAATGAGCTGGCTACACAGGTTGTCATTTTTTGGAAGGGGCGAGGCAGGGTAGTATATTAATGTAACTAGTAACGTACCTAATAACTTTAAATACCCAGTAATAAGTAAAGTAATGCTATTACTTTTTGAAGGAGTAATAAGTAAATAGTATCTTATTACTATTCCTGAGTAACTTGCCCAACACATCCCTGCATACTCAGTATGTGCTCTTCCTTCTGTTCTCTCCCAGTAATGCTAGCATGGGCTCCCATTAGCAGAATTAGCCAAAGTTGTGTCTTCTTTGCCCACCCTCCCCCCTCTCTTTCCCCCACGTCTAACAACAGACCCCGGAGAAGAAGCACCACTCCGAGTCGTCAAATCGAGGCAGAAAGAGGAAAGCCGACACCCAATCGGAGAGCAGCCAAGGTATGACCGATGCCTGCAGACTGACTGCTCCTCCGCCTGTGGGCCTGCCATTGCAAAGTCAATAGACCTCGCCAGTCAGGTCGGGAGCACTTCTGAGTCTAAAATTCAAAAGTGAATAGGATCACAGAATGGCATTTTTCTTATTGTTTCGTTTTGCCATGGTTACGGTTAAGGTTATGCCATGCTCTGGCTGTTGGCATACATTTCAGATATGTTGAGGTCTTCGTTTTCAAGTTATATGTTGTTTGCTAACTGCAAAAGTAAGTCAACTACCGGTGCAGATTCATATTCAAGTAATTCAAGTAATTCAAGTAATTTAAATAGGTAATATATTAGGGTTGTCGATGTCTACAGTCATACACCGTGATGGGCAATGACATCGTAGGTGGGGGGCAATATAAATTTTTCCTTAGCCTGCTTTATTAGACTTCAAACAAAGACAGTAGCTCTAATTATAAATGATTGACTATCTATAAAACTTAAGTAGTATCAATTCGGCGAGCCTCGGAAAAAGCGTATTACGCAGTGTTTCACTAGAAACCCTAGATATAACTTTGTCTGAACGCTGCCATCGGCGATGGACGATGGCATTGTCTATCAACCCAACCCTATTTGCTATGGTAACATCACAGCCTGGCCTTTTACATTTGCCGCTGAGTGATCCTGCACCGGGAGACGTATTTTATATGTGCTGGAGCAATAGCAAATTATATGCTAACTATTGCGAAGCCCATTGTCAAACTAACAGATAAACAGGCAAGGCAGATCAGCCAAACCAATCCTGGAAAAGAGGCCCTGATTGTCAAGAACTCTTTGGGTAGCTGGAAAAATGTTAATTGATTTAGCCCCTGCCTTTGTATATGAACCAGAGCAGATATTCAAACTGAGCATTTCACTCACTGATGACAGAAATTACCCTAATTACATCTCCTACCTACATATAGCTCCTTTGTTTTTTCCTTCTTCATCGACAAACTGTTTCTCCCTCAGGAAAGACGTCGACGCGAGGACCCAAGATCAGCGACTACTTTGACGTGGGTGCCCCCCCTTCCCCACCCTTACAACCAAATAACCCCCTCCTCCATTTGTTATTATAACTCATAACCGTCTCATTGCTCTGTCGTCTCTAGAGGAGGTTAAATCTGTCCATCTGTTTACCTCTGTGTAGTTCCAGGGCGGGAACGGGTCCAGCCCCGTGAGGGGGCTTCCGCCTACCCTACGCTCCCCGCAGAACTCTCACTCTGCTCCGGGCTTGATCGTGAGTAGTTTCCATAATGCCTGATTTCTGCTTCAATGTCAAACGTGGCTGCGTAGGGCCCGCGGATCCCGAACAGAGCCGCTCCGGCCCGTAGAGCCAGGCTGCCTATGCCGCGTGCACCAGCTCCACAATCTGTGCTGCCGCGCTAACAATGATTGGTCGGACGGCAAAAAGGAAGGTGTTAACCAGCCAGCAACAAACGCTGCAGTGACCCACGGTCAATGTTGGTGTATAATATTTTTATACGCATTGAACATTAACCAAGACTATAACTTCAGCTCACCAACTCGATTAGGGGACTTCCCTTGAAAACAAAAACACCTCTCCCCTTCAATGCCATAGGGCGCTCCTTCAGAAGCTTCGCCCCCGCACATTGGAAACTGATTGTGAAAGCTGGGATATTGTTGTGTGGTGCGGCCTGCACCACTTTGTTTGTGTTCCCATTTACTGTAGCTGATGGGCTGTGTAGTAACACCTGATTATCTTTTCAGCACGACAAAAAAGTGTATTAGCATTAAATCTCTTGACTATACATTTAAAGTGCACTGATCTCATTGTGGAGCCTCAACAATGAAATCCATGTTTGGAATACAGATTTATAAAGTTTGGTCATGGGGTGCATATATGTGTTCTGGGTAATCATGATTCATGACGTCAACATTGTAATGACGATAACCGGCCGTGTCGGTTGCCTGCAGATCCGGCAGAACAGCTCATCTCCCACCAGTCTTTGCTTCGGGGAGCACCTGATGAATCCTAAAGCCTCCTCAAGCAAGTGTGTCCAGGTAGTTTTCACATGCTGCTTTTGCTTTTAGTTATTCAAATCTCTCTTCATTAGATATACATCCATTTGTTCATGAAAACATGAAGAGCGGTATTATAAGTCATACAAGAGCATAACCATGATATAGACAGTTTGGGGTGTGTGTGTGTGTGTGTGTGGATCCAAATTCTAGCATTTTAAAAGTCAACTCTCTCTCTCTCTCTCTCTCTCTCTCTGTCTCACTCTCGCTCTCTCGCTCATTCTCAGACGGAGTTGACAGGGCTGAAGTTGGCCGCACTAGAGAGCAACAAGAGTCTGGACCTGGAGAAGAAAGAGGGACGCATCGATGACTTGCTCAGGGTGAGTCCAGTCTCCTCGTCACGATGCTGTCCTGTCAGTCAGTGACAACATTGCTCTGCATTGCCTTCTTCATGTTCCTGAAGGGAAGAATGTTAAAACAATGTTTTTCTGGTCAGATTTAGACTATCACACATCTAAAGTAATTTCAGTATTTACAATCGATACGAATGAATTATTTTCGAATATTTATATCAGAGTATTTATTTACTTATTCAATTTAACCTCACAGGCTAACTGTGACCTGAGGAGGCAGATCGACGAGCAGCAGAAACTCCTGGAGAAATACAAGGAGCGCCTCAACAAGTGCATCACCATGAGCAAGAAGCTGCTCATGGAGAAGGTGGGAGGTCACCTGCCCGGGTGCTGGTGGGCTCGCATGCGTGAGAGGGAATGAGAAACGAAAATAGCGCCACACTAAAGCGCTAACCGGTCTAAAGCCTTTAATAGGCTTTATAGGCGCAACCAATTTCTGCATTCTGTTAAACGGTACGCATCGCTTTTGGGTAGTTGCTCTACGAGCTCAAATCTGCAACATTTTATTTAACTACCAAAAACGAAAGTTATCATAAAAGTTATAATAAAAACTAGGACTAAATTTGACGAGACGAAAACGTTAGTGGTATAATATAAATGTAAAAACTCTGCCTGCATATATAAGTTACCGTAGTTTCATACTTAAATTTAAAAACTGTGCCTGTGTATGATTTACCGTAATTGCACACATAAGTGTGCAGGCTGCAGCACACTGTTAAAGCCGGCTGGCGGGAACGTATGGTTAACAGTAACTGCACACTGTAAAATTTGGCTCGCGTTAACATTACTGCAGTGACAGATCGACAGATAACTATAATTTTTGCTTTACAGTAGGAAAATCTGACAAGGTAGGACAGATTGACAGAAAACCAGATCGAGTCCATATGCACGCTGGTCTTAAACAGTAAACAAATAGCGTACAGCGCTAATCTGGATTCTTACCTTAGTTGCCTTCCTGGTACAAATGAATTAATTAATTTGAAGGGACAAAATAACTTATCAAATTGTCCTAGCAGGCTGAATAAAGAGTTATAGCTTGAGTTATAGCATTCAACATGCTATACCGGTGTTAGACTTTTGTATTTGTTAAAGAGAGAAAACATTTTGACTAAAAGTTGACTAAAATGTAATGCCTTTTAGTTGACGAAAACGCTTTTCTATTTTCGTCGACTAAAATAGACTAAAACTAACTAAACTAAAACTATTTAGAATGAAAATGACTATAATGTCACTAAAACTATTAAGCATTTTCGTCTAAAGACTAAATCTAAAATTGCTGCCAAAATTAACACTGGTTAGAAACCAGACAAGATGTGTGATCTGCGTGTGCGTGAGTTGTGCATGTGCGTGATTTGAGTGTGTCTATGTTTTGTGTGCGTGACCTTTGTGCGTGTGTGCGTGCACAGAGCACCCAGGAGAAGCAGTCGTGCCGTGAGAAGAGCATGCAGGACCGGCTGCGTCTCGGCCACTTCACCACCGTGCGACACGGAGCCTCGTACACCGAACAGTGGACCGACGGCTACGCATTCCAGAACCTGGTCAAGTGAGTGTCGCCACATACAGCTAACCTGACGGGCCACGTGGATTGTTAGACACAAGGGAAGCAGTCCGTTGACACTCGTCAAAAAATACTTGTTGCAGTTGATTGGGTGAATCTGTTCATAATTGTTGTTTTCAAGTTGTTTTCATGTAGCTTTCGCTGTCATCATACCTAAACCATGCCCGTAAGTTCAATTGTTACTCTGACTCAAGTCGCAAGGATTTGAAGCTACCCAGACTGATTTGAAGCTCTTCAGACTGATTTGAAGCTCTTCAGACTGATTCTTAAGGGCAAAGTCAAATTGAAGCTACATACTGGATGCTTCCCTCCGGTTCTATTGCCTGTGTATATCTTTGATGTAGTCGTCTTGCACAATTCCTCTAGCAATCAGAATAGTCTTCTATACGTTTCTTTTGGCTGGCTGTTGCACAGCTATTGCACAGCTCACATTTAGATTAGGAAAAGGCTTTCTAAAGGGCACCAAAGGGAAGTTGGAAAGATGTCAGCATGCTCGCATGCAGAAAACAGGACTGGTGACAAAATGGCCCCCGTTCATTACAGCACTGTGCCCAGAGAGGATAGAGCCAGAGACACAAGAACGTCTACTGAAACATTGTGTTTCAGTAGACGTTCCAGAAAAAAATCCCATATTATACCGCAAAAAAAAAACCATATAACAAACATATTATTTTATGAACCCTTGGTCAAAAAACAAGATTAGTAATCGAACCGTGGATTTGGGGAACCGTTACACCCCTACCCATTAACGCCGCCAGAGATAAATAATGTGCAATATTATTGTGAAATCCATGTACCTTCACATTGACTTGCATGGAATGCTAAGTTGTTCTTGTGTAAAAGGTGAAAAGGCCAAAATGAATGCGGAAGTGTCGTCCGTTGAACCCTCTTTGTTTCCCAGCTCTCTGGTTGCACACCTTTGCAAGCGTTCCAATATGGCTGCCATGACACGTGTCTCTCCCTGCGTGCGCCCGGCAGGCAGCAGGAGGGCGTGAACCAGCAGCGGGAGGACATCGAGCGCCAGAGGAAGCTGCTGGCCAAGAGGAAACCGCCCAACCCGGCGTCCCCCTCCATGTCGGTGGTCTCCGCCTCCGAGCCCAAGCAGCGCAAGGCCAAGGTTGTCAACGGCAACGACCCGGACCCCTTCCTGAAGCCCTCTCTTCCCCAGCTGTGAGTACATTATACAGGGTTTTCCCTGGTTGTGGAATTTCTGGAATAATCTCGTGGAGGACAGTCTAAGTCTATGACAGCCATGGAAAGTCAGGGTAATTAATCATTTGGTTGAATCATGAAATATTAAGGAATTATATTTGCAACATGTTTCAAATTTAGGTGCAATTAATCCTATTTATTAGTTATTAACAAATCTAACGCTGATGCGCACGGTAACATGAAGTGTCACATTGTCAGTGAGCCACATGCACTTTTACTTCCCCAAACCAAAAACACTAAATGGGACAGAACAGTAAAGCATGCATATGTTATTTAACTCAGAAGGGTTTCAATTAAGTGAGAAAAGTTTAACTAGGAGAATTTGTCATGTTGTCTGTCCCTTTTACACGGACATTGTCTTGGTGGCCTGTTTTTCTGTTAAATAAAGGTCATGAAAATTCAGATTTTCTGTCAGTTAAAGTAAGCAAAATGTCAAGGAATTTGACTTGAGAGCGGGAACCCTGCATTTATATATATTGTATAATCAAGCAAGTGCATTTTTATTATACAGCATTTTGTTACTTTTAAAATTGACTACATATATAGTCGCTTTTATCCAAAGCGACATACTATACTACATACTATACTACATACTATACTATACTACATACTATACTACATACTATACTATACTATACTATACTACATACTATACTATACTACATACTATACTACATACTATACTATACTACATACTATACTACTATACTATACTACATACTATACTACTATACTATACTACATACTATACTACATACTATACTATACTATACTACATACTATACTATACTACATACTATACTACAT
>JAODUK010000009.1:636747-652897 GCA_027564635.1 Typhlichthys eigenmanni | reverse complement strand
GGAACTCGGAGTAGAGCCGCTGCTCCTTTGCGTCGAAAGGAGCCAGTTGAGGTGGTACGGGCATCTAGTAAGGATGCTTCCTGGGCAAATTTCCAAACTCTCTCCTTAGTGCCAGGGGTTTCTTGGAAGTGCTATTTGGGATGATACATGAACCAAAGCTGCTATTTTCACCTCCACAAAGAAGTTGTTGTTGTTCCCTCTTGCTCTGATACAGGGTTGTGTTAAGGAAGAACCTCAGCCCATCAAGACTTGATGAAATCATCATTGTTCTTTGGTTGTCTAATCTAGGGAATAAAACCTGTCTATTGTCCGTCTTAGTTCCAGGCATTTTAAATCAGACACATACACTAAACTGCTTAATGGTTTGGCAGTCACTCTACTAACAAACCCACAGTTTGCCTGTCACATGCGCTAGGGCTAAACAGTGGCCCAGTGGATAGCACTGTGGCCTCACAGCAAGAAGGTCCAGGGTTCAAACCCCAGCCGACCCGGCCTTTCTGTGTAGAGTTTGCATGTTCTCCCCGTGTCTGCGTGGGTTTCCTCCGGGTGCTCCGGTTTCCCCCACTATCAAAAACATGTCAGGTTCACCCTCCAGTCAGTACTGTTGGCCAGACGGGTCGAGTCGGTCCCCGGGCGCCGCATGAGTGGCTGGCTACTGCCCCCTTCGGGGATGGTTTAAATGCAGAGAATGAATTTCTCCTAAGGGGGATTAATAGTATGTATGATTTCTTTCTTTCTAATGCAGTCAGGTTCATTCACTGGTTTCTCTCATGAGTGAGTTCTTAGTTCAGTTTAAATCCCTTTGCTTCACTGGAAAAGAAGGCAGAAAGCGTGACCATGTAACAAAATACACCATCAGCGTTTAAGATGGCCATTTTATCTTTCATACAATTTTATCAAAAATGTTGGGTCAAATTCTCTGATGCGTGACTTTACAGAATAGAGAAAGCATACAAAAAGCCATTGTAATAGCTATTGTAACACCTCATCTCTATAAATGTTGAAAAACAGCTTAGGTTCCGACTGAACTACTGCTGTAATGTGTGTAACTACAATGCAAGCACGCTTTCACCAGAGGGTGGCGGTAGAGCGAAGAACGGTAGAACTTAGAGGCAAGGTGGTTCTCGGTTGGGAAATGTTAGCCTGGCTCCGCCCAACGATTGCTTGCGGACCATTCGGCAACCACTGCGGGTGGCTATACTGTAAGTGCGGTGACTGTGACACTTTCATGCGTTCGTTTCTGAATGTAGTCCCAACAATGGGGGCGAATCACATACGAGATGAAGCGATAAACTGTTGCAGCAACGGCGCTTGGTTTATGGCTGCAAACATTCCACAATTTAGCATGTCCCTTATTCACAATATGAAGTTTGGGTCTGTATGGTCCCGCTTGGTTGTACAGTTCCAGGCTAGGGAAGTGTAGCCTTTATCCACTGGTGAACCTTATCCGTTCTGCTAAGCTACGCCTAGTGCCATTTTAACATGTGACTGTAGTCACGTATATTGGACCCCTTCCTCATCCAGCTGTATGAGGCCATGACATAACAGATCCGAACACACAGATCACGTGAGCAACAGGCTCATCCCTGGGATGTCGATAGCTTTTCCTACTTGTTGCACAGCATCTGTTTCTTATTGGCATGGTCCAGAACGGCTGTCGGAATTAGCTCTGACTATAACTCTCAGAGCTACTTGGAGTACATGCTCGCTCCTCAATCTCCCCGTTCTTTTGACCTCAACATTGTTACTTAAAACACATAAGCGGCCACTGTTCATTTGCTGTTCTCAATGTATAAATCTGGAACGTTTGGCAAGAAGTGCTCAGACAGACTTGCTACTAGGTATAATTCTATTATGCCATATTCAGCCACTCACAATGACCACTAGTGTCACACAAGGAAATGCCCCCATTTTAATATTATTGCTTAAAACAGACACACAGACACAGCATTGTAGTTTTTTATATTTGCGTCATGATCTTAATCTTATATCTTAATATGAAATTAATTAGCCTGGCTGCTCCCGAAAACAATGT
This sequence comes from Typhlichthys eigenmanni, assembly GCA_027564635.1. Classification (NCBI taxonomy): domain Eukaryota; kingdom Metazoa; phylum Chordata; class Actinopteri; order Percopsiformes; family Amblyopsidae; genus Typhlichthys; species Typhlichthys eigenmanni. Next base: position 650,862 of record JAODUK010000009.1, on the reverse strand, counting down.
TAACAGTTTTATCCCTTGTTATGAAGTATCAAAATAAGCAAATATTTCCCGCTTTACTTTAGTCTGGGGCTGTAGCATAATAATTCCAAGGTAATAAATAACTCAGCAGAAACATTGTGCACAGTATTAATTAAAATATGTCATATTTTAATGCAACAGTTTATTTATGTTCTTAATATTTCTAATAAAAAATTATAATAATAAATGTCAATTTATCTATTTATAGCTTATTGAACTAATAGAGTAATTTATAATAGAGTAATTATTCATTAATGATGAAAGCCTTTCCATTTACAGAAATCAACATGGCCACAGTCATGCAACAGTTACATCAGTGAGGCTGTGATAAGTGTGTCCATGAACTAAGATTGACTGACAACGATAGCTTTAAGTAATTACTTTTTATTCACAACACTGCAGTGTTTTATTGCAGACAGTATATTTTACTTTAGTCCACTGCTGCTTTGCAAAGGAGACATCCGGTACATTACATACTTTTATGGATGGATGGGCCAATTCCTCAGGCTGCACCCTGAATGGACACTTTTCAGCCGCTAGGACACCTATAGGAGGATATGTGTAATGCCCAGGCTTCATTGAACACACATTTGGTACAGGGTTACGGTTATGTTTACATTTTCCTTTATGACCCCCCCTGCCCCCACACACACACACACACACACACCTCTCTAAGAAATAGAGCTTATGTATCCCTGTGGTCAGTGGGGGGGGGGGGGTCCCTCTGTCTGCGTGTGCGTTCATGCAAGCGACACATTGTCGGAGCACTGTTTATAACCCTGCTCTCTCCTGTTTGTCATGTCTTTTGTTTGATAGGTGTGTCATGTAGGTAGAAGGTTGTGTGTGTGTGTGTGATCGTTCAGACCGCGTTTGCTCGGGCCTCTCTCTCTGACAAGGAGATAAAACGTGCACATTAGCAGGGTAAAGAGATGTGACTGACATTGTTCTGAGTCGGAGGAGGCATGGGAACATTCCTTCTCCGCCGCTGTTTGACTGGTGGCAGTCTTGCAGTGCTATTCCGCTGGCCTCGGCAGAGCGAAATTGTAGTCCTATCATCTGTCACCGAGAGGCGTGCGTCACGCAAGGTCATATTGCTATCTTAGTTGAACGTTGAACGTGTCAGTTGGTCAAACAAGATGGCACTGGTTGAGGGAGTGAAAGCCAGCATTATCATAGCTAGGCAGCACGTGGTTGGAAAACCCCTAGTTAAGGAATATGACTGCAAACACACGTTCCTACCACATGGTGGCACTGTTGTTTATAATGCAAAGGATCTTGTCAACCTTAAAATATAATATCTGAGACTACAACTGTGGAGTTATCCAGAAATCGTGACTGTTGAGATATTGAACATCTTATTGATTGGTGCATTGATGATGTATGGTTTGAATGAATTAAATATAAAGGTAAAGAAGAGCTAAATAAGCAGTTTCATGGTTCTAAACATTGCTAAGGGAAATCTGAGATGGATAGATTTGAGAAATGTAGCTGGCCTATATTGTGTTTTCAGAATACAACCAGATACTTCATATGTAATATTAAACACACCTGCCTGATGGGACAAATGCGTAACCATCAGTAGTCACCGTGGGTTGTCTAGATTGTAACTTTTCATATTTATTATGAAAGCAAAATAAAGTAGTTAAAAGAACGGGACGTGGCTGAGGCTTGAGCAAAAGCTCGCCCCTCTTTCCCTTGAGTCCTACAACCCTTTTTTGCGTGTTTGTAAAGGAGTTGATCTATTCATATTCATGCCTTCGTATTCAAAAAACAATGTTTTTTGTTTGTATTTTTATTTTGTCTTGAGCGTTGGATTGTAGTTCATAAGATTTGCTTTTATCAACTGAGCTTCTTGTGTTTTTATTGGTCTGTACTCTGTGTCCTGACCTAGATTGGTTCATGGCATTACCAAGAATGGTGAGAGGTCACTTTATTTTTTGGCCCATTTGCCCCATTGTTTCATATGGTAAGCTGCTGATTGATTGAGTCTCCTTTTTAATTATTTTCCAAGAAATATCCCTTAACTAGACCCCCCAATCATAGAAAGAAAAGAACATTGATCATTGATTATGTAAAAGAAGACATTGTGGAAAGGTATTTGTGTATCTAGGGATGTGAAACATTCTATTTATTTCCCCCTTCGCTCTAGCTCTTTCCGTTTCAGACCTTCACATTTATGTGTGTATTTAAGTACATTTTGCTTCCTATTTCCAATGTTTTATAAATGTGGAAATGCTGCTAACACAAACCAAACCAAAACAAACCTCTGAGAAATTCACTTTTGTAGCAGACTAACTTTGAACATGATCTCATCCACCTTTTTTACAGTGCCTCTGGAACCAGTGTTGCCATCGATAATAAAATTGAGCAAGCAATGGTGAGTTATGAATTATCTTTAATGGTACTGCCATCCACATAATGGGCTGGCTTCACAGACGTGGATTAAACCTAGTGCTAGACTAAGAACCTCTTTCATCGGAGAGCTTCATATACATGTTCTTGTAGTCTTGGACAAGGCTTAATCCACGTCTGTGAAACCAACCCAATATTATATCTGAATTTAAGCGACATCCCTTGATTGCGTTGTAGTACCAGCCAATCTGCATGTGCTCTCTGTTATAAACAATAATTCAGCTATGAGTCGTTGTCTTATTGAATATATTTAATGTAAGCATGTCCATGGAGAAGACACAAACAGCATGCTATGTAAGATGCTTCTAGTTTAGTTGAGACACTTTGAAAACATTTATACACGAGGGGGTGGCTTGAAGAGCCGTTTAAAGAAATAGATAAGAAGAGGTAATCTAAATAAAACAAAGGGTAAGGTGATAGTCACATAGGAAGACATTCCAGAGGCGGTTACTACTTAACATCAACACAATAAGAGGGCCGGTCAACAGTTGGGTCCGTGTTCCCAGATCATTAGAGTAATATATATGGCTTAAGGCCATCTAACACAAAGTATACCATACATTGGTTGAGAGATAGATATAGATATATATATATAAATAAATAAAAGCAATAAGATCCGAATAAATTCTCCAACACTCTGAGTTTCAATCCAAGATGTTTTGTTTTTATAAGCAGGCTTCACGCACAAATGTACTTATTATTATTATTAATAGTTAAATATATTAATATAATCGTCAATATCAACTAGCAATATGAGTCATCTCAAAAGGAAAGAACGCAGCACACAGACAAAGATGACAATCCTCAAGTTAATTCTGGCCAATTACATTACATGCTAACGCCATTTCATCAGAGCATAAATGAATATGAATGATGATCATGTCATTTGTGGAGGAGTTAACAGGTGACAGAGTCACGCGGCGATTGACCTCCTGAAATCACACATTACACAAGAGTATGAAACTGACTTGTTTTAATTTTTAAATGTTTAATATACTGTACATATAGTAAATTATATACAGGAGCATTAATCGCTTTATTTGAATGTCGCCAAATTAAAAACAAATAGTATAATGATAGACTGTATTGTAAACATGCCATTTATACTTTTTTCTCTCTGTCTTTCCCTGTCTCTCTCTCTCCGTCTCCCCCTCTCTGTGCCTCCCCCTCTCAGGACCTGGTGAAGAGCCATCTGATGTACGCAGTGCGTGAGGAGGTGGAGGTACTGAAGGAGCAGATCAAAGAGCTGTTGGAGAGGAACTCGCTGCTGGAGAAGGAGAACGCCGTACTCAAGTCCCTGGCCAACAGCGAGCAGCTGTCCCAACTCCAGGCCCCGCCCCCTCTCCAGGCCCCGCCCCCCCAGCCTGGCCCCGGACAGCCATTGGTCCAGCTGCAGGCCACGCCGCAAGCCCCGCCCACGCTCCAGCCCGACCCAAGCCAACAGCTGCAGCCCAACGTAACATCCACCTAAAGCACAAGCCCCTCCCCAGGGTGGGGGAGAGGGGTGAGGGAAGGAGGGGGGGACGACAAGACAAAACAAGAGTATCTCCTCCACAACTTCCTACAATTATTATTATGTGAAATTAGAGAGAGGAAAAAACAAAACATTGTTTTCATAGCCACCAGCTTGACCACAAACAAAGTACAGTGCTGCGTGTGTGTGCGTGTGACTATGTTAAGTGAGTGTGTGTGTGCGTGCGTGCGTGCGTGTAGCGTGGGCCTCCAGTATTAATGCAATCATCAGTACAGTATCCAGTTGTGCGGGGGGGGGGGGGCTGCATGTGTAGACTGGCCTGTAGCTGCGGAATGGAGCCTTCTCCTGTGGACAAAGCGTGACGAGCTGGCCTGCGATCTGACCTCAAAGGCCTGTCGCCGAAGAGGAAGAGGAGGAGGGGCAGGGGGGCGGCACAGGCCATCTAAGGGACAAATGGGAGTAATTGTAAAGAGCGAATATTTTTGTAAAAGATAACTGAGTGGGTGAAGGGGTGTATTTTTGCCTTCTTGCTCTTTCATGTTGTAAAGAAGTGGGAGAGAGTGTTTTGATGCGCCGCCATTGCCATTACCTTTACATTGAATCAAACCCTTGCATCACTCATTTAAGTTCTACTGTTACTGTTTATTTATTACAGGGCTGCTATTTCCATAAATGAACGTCATTAAACCAGCTTTATAATTGATGATAGCCTATATGACCAGTTTTCATTTTTCTTTAAGTGTTTTAAAAATGATTGAGCATATACTTAATTGGGAAAGTGTGTTACATGTGTAGTCGTTAAATTCTGACAGGTGTGTAACACTAACTGACATTTTACCGTGGAATTGCCAATTCATAGTAAAACTCCAAATCCAGTTTGAATGTACATTTTGCTCGTCTAAGGTGTAAAGTATTAAGAGCCCGAGAAGGTGGTGATCACCTCTTGAAAATGAATCTTAACGTGAATCTTCAGTAGGCATTTGATAACTTCAATTCTGCTGTTTCTTTAAAAACATTTGCCATAATCCCCCTCCCTCATCCAATATTTTTCATTCCTTTTTCTTTTGTTTAGGGCAGGGGTTAAAGCTGTGAAATCATTCAACCTACTTTGTAACCAAAGATGCAAAGCTGTGTAAATTATTTTTTTTATGCACTTTTTTTTTTTTTTTTTTAACTTTCTTCACAATTTTTTTGCCGTTTCGGCATGTTCTGCATGATCTGTAATCTTCAAACCACTTTCTTACCTCATTTTCATTCAGCACTCTTATGTAAGAAAGTCTGAACAATGTAAATGTGGAATATGACATGGAGCAAGGTGTTTCAGTTGGTTGAGAAAACTATCCTAGTGTGTCAGACACTAGCCAGAAAATGAAGTGAGCCATGTATTGTTCATTTAAATGGTGTTTGGATTTCATATGCCAATAGTTTTGTTACATTGCAAATTTTAATGTATTTAAATAAAAGCAATATTGAGATTCCCAACTGTGCCTCTACGTCGTATATTTCGCATTGGTTTGAATGCAGCTACTCCAGCGGACTATTTTGTACACCAAGTAAGTGATGGGGTTTCACCACTAGATGGAGACATTACCCACCTATCTTATGTCTTGAAACTACAATGGGGTCAACATTTTTTTACGTTTCTTAATCAGTGTCAAGTTTTGACATTTTATTCCATCTGACTATAGGCAACATGCATATCAACGTAAAAAAGGTTATCCCATAATGACACTATAATTAAGTATCAATATCTTACTCTAAATCATTAACCTACCAACACAAGTCTTATCAGCTGTAAATGACAAAACAGAATTAAGTGTAATTAAGTCCTAGAATACTGCCACTGTCGACATGCTACCGAACTGTCTACAGCTGGCAGCGTTACCAGTACTAGCCAATCAGGCAGGTGGGTGTTTGCTTCATGGGGTGAATCACATCAAACTACCTTAAATAAAAAATATACAATTTGTGCGAGACATCATTTGGCATGCGGATAATATGATTCAAGAACACAATATAATAAAAACCTCTAGCACACATATTGCCTGCGTGCCATTGGCTAAGCTACCATGGTGGCACTTGGTTGTTGACCCCTGAACCACAATACCCATTACGCTTTGAAATGGTGTTCTTTATTTAAGTCATTAAAAAATGTAAAAATGTCAAAAAAAAAAAAAAAACATGCCAACAACTTGAGAGCAGTCCTCTATCCTTGCGATAATGTAATTTTACAAAACCCGTCAACAATTTCACATCCACAGAAACACATTTCCTTCCTGCATAGGATGTCCACATCACATGGATGTCCACATCACAATGCCAAGGATAAACCACGACACAAACGTTCATGATCCCTCATGAAGGAGATGTACTGCCGTGCTGCTTCACCCATCAGCAACAGAGGACTAATTTAAGTGGGGCTGTGCAGGACAAAAAGGCCACCCAGGTATTCCTGTCCTTTACGTCACTAGTTATCCCACAGTAACAAATCGAATGCCTTTGTTGATCCGCGCTGTGGCGGTGCGCTTGTCTTTCATGATGCGGAATCGCTCATTCAAAGTCATCACCGTCTGCTGAGAGAGAGAATAAATGGCACGTTTACAATACAAAGTCTCAGCGGAGAACAGACTCTCAGGTCTATCATTATACTATTTGTTTTTAATTTGGCTACATTCAAATAAAGCGATTAAGGCTCCTGTATATCATTTACTATATGTACATTATATTTAAAAATAAAAGTCAGTTTCATACTCTTGTGTAATGATTTCAGGAAGTCAATCACACAGATAGATAGATAGATAGATAGATAGATAGATAGATAGATAGATAGATAGATAGATAGACAGACAGATATATAGATAAACAAATCTGTTCACACACTAAATAGAAGTATTTAAAAAGGAAGGGTCAGTCATTCTTGAGAACGCTTGCCGACTTCAAGCTCAAATCACAACCGGATCGCTCCACAGTCCTCTGGCACCACCTCACACAAGAAGTGCATTGTAAAGCGTAGTAGCACTACGGCTTTGTTGATGTGAACGGCATTCGCCACTTTGTTCATGTTCCTACTTACGGAAGTACCGCATTCGTTTATCGATAAGCACAGAACGGTAAACTAGCGGAATGCGAAGAGACATTTGTTCAAATAAGACAAAGTGTTAGCTTGCATTAGCCGACTATACCTTTTATCCTGAACATACTATGATGGTAAAGGACGCTATACTGCTATATGCTCAGGAAGGTTTCCAGGCCTTCAAACCCGCTCCATTACAAAAGGACCCGCTCTCTTACCGGTTTCCCAACGCTGTTGATGTCAAACTGGAGGGGCACTCCTTTGGGCGCCTTCTTCTCCACGGCCTCGACCTCCACAGCGGCGGCACTAACAGCCAGCGGGTGCAGGGACCACCATGTTGGGGGTCTACCGTTGACAGAATAACCAATAGTGCACATTGACTGTATTTACCATGTCATTATTTGGTGAATTGGACTGAATTAAGGTCCACATACAATTACAGAAAGACCATTATAACAATAACAACAACAAATGACATTAGCCGTATGCTAGGATACTTACTCTGGCTGCGTCATAGCTGTGGGGTTGTCGATAGAAACCGTCAGGATTCCACTGTTGCTTGTCGACGTATGCCACCTTGTGGGGCATAGAGAAATGCAGTAGATTTTAGAGTGCAAGAAATTGTTAGAAACTATTTCACTACTCTTACTGTTCATACTTCATTCATAGGTAATTTATATATCCCCAAAGAGACTTACAACAGAGTACAAGTATTACAAGGAGCAGATATTGAGCAGATATGAGTAAGGCAGCTTGCTTCAGGGTGCTTGCAGGTAGGTCAACTCCAAGACCAGAACTCATGACCTACTGGATGGAAGTTCAGACCACAAGACTATCGTGCCACAGGTGGATCTCAAGAGGGCAGCCAAGAATTAAGTGAAATCAGAAGCAGGCTTCATTGGCTGACAAGATCACTCACTGTCGAGTTCGCTCAGGAGCAGCTCCTGGGCTGAGCTTCTGCACCTGGGTGTGTACCTGCCGGAGCCCACGGGGATGGAACAAACAAACAAACAGAATGCTCACAGTGTGGTCCGATTAGAATCAACAGGTTAAAACACGTTGACAGAGTGTGGTACGAACAGGATCTACAACCTTACACGCTTTGGGCACACTGACATTTGCTACAACTCTCATTCAAGAGTTCCTAGAAGAAAAAAAATGTACAAGAATTGAAAAGGAAAGAAATCTTCAACTGTTTAAAATGCATGTTAGATTATGACTATGCTATTAATTTGCCCAAGCATTGTCAAAAGATTGTAGCTATACTATAGCTCATACAAATCTTCACATTTGGCTGCAGATGTGCAGATTTGTTATACATGGCCAAAGGTGAGTGTGTATTCAGCTGCACGCCATACTTCTTGCCTTGCTTTCAAAGAGATCAAGTTCGCTCTGGCCCGCATGCTCTCAGTGCGGCATACCATTTTAGCCTGGCGTAACCACGCCCCATTGGGAAGTGTCCGCAGTCCTTGCCTCCTACTTGGCGTAGACCTCTGGTTCATTTAGAATATGTTGGACAGCGCTGAGCCAATCGGCAGTGCTACAACTGTTTTAATCGCCTCATCTAGCTCTACCACCATTTAGAAACACGTTTGACTTCAACGTCATCTCCCTAAACGACACCGATTGGGCCGCCAGCAGGGTGGCTGTGCGAACGCTAATGCCAACAGGGTTTCCAGACTGTAATCTCCGGGAAAATAAATTGAGCTAAGAGCAACAGTCGGGCGTAGCCAGGCTAACATATTTTAGCTGTGCTAGCAGCCTATGCCAAACACCATCAAAAACACTGTGCTTGTATGATCAATGTATTTAGAAATGTTGTATTTTAGAAAAACAAATCTTATCCAGCCCTGGAAATTTAAAAAGAGTTCCATACCACGTAGGAACCCTGATTGAAGTTCTATAAATAGGTGTGCATCACGCACCTCAAGTCCTCTACGGAAAAGAAATGTTGCTTGTCGGGCCTCTCTCTGGGTCTGATTAACAGGTGGAAGGTTTCTGTGGGGGAGGGGAACATGTTTAAACATTAACATAGCAGCAAACAATCATTTTGTATGTAAATATATATGTAGTGGGGTAATTGTGTCCTGAACTGAGAATGACATAATTCGTGTGTGTGCGCGCGCTCAAAAAGCATTTGTTGGTCTGATATGCTGATGTTCTAGTGTGACCTCTAGTGGCAGGCAACTAGTGGTCACATATACCGATAAATTAAATATCGATATATCGCCCAGCCCTAGCGGTTAGCAGGAGGTGAGATCATGCTGACCTTGCAAGCTACAGTTTGACACAACTATCGGTCTGGAACCCCTCAATTAAAGAGTGCATATCATAAAGGACGATGCTAATACATTCCAATCAAAACCTCCTTTCATATTATTGGACTTCCTACCTTTATCTCAGTTTCTCTCAATCCTGATCCTTAAAAAGGCTACCAATGCACTACATGTTTTATGCATAATCCACACATACACTGCCATTTTTAAACACTATTTTTTAACTATGGGCAACAAAGGCGGCCCAGTGGATAGCACGGTCCCTGGTTCGAACCCCGGTTGTCCCGGCCTCTCTGTGTGGAGTTTGCATGTTCTCCCCGTGTCTGCGTGGGTTTCCTCCGGGTGCTCCGGTTTCCCACACTATCTAAAAACATGTCAGGTTCACCCTCCAGTCAGTGTCACTGACCTGAGACACTGGCATATATCTGGAGTTGGAAGGAGGGGGGGGGGGGGGGGGGGTAATTTTCACCCTTTAGCTGACCAGAAGCGTTTTATTTTTGCTTCCATTGAAATTAATTATAATGCTCCTCCTTTGTATTATTCTAAAATATTTGGTTTACAGATTTGTGCAATGGCGGACGTAGCCAAAACTGTTTAACCCTTCCAAGGGGACTTTCTTCATATTTACACGTATTTTACATGTTAACATACGGTTAGTATCCAACTATAAGATCGGCCAACATGGCTTTATGAATTTTAGGATTATATCGCCTCCTGCTGGTTTGGCATGCTCTTGACAGGGTTTACAGTGTATTTTTGGAGCAGGGAGACATCAAAAACACGTAGGGCAGTGAGTCCCCAGGACCAGGGTGGAGGAACACTGCTTTATCACACCCAATCAGACTATTAGAAATCAACTAGATCGCCGGTGGAAAATTAAATAAACAACATAAGTCAGCTGGCCACTGATTGGCCCAACTGTTCTCTACACGGTTGACAAATGCACTGAGGGGTTGGAGACTGATACTCCTGGCACTACGAAACTGGAGGTGGTGAGATCAGGGCGGTCTCACAAGGCTAACCAGGAGCAGGAGGGCTAACCAGGAAGCGCCGCGCTGACGCCGGAATTCCACCAGCTCCGACGCGGGTTTGTTCCATCCTCTCGAAGCGTCAACCACTTTCACCAGGAGCGCTGCAAGGCAGTTGTATTGGCGAGAACAAAAACGACTTTCCCTCTCCGACATTGACTAACTTTCACTCACTTCCACTCCCAAAAACGACTGCAATTATATTCCACACCATGATCCTTTTTGGAATTGTCCTTATAAAAAGGATTTATGGTAATTCATAAAATTAACCAATTGGTTCATTTTATAAATAAAATAAAAAAAACATGTCAATTCCTTCTCACCTCTGGCCTCCTGCCACCAATGTAGTCATGTGAAATTCGATCGAGAGTCTGCAAACATTGCTTTGCACACGATTTCGATTGTATTTTGCATTTGAGCTGCGCGGACTGGTCGCGGCATCCGTCAAAAATAGACACGACGCCCACCTTTAGCGAAGCAGAGCGGAGAGCCGCTTCGGGGACGCCCCGCGTCACGTTTGGCCGAAGTGAAAGCATTCGCTAGAGTGGCCGCGATCAGCTCCCGAGGCCACGTCGGATCCGGAACTCTCCGCACGCACGTCTGTTCTCTCACCGCCTCTGTAGCTGGAAGGGCCCCGTGGAGGATGCGGTGCTCTGGCCCCTCCGGAGCTCTGGCTGTCTGTAGGGTCTCCTCGCAGCCTCTGGCCGGTATGCATCATGTCGAATGGAGGGCCTCAACTTCTGACCCGTTTGCTGAAGAGGTAGTTTTGAAGTAGTCGATGACTGTAAGCAAAACAAAACAGCGACGAAACTAAATATTTTATCCTAAATGTCTGTGGACATTCATTGGGATCAGGGGGTTGACTAGTAGATGGGTTTCAGGCTGCCATCTGTAATCGGTGTCCAGTAGAGAACAACCTCACAACGAGCTTCCCCTACATGCCTAAGCCAAGGACAGAATGTTGATGTATCTTTACAGTACTGTAGTTCCTAACTCCCGAAGACCATCGGAAAACTAGATCCAACAGTCTGGTTGGTGTCAAGGCGAAAACAAGCCTTGTCCCATGAGTGACAACACCCACGCAATAGATACTGTGGGAAAAAACAGGGCTTAGAAGATGTCGAGATGAACATAACTACATGGTCCTTCACACTTTTTATATACACAGTACATATCCACCACCGTAGATGAGGAAGCCATCTTTATTCTGACTTTGCTACACGACAAGCACCAAATGAACACAGGGACTTAAACCTCCATTTCTCCCATGATTTTGTTTATGCGCTAGAAGCAGGTGCACTTGATACTTTCAAGGTTACTGTCCAGTTCTGACTCCAAATGTTTAGAGCATAGGTCTTCGACAGGGGGCTCGGACCCCTACACCTCCAAATGATTTGATCCCAAACTTATTTTCTTCCAAAATGATCAATTTCAGAAGATATACATCAACATAAATACAATATGTGCCATAAACATATACTGTAAATTATTTTCATGGCTTAGTTAGTGGCCTACTTTTATACATGGCACTCTAGGCCGCCCTTCACATTATTGGTTGCCCGGAAACTAAATATTTTCTGTGATGGGGGTCCCTGTGCCGTGTTTATATCAGCCAAGGGGTCCTTGGCCAGAAAAACGTTTTAGACCTCTAGTAGGCTATACACACACAGTGCATCTTCCCTGGTTGTCAGCACAACAGGCCTTTTCAGATTAACAGTGCAATTACTCTGATTATAAGTATAATGGTTTAAGCGATTATATGATTAATACAAAATATAATGTGTATGATTCCACAAGAGTTATAAATCATTATGTGTAATGATTTGTAGTGGGGGTGTTGTTGGGCTGGTGAATATTCTATAATACAAGCAATTACATTTTGCGGACAGCTTTTTTGCCATAAATTAATGCTGTGCTACTCCGAGACTCCTCTGTTGACAGTCAATTCAACAGGTTATACCAAAAAAATAACCGTATTTAATAAAGATGTCCTGCGTTTAAATACTATACTGTGTGTACTACAACATTGAAAGTATTGGTCGGTTGTCTTGTTTGAGAGCCTCCAGTGTTATGTAATTCTGATGACTATAGTCCAACAGGAATCACACTGGTCATTTTTGCAATCAATTTAAATTAACCAATCTCTATATTAATGCCCCCACCGATTTAACACCTATGCTAAATATGGCATCGCGACTCTGCGTTTGTTCAGCTGCAGTACCTGCGTGAGTCTGTTCATTGGGTTGACACCTTTCTTTGGGTTAGACGGCTGCCTCCTTGCTGCCAGTCCAGTCATGACCCGCTGACCCCGCCGTCGCACAGCTGCGGGAGGGACCCTTCTGTTTTTCAACTTGTTCACCCCTCGCAACACACCGCCGACTGAAATAAAATGGTTTGACAGAGTGTGTGTACGTGTACGGGGGTATGTGGACAAACAACTGGCGACAGAACGATACATGTATGTAAAATCCGTTTACACGCACCTCCTCTAGCCTTGGTGGAGACTACCTTGGTCTGATTTCCTGTGGTCCGTCTCTTGGACAGTTGTTCTTTTTTATTTAAGCGTATGATGTCATCTGATAAAATTCAACAGACGAGCAAAATGTTAAAGAAATACAAAAGCGAGATGTAGTGAGCTCCCACTAACATTAGCAGGCTATTTCGGCATCATCAAGGCCTTACCTAATGACATGTCCACCTTATCGGGCACCACTGGCTTTTTCCCTGGCCCTGCTGCAAACCCATTTTTGTTCATAACTAAAACGTATAAAAGTAATTTAAAAAACACAGCACCGGTACAACCAGGAATTAAACAAGACAACTGTTTGCAGCCTTGATATCTTAACAAGACTATACGCCCCCTCTACACAACGCAAGCAACGTGGCGCATGCGTAAAGGGGGGATTTGCATTGTGGGACGTGTAGTTTCAGATAACTAAAATTCACGTGTGCACTGCTTGTATAACGCATTCGAGACGAGCGGTGGTTGGTTGGTTAACTGAAAGGATCGCTACGCTGTTGCATGAGGTAGGGTTTCGCCCAATGTTACATTATTATTTTAATACATTCACATTGTCAGCACGATCCGTTTGTACATAGACTATCTCGACTTGTAGTCTTTTATTTCGTAAGGCTGATCTCGCAGATCATCACCCATACGGAGGACTTGCTTACTACTACCGTACACACATCTTTGAGGAAGTTCTGCAGCAGCCAAGCCACCATGCCAGCAGGGAAACGTAAAGCGACTACCACTGCAAACGTCACGGCTGTCAAGAAGCCTAAGTTTGCTCCCCTGAAAGACGTACAGAAACCCAGAGCAGGTGGCTGGTTACAGGATGCAGTGGCGGCCAAGAGGAGCGCCAGAAAAAGCCTTGAGTACAACGAGAAGCGTATCCGTTATATATCTATCACCGAAATGGTAAAGCAGGACTCGGATGGCGTCCTCTACTGGATGTCAAGGGATCATAGGGTTCAAGGTAATTTGAATCAACTATCCAGAAGGCATGGGACCCTATTAATAAGTCTATGCATGGGACGATTTTAAAAGTTCACGTCACTCCTGGTCAATATATATTATATATTATATAGTACACACAATATCTGTTTGCTCTTTTTTTTTCTCCTCAAAAAACCAGGACAACACATACAATTTCTATTTTTTGTGTGGGGTATACCATGGGCAAGCCGAGCCTTCAGCAGCCATGGTGATTATTTACTGTAAACGGTATTCTTATCTTATTATTATATTCTAGTTTCTTCAAACTAGAATATAAGGCATGTTTTCAGTTATTTCACACTTTTCTGAATATAAAAAAATACAAAAAATTATAA
>JAODUK010000009.1:601656-611671 GCA_027564635.1 Typhlichthys eigenmanni | reverse complement strand
GGAAGAGTGGGATACATTTCGAATGCTCTATTTCTCTCTGCTTTTGTTAATTTCTCAACCTATCCTTGTGGAATAGTACGTTTGCCCATTGACGAAGAAATGTTCACACCATTTTAATGGTAGGTTTATTTGAGGATAGGAAACTCACGTCAAATTGATTTGCATCTTGGATAAACTGGATTCCCGACAATGTCATGTAATATTCGACACGACGGGTGAGGTACATTGTTTAGTCAGTCTATTCCAATACTGAAACACTGAAGAAATAGGTGAAAATAGCTCGTATTGAGGCAATTTCAATTAGTTTGTACTCAGTACTTCCATTCGCCTGTAGGCGGTGCTGCTAACCGACAGGCCAATATATCTTAACGTTTAGCAGACATTTATAATTAAATACGCAAACTAACTTCTGGTGGAATGTAGTGAATATTGGTGTAGATGACCAGTAACATTAAGCACCAAGTGGACCCAACGCCTGAAGAAATATTGAATATATGAAACAAGGTATTTATAGAAACAATTTCTCTTCCAATCACAGCAAATCAGGTTAATTTACACACAAGACACTAAAGAAAAAATAAATAAAATATGCCACACAATCCACAGCACTTCCCGTTTTTAATTAAGACATACATTCCTGGGGGCGATCTTAAGTAGGAGAAATAGCAATATTGTAGGTAAAACCACATGGCCAACCAATGACTCAAAGCAGAGATAATAAAAATATGATACATTTAAATTAATAGTCACAAAAGATAACACAAAGCAAGTACATCTACAGTTTATGACAAGTGTCTATACATAAGCAGACACCCATGACACATTGAACATATGTCAGCATAACATAAGTTGCAGACTTTATACAGCACTTATACCTTTTAGTCCACAAGTAAATTACTAAACGGTGAAGAACATCTACTACACACATCTTACTTGAACATGGAAAGAAATACCTGAAAAGGCCCTTATTGTATACAGACCCCATGGCTTTGTAGCTCCAACCAGCCATCAGTCAAGGTTAGAATCTACAACTGTCCGGGAGGGACCACCATTCAAGTCACCTCACTTTAACACCTAATCAAAATTCTGATCCAAGGTTTTAGCATTTGAGTTTCCCTCTCAATTATAAGCACAATGCAAGTGGGCGATCGCTATCACTTTTATAAAAGAAATCGCTAGGCTCAAATCAGGTCAGCCACATTCATAGGCATCTCCTCCACAGTTGTATTGTAAAATGTCTCAATATCACGGAGAATCCTCTTGTCCTCTTCAGTGACAAAGTTGATAGCAACTCCTTTTCTACCAAAACGGCCACCACGACCAATTCTGGGAAGGAGGAAGAACATTACTGTATGGCTCATTTATGCTCCTTCACATGAAAATACACGTTTTGAAACATGCTCACATTCCATTGGCATGGATGTTAAGCAATAGATCCACTAAAGGGCAGCTCTGCGTGCAAGTCAAAACAATACATCACATGTCTATTAGACGGAGGTGCTGCTATATGCTTGGAAGAAACAAATCATTATTATATAAAAAAAAAACAATAAGCCCATTGTGCGTATGTATAGCCATCTTTGCACAAAGTGTACTAAACGTTTAAGGCATATAAAAACAAATTTCCTTTACACTATTTCACCAACATTGTAGGGTTACTTGTTAAACAGTCGAGCATAAATATTGCCAATTCCAAGGCACTCTGGCATTTTTTGCCAAGCACAGAAATAGCCCACATACAGGTCGTCGTAACTTGACTACAACGTATAGAACCCAATTTCATTGCATGTATGGCAAGGCCGCGAAAGCAGCATTTTCAACTTTAATAGTCTGAAGCGATTAACGCTTTAAAAATACTACACTTAAATTCTTTGTTGCATCCTATTACTATTGCCTACGCTGCCCCCAAGATTTTCAGCGGGTCTGTTCAAGCCTGAAAAGGTGCGCAAATGCATTTTTATTCATCCAATTTTGAGCATAAAGGAGCCGTAAACTTCATACATGCACACTTACAGAACTTACCTATGAATATAATTCTCTCGATTTGTAGGAAGGTCATAATTGATCACCAGGGAAACCTGCTGCACATCGATGCCACGAGCCTAAAAATAATTTAGAATACAGGACAGTTATCCTCAAGCAGCAGTAAAGTTTTAATTAGCTATACTACAATGACACCTTTGAGGGTGTAAAACAGGGCTTTTCAACTCAGGTCCTGGTGGGCCGCATCCTGCATTTTTTTTAGATCTCTCCCTGCTCCAACACCTGATTCAAGGTTGTTAAAAGCCTGATAACAACCCGTTCATTAGAATCCGGTGTGTTGGAGCAGGGAGAGATCTCAAACATGCAGGGTGCAGCTAACTGGGTGTAGCAGGGTGTAGCTTCTAGCTACAAAAGTGTATGCTTGTATACCTGTACTTACCAGAAGATCAGTGGTGATCAACACTCTGCTAGAGCCAGATCGGAACTCTCTCATGATCACGTCACGCTCCTTCTGGTCCATATCCCCATGCTGTGAGGAGAAAATTTAAATACAATTTACAAAACTAATTGACAAATGTTTCTCTCCCCAGTAGGTATTTAAGCACCATTAAAAACTTTACCAGAGCAGAGACAGTGAAGTCTCTGGCATGCATCTTCTCCGTCAGCCAGTCGACTTTCCTCCTAGTGTTGAGGAAGATGACTGCCTGGGTGATAGTCAGTGTTTCGTACAGGTCACAGAGTGTGTCCAGCTTCCACTCCTAGAGACAGGCAGCAGTTTAGCCAAACTAAAACCATCACAGAAAAGGGGTTAATCTTGGGCCAAAAGTGGCACATGCATACATTAAAACTACCCCAATTTGTAAGCCACTGCTCCATTTAGTTTTGCAGATAGCTATAAAGGCGATGGTTCATGGAAGATGTTGCACAGGATCTTGAGACCAGGGACAAGGGACATTTAGAAAGAGGACCCTCCCGGCCTCATTTGCGATGCTGTGCAGTTTATTTCCTTCCTTGGTGTACCCGTGCTTACACAGCCACAAAAGCTAGGCCTCAAGGCCTGGCTATTGTAGTTCCAGCAGGGTGCTTATAAAGAAGGGAGTCACTCTAGACTAGTAATATTCATAATTAACTATTTAATTTGACAGTTGTCACCGATCCATGGGGCTGATTCAATTAAATTAATTTACACGCTTAGGTCTACGGTCTAACCTACCCAGGCCACACTATCAGCAGCAGGTTTCTAAAATGCATCCAAGTCCTTAAAAAATAAAAATGGCTGTTTACTTTAAAACTTAATTTAACACTGAATCGGAACTCTGTATCGGCCGAAACCCAAGTGCTGGCATCTGTATTGGGACAGATAAAACTGGGTCATGCCATCCCCAATTTAAATCTTAAACATCCTGCTAGCATTGCAGCCAATCACGATTAGCATTCGTTTAATTTAGGTTTGTATTAGCATGTGCATACGCACCCACTTCCAGTTGTGTTTAGACATTACTTTGATGAGCCTTTTTATATGCCATGTACCAAGGTTATTAGCCTACTGTTACATTAGTTCTGTATAGCTTTCTTTTTAACTGTATGAAAATCGAAAACTGCTCAAATCAGAACAGGCCGGACAAGCTTAACAGGTGATTGGAATGGGCCAGGCTAAATGCAACCCGTGCATTTTTAGTTAAAGTCTTGTTCTCGTGAAGCCAACATTGTGCAGTTTCGTGACCCAAGCTAGTTATAGCGCATTCCTACTACAGACCCCACAGTAGAGCGACTGGCTATGCATCGTTTGGGTCAATGTTGAAGGCCTGCCTACCTCTCGTTCCACATTGATGTAGAACTGTTTAATACCCTCGAGGGTAAGTTCCTCCTTTTTCACCAATATGCGAATTGGGTCTCGCATGAACTTCTTCGTCACCTCCAACACATCTGCTGGCATTGTGGCAGAGAGAAGAACCACCTGACAAATACATTTTTTTTTTTTTAGATAATGTATAAATAAACAAAAAACGAACACCCCACATTATTTCTCCTGTAGCAGTAATACAAATAGTGTAGCAGTGTGCTTTGAGACGTAGGCCAATGAACATTAAGAAAGAGGTTCGACCACATCTCATTTGCGGCACAGTGCATGACAATCTCCTTCTGCGCAACACACTGCTGGCATTATTGCATAAAACGGAAAAAATCCAAATCACACAATTTTAGCAGCGTTCTTTTGTTGCAGAAGGGGTTACGATAGCCACAAGGCCATTGAAAAGACACTGCAAATGGAAAGGGGGGGGGGGGGGCAATAAAATACACCCGACGCTTACTTGAATGTTCGTGCTTAGCTTCTGGAAAATCTCATAGATTTGATCCTTGAACCCTCGACTGAGCATCTCATCAGCTTCGTCAAGGACGAACATCTTGATCCACTTTGGCGCTGCGTGAGAGAAACGCCATCAGATGTACAGACCTACACGCTGCCAGCCCACAGCGCCACACCAACAGTGTGCCCACTGGCACAAGAGGTTGTACTTACACAGGTATCTCCTGTTGAGCATGTCAAACACACGTCCCGGGGTGCCTACCACTATGTGTGGGGCCTCCGCCTGGAGCTTCTGCATCTCACTGCGGACATTGGTCCCACCAATGCAAGCATGGCAGGTTGCTCCCATGTAGTCACCCAGGGCCAGAATAACTTTCTGGATCTACGGGACAGGTAGACGTATTCTGTAATCACATGCTGTGGCAGCCGCTCAAGATGTTTGACTTTATTGAAATGGCAGTAAGTTCATAGCATGCCTACATTGCAGCTTTAGTTCTGAAAGAAGCACCATCGTGTCACAAAGCTTTTCAACATTGGAAAAAATAGTAAACTAGAGTGAGGTCACCTTTCAGACCAATGCAGTCATGGACAGGGACTACACCAATCTTAAGAGGGTCAATTTCTGATAAGTTTGACATGTTGACAGATTAAGTGGTAAAGACAGTACCTTATTATTTGAGCCACTGTCCCCCATATGCCGCCTTGGTCTGAGAAACAGTTAAGTTAATCCTGACCTCAGGAACAGCATACCTGCTGTGCCAACTCTCTAGTGGGAGCAAGCACGAGAGCCTGGGTCTCCTTCTGCTCTATGTCCAGCTGTTGTAAGATAGAGATGGCAAAAGTGGCCGTCTTACCAGTGCCTGACTGGGCTTGGGCAATTACATCATAGCCTAATAGCATGGGGGTGGGAAAGGCTAGGTTAGCGCAAAATAAATCTCAAAAAGCAAAATTTGACTACAATACAGTCTTTGAATGGTTTGAGTGATCAGTGAATAAAAAGGTATCCCCATTAATGAGTAAGTCCCGAAAGATGGTAAGCATCATTTCACTCAAAGCCAGTCAAGCTATTATAAAGTACATTTTCTCCAATACCTTTAATGCAAGGAATGATTGCCCTTTGTTGAATGGCAGATGGCTTTTCAAAACCATATGCATATATTCCCCTAAGGAGAGTTTCCTTCAGGTTCATGTCATCAAAGTTGTCAGTAATCTCGTTCCAGTTGCTCTGAAAGTGAATACATTTCAGAATGTATGGATCACTTTTTTGAACAAATTAACCAAAACTTCACTAATTCTAGTTCAGTAGACATTAGCCATTTCACCTCAATGACACCATCAGGCTCCATTCCTTCTGGCCCCCCATGGTCTCTATCTCTCGAGCTGTTAAATAAACATCACCCACTTATTTAAACATCATATATCCCATGATTGAAAGTATATTTTGAAGAAAGAAAAAGGGGGAATATTTTAAAGCCGCATGTTCTGAAACAGGCACTGGGGCGTGCTAGTCGTACCACGTGTCATGATTTTTTTTTTTTTTGTCATGGCAAAAAGTCTGTAGTTTTAGATTCTGAACACCCACAAAACAAATAATCTATATTACTTTTATGGTAAAATGGGGTCGCTCCCCCTTTTACAGGTTACGCCCAACGTGTACTATTACACGGGCCGTTGTTCAATAAAATGCACTTGTCAGATTCCACAAGCGGAGCCGGAGATCTATGAAATAAGACAACCGTGCATTTTTAAGTGTGTCTAACACAACTAATCGTTTTAAGAAATCAAAGGATTCTTCTGCTGTGGCATTTGACTTCAGATCGTTGGCGCAAACAGCCAACATGTCGGAGACTGGGGCCTGTATAGCCTGGTTTGACTGCGAACTAGGCCGTAGGCTAGTCCGCCCTATAAGCACATTTCCCTCGAAAGTGGACGAATCCACAAAAACGACTTTCTAGTGTGTAATTATTCACACAGTCTCTAGTTACAAGTTTCTAGTCAAATAGATTATGGCATCCTCATTTTAGTATGATACCCTTCCTACAGTATGGTAGCTACACCCGAGCCAACGTGAAGCTCGCACAGGCATAATGTAAGGCCTTTTGGTCAGATCAATAAATGCATAAGCATCTGCATAGCGCATATTTAACATAAAATAAAAAAACAGAAACTGATCTATTGGTCGATCGCTCGGATAGTAACTAGTAATGTTAACGGCTACACGTTTTTACCTGTTGTAATCAGCAGAATCGCTAGACATGGTCCGTTCCCAACTTCGGCATGCGACTGGAAAGATCGGTGATGATGACGCCAGCTGCCTTTATGTAGCCGGACTATTTTCTCTGATAAATGTAATACTTGATTTTGAAATCAGCACTATGCCATTCAAATTGTGAGATATCATAGAGTATGGTATATTATTTCTAATATCGTTGAGGGATTTGGTAATGTATAATAAATCGTAAAAATGTGTTTGAACTATATTCCTTAGCGGAAGGTTATTGCAGTAATAAACAGCGCTTGGACTGCAACAGCATCTCTAGCAGGTCAAAAACTAGTCCGGGCAAGGTTGAGTAAAGTTGGACGATGTAGGATATACAATTTTACACTTTTTGTCGAATTCATCAAATATCTCCTCGTTCTTGCTTCAAAAAATAATTACATTATTTTTTTACACAAAACAGATACTAAGGACTTTGCTCCATATGAACATGTCATACAAAGTTGTGCAGACTGTGAAGTGTGCACAGACACAACAATATCCTAGCCTTCGCAATGCCTTCCCGTGTGGGACAGGGCTTCTGCACTGAAGTGAGAGGTGTTTTTGTTTTGATCGTGTTCAAACGTCAACAGGATTACACATCTATACATTTAAAAGTCAGTGTTCACTATCAAAAATGTCACTGTAGGCCTATCAATTAATACTAATAATTAAAATGTGTCTATATTTGCATTTGCAATGGCATACCTCTTGTTTAACCTTGGTGAGGGGCATGTTAAGCAGGGGTTCTGAGTTCATTTCCTGCATTCTGGTGAATTTCTATGCACCAATTTTTGCCTTTTATGCACCAATTTCTGGTGGAAATGTATCTAAAGCTAAATACAACATTCTGGAAGAGGTGACGATTTAAAATATAATGGAAAATAATGCAATAAGGGTTTCAAGCATTCTGTATTGCTTTCTAATTATCATCCGAAATCATCACTTGTGTACATTCACACATTTTACGTTAAATTGCTGAAACTTTGCATAAAAATTAGTTTTTTTGTTTTAGCGGAGCTGGAAATAATTTTAGTGGTGCTTAAGCATCCCTAAAAGGGTCTAAAAACGCCCATACCTCCAAATAATTTATTCAAATCAAAAATCAAAAGGACTAACCCAGTTTTATGTTAACGCACAGTTACGATCTATATACATTTGTTATTGTTATTGATTACACTATATGGGGCGTTGAGCACCATCAATTTAGGGGTTTCAGCTTTGGTAATATTTGGATGATAAAAAATAAAATAAAAGGAAATAGCACTTTTACTTTGAAAAGAAAAATGAAACCGGAATAGTTGTTCTACGTAACACGTGATAATTTTACAGGTTAGCCAGCTGGATGGAAGAAAGGGGATTCTGGCATTTACAAACATGGTAAGAAATACGTCCAAACGCTCGTTTAGGGATGAACGTGGAAACGCATCTTAGAATTGTTGGACTAAGTCAGTAGGAACATGAATACACACTCTTGTACTCAAATTTGCACTAAATAATGAAAACAAAGGTTGCTTAGCCAACATTAGCTAACTGCCGACGAAAAATGTTGCTAGCCTATGTTGTAGCTAAAGCTAGATAGCAAGCCGGTAGGACGTTGCCATTAGACAATACTTTTCTCACATTACCAGTGGTAGTATTGTCATCTGTCAGCTAACTTAATATTAATCAGTCATTGACGTCATAATTCGTTTGCAGAATTTCGTGCTGATGGCGTCTTCAGTGGCTAGCCAGTGTACAATATGCTGGTTTGACACCATGAGCAGTACGGTGCAGCACAGTATTAAGCGTCTGTGTTGCTAAGTGGTACCGATTACTACCAAAATAATCCATTCAATTGCCTTCGGATAACTTCAATTGCTGTACACTTTCACGCGAACTGGTGGACGCAATGTGCTTTATTCAGCCTATTGGTTAAGCATGTTTTTGGACAAAGTGACTTCAATCGTGGACAAAGTGACTTCAATTGTGTTAACATTATAGTCAAAGCCAAAGGGCTGTCTTGTTTGTGTTAGTGCTGAGCTTGAGACCTTGTGTTTTTTGTCTGTGGACAGAACAAGCTGAAGTCCTCACAGAAGGATAAAGTTCGTCAGTTCATGATATTCACACAATCTAATGAGAAGACTGCGTTGGCTTGTCTATCCCTGAATGAGTGGAAACTAGATGTTGCAACTGACAACTTCTTCCAAAATCCAGAGCTCTATGTTCCATCACTAAAGGGAGCCTTAGACAAGAAGAAAATTGAGCAGTTATACAATAGATACAGAGGTATGTAAAGCAACAGTTAGTGGGTCTGTGTTTATCACGTCATGCATACTATGTTTGATAGCAATGGGGAATGTACAAATGCACTTATCAATGTTAGGAAGCAATCTTTTCTCCTTTTGCCCAGATATTTATCAGTATACACAACTCTATTTAATTTGTAGATCCTCAAGATGACAACAAGATTGGCATTGATGGCATCCAGCAGTTTTGTGATGACCTGGGTTTAGACCCAGCCAGTATAAGTGTACTCCTGATTGCCTGGAAGTTTCGGGCAGCCACACAGTGTGAGTTCTCTAAGCAGGAGTTCACGGATGGAATGACGGAGCAGGGGTAAGGATAGACCTTGAGTTCAGCAGTCCCACAGACGTAGTACGCTGGTCTGGTCTGTCAACTGTCTCACTTTGTTAAATATTACCATTTACAAGGAAGCGTACCTCACTTATTAAGGCCAACGCCCACTGGCAGCGGTGGGGGAGGAGTCCAAAGATCTGTGGATATATTCAATGCGTGTCTATGGCTGGATGCACAAGAAATAGAACCGTGTTCGAAACCTTTGCGTTGACGGGCATCAGAAGCCGTCAGTGGGCATTTCCCCGTTTAAAAAAAAAGAATAAGTTCTAAAACTCTGGGGTCTTGAGGCCTTCCTTGGGTGTTGGCCTTTACAGTTGATATGCTTTTAATATCCACTATAGTGAACATGTTTTAGGATCAAAACATACAATGTTTTTTTTAAATTTCAATGTCTGCCACTGTATTATCTATGCCTGTGTCTGATTTAAGATATGAGGATTTGTTGGTAGAAAAGCATTGTAGGTATTTTAATTGACTGGCTGTTTATAAGAAACATTTAAAATTATGTCAGGCTTACTATTTGAATGTAGCCTAAATGCCTAACAGTGTTTCTTCATTAATCCTAATAATTTGAATAGTGTATGTATTTCTATGTTTGCCTAATGCTGTCTTCTATTTCCTTAGGTGTGACAGTATAGAGAAGTTAAAAGCTCAATTACCAAAAATGGAACAGGAGTTGAAAGAACAAGGGAAATTTAAGGACTTTTACCAGTTTACTTTTAACTTTGCTAAGAATCCTGGGCAGAAAGGTTTAGGTAACAATTGTATTCATGCATCTATTATATATATATATATATATATATATATATATATATATATATATATATATAAAGACACACACACACACA
>JAODUK010000009.1:585674-601556 GCA_027564635.1 Typhlichthys eigenmanni | reverse complement strand
CCCCCCCCCCCCCCCCCCCCCCCCCCCCCCCCCCCCCCCCCGGTTCTGCTCTGAGGCCTTTCAGTTTGATTACGAGGCTCCATTTCATAGGGCACTGGATGTTCGCTCCACGCACACTGAAATTGAAGAGTCACTCGGTGGGTGTGGGAAGGCGGGGGATGGGGGTGCTTCAGCGGACAAGGGCGTCAGAACGGTCCCGTTGTGGCCTTTTGATGTGCGCTCTGGACGACGCGGCGGCAAAGCAGAAATGGAAAGAGGTCTTGTTTGTGTGTGTGTGCGGGGGGGGGGGGGGGGGTGCATATGAGCACTGCTAAGTGATAGTGAATAGCCATTAACAACTGGTGGGTTCAGCTTCATTTAGCTACCCGAGGGGGACGGAGGGGTTTCTGATCCACGCACCTTGGACGGAGGGGAAGGATAAGGCGATAAAAGCACCCTAATGTGATATGTGTGGTCGTGTTGTATGCCCTCCATGGAGGAGACACCACAGCTGTCACATGACGATACGGTGACGTGCACACAGAGGTCCCCTCGCAGGACAGAACGTGTTAAAGGTGTAGTCAGTCATTCTGGAGACAGCTTGTTGATATTTGAACTTGATCAAAACAAAAACACCTCTCCCATTGATGCTGCTCCCTCAGAAGCTCTGCCACACACATTGGAAACACATTGCGAAGGCTAGGATATATTGTTGCTGAGTGCGGTCTGCACCACTTTTTTGTCTTTCTATTTAAAGAACCAGGGCTGTGTAGAAGTACACACAGAGAACGGTAAGATACTAGAGCAAGGAGATATTTGGTGAATGTGACAAAAAAGGGTACTAGTTTAAAATCACTTAATTGCACTTCAGAAAAACTAGGTAAATAACTGAATCGGGGGGGGGGTGAAGCAGCTTGTGTTCCGAATTTGACTCAAACACTTTGTTCCATTGTGTTTTGCATTGTGGCTTGAATTGTGTGTGCAGAGGCAAAAGACCTTTGCTTTAGGTCAGCGGTTTCCAGAGTGAGGGTCAGGACCTCCCTGGGGGTTCTCGAGACACAAGGGGGAACAGGAGTCGCCAAATGATATCCACAACCCAAATAACATTGCTGCTATTAAAGGACTATAATGTAATAATATACTTCAAGCACCTCTGTAGATAGTGGGGAGGTCGCGAGTCTCTGAGGCGCTGTGATGTTGGGGGTCGCGGACTGAAAAGATTGGGAACACCCTGCCTCAGGTGATGGACTGCAACACAGCAGGTAACTGGCTAGCAAAGCAGAAATTATATTACAATACATACGCAGATGATTGAGCCGAACAGCCTTCACCTGCGTACAGTAAGGTGTCAGAGCAACCCTTTACCTTCGTACAGTAAGGTGTCAGAGCAACCCTTTACCTTCGTACAGTAAGGTGTCACAGAGCAACCCTTCACCTACGTACAGTAAGGTGTCACAGAGCAACCCTTTACCTGTGTACAGTATTGCAAACATCATAATGTATGTAGTCTCAACCACGGACATCGCCCAGGGTATTGTCAAAGCTGGCTTGTTTGATTCTATCTTGGTCAAAAATGTTCACAGTTGCAGAACTTAGCAAATAAGGCCGCTCAAGGGTGTTTAAGGATGAATGATGATAAATGTCTTAGGCTATGGACAATACTGTGCACTACAGCTTCATGACATGTTGGATAGGGGACTGGAACATCACCACATAGCCAGCATATGGATACACAGCCTGCTGCACCGTGTCATTGTTTCAGAATCTCCAACCTGGAAATGGCAAATGTGCAAAATGCAGGACTCCCGGTGATCAGGTCTAAACTTGAACGAAAGAGTAGAGGTTTATTTATCCAATAGTGTCAGTCTTCACCACACACCTACAAATCATAACTCAACAATCTTTTCCGTAGCAGCATTGATTTGCAGACATTTACACTGCAGGATTTAATACATTTTGCAGGAGAAATGCCTATACACCTGCCTAAACATTTCAACCTAACAACCCCCGATACGGTACGTACCTCAGGCCGACATGGACCTGTTCTCTATGCCTTTGTGAGGCCTATCGGCATTCGATTCTGTTTCCTACCATTGAACCCTAAAGTTTTCCGTCTTTCCAGGAGTCTAGTGGTCCTAATCGCGGCAATTACGCCATCCATTTAGTACAGTACATGGGGATTAATAAACACTGTGGGCTTTGCTAATCCTTAACCTTTAGTCCAGTTCTCATGAAGCCACAATACGCACAAGATGATAGCATCGCGGGCCCTGACTTAGTACATTTCCATTAAGGGCTGTCCGTCTTAATTCCCAGCAGCACATTTGAAAGCATTAGAGATGCTTTGTCAAGCCTAATAGAAAAGGGTGCTATCAAACACCAGGGCTAGTTTAGCAGAAAGGCACTGCTGCATGTGAAGTTTTCATAAGCCATTAGGATAATCTGCCTGTAGGTCTCTGTGGTGCAGAGGACGAGCAGGCTGTTTTGCTGCTTTTCACACGGACCGGTCGACCTTTGCACAACCTTTCCATGACCTTTGCACAAGCGGTCTCCTCACATATAGCTACAGACAGTGCTGGGAACCCCAATGCTGTCTTCACATGGACACAAGGTTGATCAGTATTCACGCATGGATTTTAGCTCAGAGCCGCCGATGGAAGGGTTGATCGTTGTCCTGTCGTATGTACAATACATACCATAATGCCATCCCACCTGTAAATATATTTATGTACCCTTTATTAATTAACCTTTATTTAACCAGGTGATCTTACTGACATTAAAAGCTTTATTCAGGAGAGATCTGGCCAAGAATCAACATTAAACTACAGACAACAACGTAAACGTGATATGTAACAGCACATGTAAGCCTCTTAGTCCACTGAATAGAGCAAATGAACTGTTATCAACAACCACAATGACCAATATTCCCTAGCTCCATGTCCTTTAGCAATTATGGAAAAAAGGTTAACGGGGTTTGAGCCAGTAGCTTCTGTCCTACTGCCACCCTGCTCTACCCTAGACGGCACCTACAGACAAAGTCCACTGAACGTTCTATTCAGCGATCTACTCACAGTGCTAGCTGCCCATTCTGTGTGCTTGTTGGCTCCTTAAACAGGAAGACAAACAACCACAATGCCCTAGGCTTCTCAATGCGTTTCCAATGCGTGGGGTGCAGAGCGAACGTTCTGGAGAATCACAGACAGCATACAGAATGTTCGTTTCGTACATCTTTCCCTATTGACATGCGACTCAAGTCTTGTAGTCTTCTAAACTACTGTTTGATTTAATGCAAGGTCTTTGAAAGGTTGTTTCCCCTTAACATGACGTTACGTGAGGAGCTCAGCTGTACAGTGTACAGTTTAGCCTACGCAACTATTGCCAAAGGGTTGGCCCTTTTATAAATGACTGACTTGGGAAGGGCCACTCTCTTTCCCATCTTTATTTTGGACGCCCCATGATCCCTCTCTGCAGGCTGAAGTGTTTTTATGACTGATGTGATGCCAAGCATTAATCATTCATATCTAAATTTGTGCAGCGTAAAGATTTTACTTTTATGTACTTTGCAGGGTCCCTTATTTGTTAATATGGTTTTATTTATAGTCCCATTTATTTTTAATATGTGTTGAACCATTCACTCTTGACGGCACTTTGTTGGAATCGCCTGAGAGGTGTACGCATGTGTGACGGAGATCCATCCCACCCACGACTCAAACCCTCAGGCCTTAGCAAGGGAGGCTGAAGGCCAGTGGCCTCCAGCAGCCATCACTAGAATGCTCTTGAGGTGCACAGCTCTACCGCCTGGCCACCTTTACACATGCAGCACAAATAGTGTGTTTTCCCCTATACTTATTTCAATCTATAATTAAAAAAAGTATTTGTATTCAGGAAGAAAAGATAAAACCCAGTTTCAAACAGCTGGCATACAGTAGTGAGCGAGGAGGCCGTGGATGTCTGTGCTCCACCTGCCTTGCTGACGTGGCATGACGAGTAAACGAGTAGTAGTCACATACAAGTGCATTGATTAGAGCCGCTCAGCCGGAGTATAATAGAAGTGCACAAACATAGCTATGCATGTGACACACTGGAGAAATACAGTGCTTTGGTTAGCTCTAATATCTGGTGCTATACAGCTGTAGGCGAGATGCAAGCGCTCCCACGCGCGGGTGCACACATTTGGCATTGGCACAACACGCCCCAACCTCCCAGCGCCCAATTTTCACTTTTGGACAAATAGAAATACATATAATTTGGTGCCACAACAAATACATATAACAAATACAAATTGTGGGCTCTCTGCACATTCCTATTTCTTAATAAACCTTAGCGTGAATGTAGGAAAGTGCGGTCAGCGGCTAACGCTAAGCTGCAGCTAGTTTGGCAAACTGGCAGCCACCCCGGTGATGAGACATAGCTGCACTGTAGAACGCGTACACACCTTGTTGTTTGCTGAATTCCCTCATACGTGCATTACGGTAGCTTTGTGGTGGGAGGACGTAAAGAGCAGTGTCTGTTGCCCTAGAAACGCTATTCTTGACACGTGAACTGAGCATCCGGTTTGCTACTGTATCTGCCAGTATAGTGGGCCGCCTGTACGCATCCTTGAGCTTAAACCCAGTCTGTATCTTGCATTAACACTGTAATACTTGAAATACAAGTTAATACTTGTATTACAAGTATTACAGTGTACAGTAATACTTTTATTTCAGTATTATTACACTGCAATCTGCACAAGTAACACTTGTACTCATTATAAATCCCTTTGGATAAACAATCAAGTATAGAGACTGTGATGGACGAATTTAGTGGTTCATATCGTGCTACTGGATCAACCAGGGCTTTGGAACACAGCTTCCAGCAGTAAATGCCATTTTAAAAAATCAATATTTTCACCTAAAACTATATATAAATATATATACACACACACACAATAAATGTATGCCATCCTGCATTGATATGTGCAGGAGGCAAACAATATATATAATGTCTATACAGTATAAGCAAACAATAATGCTTTTATGTTTCCATCTCTAATAACATAACATTAAAGACAGAGGGCACCAGAGTAATAGTCACACTTATCACACAAACAATGTGTCAAAAGGAGAAAAACACAAGATATACTCTGCCTTATAAGTCGCATTTATGTTCTTTATCGGTGAAACAGTAGGCAGTTCTCAAACTCAGATACCAGTACTGATCAATTATTTTTATAGTTATTTACTGTATCTAGTTTCTGAGGCAGATATGTCATGAAAATGTGCAATGGTAAATGGAAGTGCTTTTCTTAACCTTCCAGCCACTCAAAGCGCTGTACAGTATATCCTCCCTGCTAAAAAATCCAGGATAAACCAGCATGAATTTCATGCTGGTCCAGGCTGGTTCATACTGGTTAGTGCTGGTGTAGTGCTGGTCTAGCTGGTATACCGGCACACCAGCAAACAGCATGGGATGCCGAGGTACCAGCAAACCAGCATTCCATGCTGGTTCCAGCATGCAACACATACCTTAAGCTGGTGACCAGCAATGCTGGATTTTTTAGCAGGCCTCACATTCACCCATTCACACACACATTCACACACTGATGGAGATGGCTGCCATGCAAGGCTCCACCTGACCACCAGGGGGCAGTTAAGGTTAGATGCCTTGCTCAAGGAGTAGTTAGCGGGGTTTGAACAAGTGACTTCTGGATCACCCTGCTCTACACACTGCGCTATACTTCCGGCCACATTAACTGAAGCAGTGTTATACGAGTGTATACAGTGCCACCATTTGGCCATAGTTGGTACTGTATGCAGGACAAAGAGGGACCAGCCAGGTGTAACATAACTTATGTTGGAACAATACGTCCGTTTGTCCTGTTGGGCTGGAGCAGCAGCTACTATGATGTCATGCTAGCGAGGCAGTAGCTACTATGATGTCACGTTAGCAAGGCAGTAGCTACTATGATGTCACGCTAACAAGGCAGTAGCTACTATGATGTCACGCTAACAAGGCAGTAGCTACTATGATGTCACGCTAGCGAGGCAGCAGCTACTATGATGTCACAATAGCAAGGCAGCAGCTACTATGATGTCATGCTAGTGAAGCAGTAGCTACTATGATGTCACGCTAGTGAAGCAGTAGCTACTATGATGTCATGCTAGCGAGGCAGCAGCTACTATGTTGTCATGCTAGCGAGGCAGTAGCTACTATGATGTCACGCTAGTGAGGCAGTAGCTACTATGATGCCACATTAGCAAGGCAGTAGCTACTATGATGTCACGCTAGTGAGGCAGTAGCTACTATGATGCCACATTAGCAAGGCAGTAGCTACTATGATGTCACGCTAGTGAAGCAGTAGCTACTATGATGTCACGCTAGCGAGGCAGCAGCTACTATGATGTCACGTTAGCGAGGCAGCAGCTCACGGAGACGTGACGTATGTGCTGATGTTGTTTAGGCCCCTCTCCTGGCCCCAGAGAGGCAACCGCCCACAACACCTCTCTATTTAAACTCTCCATGCCTGTGCAGCGTTGCTGTGTGCTGCTGATGTGTAGTGTGTATAATACTTTTACAGTCATATATTTATATATTTTGTATTATAAAACTCTTTGTAGCCCTTTTTAATACTCTTTTATGAATGTGCTCTATTGGATATTTTAAACAAATACTGCAGCAAATGACTATGTTCGATGTAAAGAGAATTGACGTCACACTGCCTCTGTGTGTGTCCTGAGTTTTTTGTTTACATAGCCAGGCTGTGTGTGTGTGTGTGTGTGCGTGTGCGTGTGTGTGTGTGGTTGTGTGTGCGTGTGTGTGTGAGTGCGTGTGTGTGTGGCATACTAAGAATTTGTTTTGGTTTTAGATGCCTTGTGAGCTTACTGTGACATCTAGTGTCAGGACTTCATATAAATTAACTTAACTGTAATTATAATCTGGTCAAAGATAACAAACTAAAGTATCAATGTTTAAACAAGCACAGTCTTTCTTTTCCCTGTGCTAGGTGTTACCAATTGCAGGGTAACATGGCGACAACAAATAAATATATCCAGGGAAAATCCTATCATCTGTTGCTGTCACATCCATTAGGCTTTGGGTTGGATAAATGCTTGATCAGGAGCCTTAGTGAAAGCTCTCTGATACGAAAACCAAATGAGCAGTATTGTCTGATACAAAACCAAAATGAAATGATGATTTCCTACAATATATTGTCTAATATAAAAACAAAATCAACATATGATGTAGTACTTTCAGAGTAACAAAACAGTTGTCATGTCATGAAGTGTACTTGTGTTTTCCTGTGTGTGGTGAGCACAATGTACTGTATAAGTAATAATGTTTATATGTAACATGTCGGTGCAGCCTACCCACCACTAGTTAACGGTGGCTGCCTGGTTGGCACATGGAAGTTAAACCTCACTCTGCGACATCGCATGCAGACCTTGGGCTTCAGCGTCTGTGTTTTTGCAACGCTATCTTCTGGCTAATTGATATTTATTTTTTAATTTTACGTAATATCTGTACCCATTCCCATCAGGAGGCCTTATTGCCTTGGTGTTTAGCATTAACTTCAGTGTTTGCTTTAGTGTTAGCTTCAGCGTTAGCATTAGCTAATCAGGAAAAGCAATTAAGAACAAATTCTTATTTACAATGCACAATAAAATGAAGCTAATGCTAATGCTAACTCTGAAGCTAACCCTAACGCTAACACTCAAGCAAACCCTAACGCTAACACTGAAGCTAACGCTAACACTAACACTGAAGCTAATGCTAATGCTAACTGTGGCGTGTGCTCCACTGTGTGTCGCAGGCAACCACTGAGCAGCAGCAGCAGAGGCTGAGCCATGCGGGATCCAAGCCCTCCGTCTCCGAGAGCAGCGGGCGACTCCCTCAGATAGCCATGAACACCTGCAAGTACAACGGTGGCGTGGTGCGCCCCCTGGTGGGCAGCCTGGCGTCCTCGTCGCGCCGCAACCTGGCCGACCTGGACCCCGAGACGCAGCCGCTGCAGATGCTGCACAGCTCCGGCCTGGAGGTGGTGGTGTCCAAGGGCAACGGCGGCGAGGACCCCAGCAAGGCGTCCAATGAGAGCCTGACGCGGGGGGAGGGGGGGGGCGGCGGGGGCGGGGCGGGCGGCGGGAGCAACGGCGGAAGCGGAGGCCCCGGCGGCGTCAACGCGCCGCAGAAGAAGAACAAGGACATCGGCTACAAGCTCGGCCACCGGAGGGCGCTGTTTGAAAAGCGGAAAAGGCTCAGCGACTACGCGCTCATCTTCGGGATGTTTGGGATTGTTGTCATGGTGACGGAGACGGAGCTGTCATGGGGGGTTTATACAAAGGTGGGTGCAGCATGAGTTATATTATATTTGTAGATACATGTTACACAGGGACACAGCACAATTAATAAACAAATATTGAAATATAAGTAAAACAATTAAACACACAAAACTCTGGTCGATCCTCACATATTATAGCTTAATTTCTTTCCTTGTATCACTATGTAGCAACCGCCTATTACACAACAGTGCAAAGCTAATTTATAGTTTATAGTCTGATATGACCCTCGAAAAAATTAAATACTTTATTCAGAATTACCTCTTTTTTTTGTGGGGGGTGGGGGGTGCTGTTGGCCAAAAGGGTTACAGATTTGATCTCCCCAAAGGAATATGCAAATGGTGCACCTGCTCGTTGTGAGGCCAACATTGGGGCACAGCCAAATAGCTCGGTTTCCTCTAGCATTCTTGTGCCTGTCCTTCCCGTTGATGCCAGCCTCTAAACCACAACAGAGACAGGGAGAGGGAGCATAGATAGAGGAATGGAGATTGAATAGAAAGGCTAACCCAAGTGAAGATAGACGAAGATGTTTGGCAGAAATAGAAGGCAACAAAAATGTCACATGACACATCAGACTCCGCACACGCATGCACACACACACACACACACGCACGCACACACACACACGCAGGATTGCAGCGTGGGGAGACACATTAGCAACCAGCCCGCCCTGGGGACAGTGAAACCCTTGACCCGTCTTGGCAGGTGTACTAATTGGTGTTATTTCACCGGGGGGACGTCTCAGAACAGTTTGAGACGTCAGAATCCCTGGTGGCCGAGCTGCAGGGCCCGAGAGGGGCAGGACAAACTAGTTGATAGCTAAGTATATAAGCGCTAATGTAGGCCACCCTGCGCCCGGGAAGGGGGGGGGTGTCAGCGCAGGGCAGTGCTCAGCTGTCATCGCCGTGACGACATTGAGCGATGTTCGTCGGGGCTCGCTGTTTTCGTCGTTTGTTGTCGGGTGTCATGATTATCCTAACAACACTGCCGTCATTAGCTGGCTGCTGCGCCGCCGCCGTTGAGATGATTTATCAGCTGGAATTTCACCAGCAACAGAAACGGGGTTTGAGGAGAGCAGCGTTTCATTCTGAAGATCTATGGCCTCCACACACACACACACACACACACACAACATGCACGCTCGTGCACATACGCATTTGTGCGCACACATTCTAGCGTCTGTTTGCCTTAAGCTAGCATCAGCACAGTGGTGGCCGCCAGCTGATGCTAGCTTCCCGCTAATGCTAGCCTGCCGCAAATGCTAGCCTGCTGCTAATGCTACCTTCCTGCTAATGCTAGCCTGCTGCTAATGCTAGTTTTCCGCTAATGCTAGCTTCCTGCTAATGCTAGACGGCTGCTAATGCCAGCTTCCTGCTAATGCTAGCCTGTGGCTAATGCTAGCTTCCCCTAATGCCAGTTTCTTGCTAATGCTAGCTTGCTGCTAATGCTAGCTTGCTGTTAATGCTAGCTTTCTGCTAATGCTAGTCTGCCACTAATGCTAGCTTCCTGCTAATGCTGGCTTCCCACTAAAGCTAACCTGCCGCTAATGCCAGCATCCCTCTAATGCTAGCCTACCACTAATGCTAGCTTCCTGCTAATGCTAGCCTGCTGCTAATGCTAGCCCTGCATTTCCCTGAGGGAAAGCCCCCTGTTAGCACAGCCAAGTTGATTAATTGGCCGTGTAGCTGGTGGGGAGCAGTGAAGATAGCGTGGGGCTGCACCTTCACATTGCACCTGCTATTGTTTAGCTAACAATTTAGGATGTTGTGGTTGCATGTGTGTGTGTGCGTGTGACTGTGTGTGTGCATGTGTGTGTGTATGTGTGTGTGTTTGTGTGTTTGCGTGTGTGTGTGTGTGTCTGTGTGTATGTGTGTGTCTGTGTGTGTGTTTGTGTGTGTGTGCGTGTGAGTGTAAAACCCTATTACCTGGCGCTAGCAAGCGTTTTAAGCTATAATAAGTGGTGAATTGTGTGCGCTATGCTGGCATGTTTCAGCAGGCACACACACACACACAATGTGTATGAATTGTATAAAATCAATACAATTGCCTCATTTCAAATTATAGATTTCAATTGTTTTCTTTTCTTGCCTGTGTTGTAAGATTTGAAGCTACTCATTCTTTTTCTCCATAATTAGATTTCTGCTGCGCTGCTGCTGAATGTATTCTGCTAGTCTGTAGTAGTAGTTGTGAATAACTATTTATAATCCATTATTTTGTCTCTCTTTCTCATTGTAGGAATCTTCATACTCATTTGCACTGAAATGCCTTATCAGCCTGTCCACTGTTATATTGCTTGGTCTTATAATAATGTACCATGCCCGAGAAATCCAGGTGAGTCTTTTGAACTAACGTAGAAACAATCAAAATCCACATACAGTATATTCTTAATTAATTATGATTTATAATCAGTTTTGTTGCTCAGTATTGATATCATCATTTTACACTGCCCATTGTACCATACACATTATCTTTCGTCAATGTTATCATCTTGTTATAGATTTTAAAAGCATGTTCCTTGTTACATATGCACTGTAAAGTCTACTATTTTATCTATAAATGTTGAAGTATCTGAGTAATAACTTTAGCTAGTAATGTGTTATTGTAAAATGTGTATTCTATTTTCTATTATATTAACAAATCCATACACAACACACGGCTATAGTATACACAGTATCCATAACAAAGGCATACTCTACTGTATATAGTACATGTGCCCAAGAGCAGAATTAGATTTCCTGTAAGAACTTCCTTTCATTGTGCAGTGACCTTGGGATATCTTGATATGGTGTCATTAGTTTCTTTACCCACATAAGTATATGTCAACGTGTGGCTTACAATGACTGCGTCGAGGTAGCACGGCGGCATGCTTAGCGGGCTAAACGACAATAAGTAATTACAGTCATGAGTCATCCAGCAAGCCTTGAGTCACTTTGCTCATTGTGTCGCTAAAGATAGCAATGAATATCGCTAATGATTATTATTCCAGTTCAGTAGAACATATAGCAGGTGGGAACCACCACGCAATGAAAGATAAAAGAACCCCCCGTATGTGATGAAGAACCGGCACACTGCTCACTCCCGTTATATGGC
The DNA here is from genome assembly GCA_027564635.1 of Typhlichthys eigenmanni. Lineage (NCBI taxonomy): Eukaryota > Metazoa > Chordata > Actinopteri > Percopsiformes > Amblyopsidae > Typhlichthys > Typhlichthys eigenmanni. Next base: position 590,175 of record JAODUK010000009.1, on the reverse strand, counting down.
TGTGATGGCTTTGGCGGTCTGGGGAGAAGACCGCCACATGGCAGCTGTAGTCACAGCGCCCCCCTTTGGCCCACTCATTGAACTGTCCATCCATTTGTTTGTTCGTTGTTCCGGCTGTGAGAAGGTTGTGTGTTTGAGCCCAATTGTCACTTATAAGCTTTATCCCATCATCCATAAATAATTCAAAATAACAATAAAAAGTTACAAGCAAACTGTAAACAGTAAACAACATGTAGACAAACCTACTATTGGTGCAAGTTAGCTTTTTTACAAAGCAACCCACAGTGATACAGATACAATGTTAGACCCACAGTGAGTAGTTACAGTGTTAAGACAGTGATACAGTTACAGTCAGGGTTTTGCAAAAATACATCAAAATCTAATTTAAAATAAAGAACCAAATTTGACATTTAAGTATTTGAGTTTGATCAAAATAAAAACACCTTTCCCTTCAATGCCATAGGTGCTCCTTCAGAACTCCCCCCCCTGCCCCCCCACACACACACACACACACAGGACACACAGGACACACCTAGGATACCGTGCGGTCTGTGGTTTGCACCATGTTATATGTTCTGCAGAGCCAGGGCTGGGTAGAACCACCAGATTAGTTGGTTTTTTTTCACACAAAACGTCCAGCTGGTGCGATGAGATAATATAGGCTGCTCTGAATTCGACCAAAAGCGTATTCGCTTACAAAAGATGACTACACCAGAGGTCCTCAACCCAGGTCCTGGAGTACCACTTGCATGTTGGTTTAGATGCCTCCCTGGCATCTGGTACTATGAATGAGTCGTTATCAGTCTTCTGCAGAGCTAGATGACGACATATTCATGTGAATCAGGTGTGTTGGAGTAGGAAGACATCTAAAACATGCAGGACAGTAGTCCCGCAGGACCAGGGTTGAAGAACTACACCTTTAAAGCTAAAGTCAGCTATTTGTAGTCAAGCTAATTGTAATCGCATTTCGCTAGCGTTCTCTGTTCGTGTTGAAAAAATTATCTGATACTTCTACACAGCCCTGGCTTCATCAATAGGAAAATAAACAGATCGCATAAACAAAACCGTAGTACTACACTTTGCTTCACAATGTGTTTTGATGTGTGGGCCGGTGCCACGGAGGGATATTGTTTTGATTTGAGCTGGAAGCTAGCAAGCATCCTGGAGAATGCCCCCCCTTTAAACGCACATCATTTCTCCCCCACCACGCAGCTGTTCATGGTGGACAATGGCGCGGACGACTGGCGGATCGCCATGACGTACGAGCGCATCTTCTTCATCGTGCTGGAGCTGTTGGTGTGCGCCATCCACCCCATCCCGGGCCAGTACGTGTTCACGTGGAACGCCCGGCTGGCCTTCACGTACACGCCGTCGGTGGCAGACGCGGATGTGGACATCATCCTGTCCATCCCCATGTTCCTGCGGCTGTACCTGATCGGCCGCGTCATGCTGCTGCACAGCAAGCTCTTCACGGACGCGTCGTCGCGCAGCATCGGCGCTCTCAACAAGATCAACTTCAACACACGCTTCGTCATGAAGACGCTCATGACCATCTGCCCCGGCACCGTGCTCCTGGTCTTCAGCATCTCCTCCTGGATCATCGCCGCCTGGACCGTGCGGGTCTGCGAGAGGTAAATGGCTGGTTGGGGGGAGGGAGGGAAGGGGGGGAGTGCTAGGGTGTTAGCTCCTAGGTGCTAGGGTGTTAGCTGCTAGATGCTAGGTGATCGGATGCTAGGTGCTAGGGTGTTAGCTGTTAGATGCTAGGTGCTTGGATGCTAGGTGCTAAGGTATTAGATGCTAGGTGCTTGGATGCTAGGTGCGAGGGTATTAGCTGCTAGATGCTAGGTGCTTGAATGCTAGATGCTAGGGTGTTAGCTGCTAGATGCTAGGTGCTTGGATGCTAGGTGCTAGGGTATTAGGATGCGAGGGTATTAGCTGATAGGTGCTGGGACGCTAGGTGCTAGTATGTGAGACGCTAGGATAGTAGGTGCTAGGATGCTAGGATGGTAGGAAAATAGGGTGTTAGCTGTTAGGTGCTAGGATTCTAGGTTGTTAGCTGCTAGGACACTACATGCCATGTTGTTAGCTGCTACGATGTTGGATTGTTAAAAGACGCTAGATACTAGCTGCTAGGATGCTAGGATGGAAGGTGGTAGGATGCTAGGTGCTAAGTTGCTAAAAGATGCTAGCTGCTAGGATTCTAGAATAGTAGGTGCTAGGATGCTACTGTAGATGCTAGGTGCTAAGATGCTATTGTAAATGCTATGATGCTACGTGCTAAGATGCTGCTGTAGATGCTAACTGCTTGGATGCTAAGTGCTAGGATGCTACTGTAAATGCTAGTATGTTACATGCTAGGATGCTGCTGTAGATGCTATCTGCTAGGATGCTATGATGCTACTGTAGGCACTGGATGCTAGAATGATCGGTGTTAGGATGCTACTGTAGACACTAGGTGTTAGGATGCTAATTGATGCTAATTGATGCTAGGTGCTAGGATGCTACTGTAGGTACTGGGTGCTAGTATGATCAGTGCTAGGATGCTAGGAGAGGGTTAGCTTGTCTGTTGTGTAACACCATAGACGTACTGTAGTGCTCCTTGTTAAACCGTTCCACACCGTGCATACTGATTTGCCCCCCTTGTTCCATTTGTTTAACCTGGTCTTCTGAGCGGCGTCGAGCAGCCTGCTACCTCCACCTCCACATGTCCATAGAGAGGCACACACACTCCCATTCCCTGTCAAAACACTACCAACTTGCTCTTCATTAGCCTAGGAATCACCCCTTCCCTGTACACTCCCCCCAAAAACTCCCTTGAATTCTATTGCGCTTCTTTAGCAAGCTTGTCCATAATTCATGAGTGATTGTTTGTTTGCTGAATGGGTTGTTTTGGTAGTGCAGAGCAGCCCAGAGGATCCCCTCAGCCCTTCTTTATTCTCCCCAAATCCACACTCTCTCTCCAAAAGACAGCGAGGAAAATGAAGACCCCTCTTTTATTTTATCTTCATCGTCTTATTTGACATTGCATTTAAATAGGGAAATTAGATGTTAATGCTGGCTTCTATGTTGTAAAATTGTCTTGTTAGCCAGAGTGGAAGGGGTTCGACTCGGCAAAAAGTGAAATATACAACGGCAGTTCTCTTAAAACCTTAACGCGTTGCAAAGTAATGTTCTGTAGCAGTTAGGAGCTATGCCTATTAGACTCTATGGAGCAAATATCACACACACACACAGTTAATAAAGTGAATAAACAAACAAGTATAAATAAATAATATTTAAACAACAACAAACATTGCATGAAGATTTGAAAAAGTATCACATCGTAAATGGACTGAATTTATACAGCGTATTCTAACCTTCCAGCCACTCAAAGCGCTCTACAGTATAGCCTCTTATTCACACATCGATGGTGATGGCTGCCATGCAAAGCTCCACCTGACCAACAGGGGGCAGTTAAGGTTCGTTGCCTTGCTCAAGGGCACCTCGACACTTGGTGATGAGTGGGGTTCGAGCCAGCGACTTCTGGATCACCCTGCTCTACCCACTGTGCCCAGCCCACTGGCCTAGCTGCCTAACACCTCCCACTACCCCCCCTCCACTGATAGCGTGTGTCCAGGGCAACAGTTAGCACGGCAACCGTGTGATGCTTCTCACCGTAGTAACCGATACGGCACGTTTGACCTAGCACGCACAGAGAACGGTAAGCTAGCGAAATGAGAGGAGATGTTTGGTGAATTTGACTAAAGGTGCATTAGCTTACGATCGCTTACTGCACCTTTAACCAGCAATGAGTCTGGACCAAACAAACAGGGGTGAAAAGGCAACGCCCATGTGCTGCTATAACCAATGGGAATTCTGCATGGGTGAGTGACACTTTGCATTATAGAGCGTTTGGGACTCAAGGAGCCCGACATTGTATTGTGACTGTTTGGGAATCGAAACATGGAAAAGACAGAATGTCTAATCAAAGTGAGTTCTTCTGGGTCTCCCAACACTTGGCACACGCACATACACACTAATGAACACTCTCCAAGCAGCGCATGCCTTTAATAGCTTGTCTGTCTTAGTTAAAACACGCATTTGTGTTTGTGTCCTAGTATCCATTCGCCTGTGTGTGTGTGTGTGTGCGCGCATACTGTTCCAGTGTGTGTGTGTGTGTGTGTGTGTGTGTGCATGTGTGTGCATACTGTTCCAGTGTGTGTGTGTGTGTGTGTGTGCACATACTGTTCCAGTGTGTGTGCGTGTGTGCATGTGTGTGTGTGCATACTGTTCCAGTGTGTGTGTGTGTGTGTGTGTGTGTGTGTGTGCATACTGTTCCAGTGTGTGTGTGTGCGTGCGCTTGTATAATGTTTTACTGTACTTTCTACCCCCCACTATGCTGCCCATAGGGATGCCATGTGAGTCCCTTGCTCTCTTAAGAACCAACAGCCTGTACCATCTACCACCGAGCTGGCGCCACTGTTTCCATGGGGACGGGGGGAGGGGGGGGGGGGGGGGGGGG
>JAODUK010000009.1:563015-585574 GCA_027564635.1 Typhlichthys eigenmanni | reverse complement strand
CTCCTCTCCCCTCCTCCCCTCACCTCCCCACTCCCCTCCCTTCCTCTCCTCTCCTCCCCTCTCCTCTCCTCTCTTTTTATTGGCAATGTTTTAATAATTTGCAACGTTTTTGGAAAATATTGCTATTTCTTCAGTGACACACAGCTTTTTTATTGTAATAAAGGTGAATTTAGATAACCCAAATATGGAATCCTAGTACATATTGCTGTTTTAAGTTGCTAATTGCTACCTTTCTTTAGATGGACTTAGAGGTTTTTGCATCTGACCATTTTTTGTTTCAGTGTCAGCTGTTTATAGAGTGTGACTGATTCGACGCAGGCTTACAGCCGACAACTCCGTTGCGATTGGTCCTGTTGAATATAGGCAACGTTAACATCACCGTCGCAATCTGCACAGATCTGCCCAAAACGTCTAAGCAGATACGTAACATCTTCCAGGGCCTTGACCTGTCTCAAAGAGTAGCACTCACCGTGTGATAACAACATTCCCTTATGATGAGCCCAAACAGCAGGATCATTTCAAACGGATACTATGTCCAAAAACCACAAATGCTAAACGAACTGCATTTATATAGCGCTTCCCCAACCATCCAGGCCACTCAAAACTCTGTACATGATTGTCTCACATTCACCCATTCACACACACATTCATACCGTGATGTTGATGTCAGCCATGCAAGGCACCATTCACCCACTGGGGGCAGTTAGGGTTAGGTGTCTTGCTCAGGGACACCACAACAATCCTAGGATTTGCCAGGAGGCATCGGGATTTAAACTAGCAACTTTCCAATCACCTGTCACTATGGTCCATAACCACTGCACCTTTATATAACAAATTATTATAATTACAGTGGTGTATAATCACAGAACTGTTTACCCAGACAGTTTTGTACAATCTTTCTAATGATAACTACTTTTCGTTGGAGCGTAGTTTGTGCGCGTCCTCAGAAATGAACGCTACGTGTACGCATGATGCAATACAGCACATGAACATAGGGGGCAGTATATCAGGATCAGACAGACAGATCAACAGCAGTTTATAAACAAAGAACAACAATGGAGGAAAGTTTCAAAGGGAAGTTCGTAGAGTAATTGTAATTACCTATCATCTATATGATGTCTCCCGGCCGCTCCACATTTTGACATGTCGTTGTTGTGGAAATTCAAAGGGAGTTAGAGAAGATATACCAATTTCGGCCAGGGATGATTCGGCCCTGATCTGCCTCCTACTGGATATATGTTAAATCCTCCAAGCACACGCACGGTACTTTCGCGACGCAGCTGCTTTTCTACGCGTACGCATTATGCATTAAGTATATCGGGGCCTTAGAGATGCTCCGTCCTGTTGGGTCCATCTCTTGCACAGGGTTGCATTCACGTATGCGTGACCGTAGCCTAACGCTCCTCTGTCCTGTTGGGTCCGCAGGTGAAGAATACAGCTGCCAATGTACTCAGGGAAACATGGCTCATCTACAAACACACCAAGCTGGTCAAGAAGATAGATCACGCCAAGGTGCGGAAACACCAACGCAAGTTTCTGCAAGCCATTCACCAGTAAGTGCAGCGCTGCACACTTGCTTCTCTATGAGGTGATACTGCAATGACAGCAAACGACGAGGCTGAATCACAGAGACATGCTGTATGAACTATAGCGTTATCTAACGTAATGAACAGACATGTGTTTCTTTAAAGCCCCTGTACTGTATGCCCACTACAGGTGTTTAAACAAGTGTGACTAAATAGACTTCCTGATGTTGGGAGATGCTTGCCTTCTAGTTTGTTAAGGCACACAGGAATCCGTAGTCCTGATGGACACCTCGGTTGTCCCGCCCTAACTGGTGCAGTAAGACTGACGTAATCAAGAAGAAGGGGCTGGACAGGCCCACATCTTGATGAAAAGAGGTGTATCCCGCAAATAACGGGTTTAGAGTTGCAGGGACTTGCAACATCACTGTGACAGATATGAATATGCATGTGATATAACGAAGGTTGCACTTGTGCTAATGCACACACATACAAATACATCCGTCCTTATTCCTCACACACACACACACACACTGTAAAACCTGACCAGTCGGCCCTCCTGCGCATGACGTCCAGCCCACTAAAAGACAGACAGCACCCTTCTCTGCTCCTCCTCCTGTCTCCGCGCACCGCCCTACAGTCACATGGGGAGCTGTGGAGGATGATTTCGGGACTCTAATGTCTCTTGACAGTTGATTGAAAGGGGACATCAGGGAAAAGGCTGCGACTGCAAAGAGAAAGTTGTTTTGTCTTCAAACCTGAGCATGTGCATTTAGTCCCGTCCGCCCGCCCGGGCCAGCCAATCAGTGTGCACGTCTGTGTTCTGGGTGGGCGTCATGTACGCAGTGGCTCACAATGTAGGCGTGTCCCTATAGTGACACGTTTACAGTGTATAAACACGCACACACACACACAATGTACTGTAACGGCCCCTCCTGCCCTATGACCTCCCTTGCTGCCCCCCCCACCCCCCGCCCCTGTCGTCACAGTGACAAGTGTAATGGTTGCACTCGTTTCGTGAATGTCGTGGGGTTAAAACTCTGTACTGTGTTTTGTCTCTGTTTCGCTGTATCACTGCAGAGCTCAGAAGTAAGTCTTCTATGTTACCCTTCTCCTCCACCTGTCTCCTCCACCTGTCTCCTCCACCGCTGTCTGCCCTCCGCATGCATGATAGTGACAAACACAGCAGCAGCAGTAACCATGCCGACAGGCGACAAACCAGCATTCGTTAGAATAAATGCCGCATTGCCGAACGGTTTATTTTATTATTTGATTTTTACGTTGGTTTTTCCTCGTCTTGGCTTTGATGTCCCATTTGCTCAGCCACCCCCTCTTCCCCCCTGCTTACCCCTCTGCCTCCCCCCCCTCCACCCCCCACACAACCCTTACCTTCAACCACACCCCCATTTTCTCTTTGAATGGAATTTAAGCATCAGCATTTCTTTTACTTTCATTTCTGACAAGTGGCAGGTGTTGTCTGGAGAGAACATTTGTGAGGCATCTTGCACAGCACATGAGCTTCTGCTGGTCCATATATCCATATATCCATCTACTGTATGAAGATACGGTGGCTGCATAATGTTGCCCATGATTAATATCGCTGCTCTGGGGGCTATATTAACCTGCATTGAACAAAAATCATTATTTTACGCCTGATGTTGTTTTTGATACAAACTCACACACAGACGCACAGACACACAGACGCACAGACACATTTTGTGATTCAATATTATTGTTAACTTCACATGGATTTTGTTGACTGTGCAATTAGGTGCTTTTTTTTCTCCATTGCATAATTTATAATTCCATTAATGTCCCTATAATATTATATCGCTTCCACACTGCACATAATGGATACTTATGAACATACAAACTCTATGCAGCCGTTAAGGTGCTTCAACCACACAGACACATAGATACCACTTCTAGAAGAACATGTCCTATATGGTCCAGGCCTTCTGATTTACACATGAATGTCTTTGAATATATCCTAATCTGTCTCATAGTATAACCCTTGTCCAAATCTCCTATGGATCAAACATGCTATATGGTATGCTGGCCAAATCAACAAACCGTATTGATGTAGTTATTATATACACACGTTTGCTCCTAATGTTGTGCGCATATTGCATTTTTAGCAGATAGTCTGCTTCTTGCTAGCCTTAACCTACAGCTGTGGTATACACATACGCGCGTGCACGCACATACACACACACATGCAGACAGAGTATGTGCACGCAGAGAGTTCCACTCCATTGAAGTGCTTACTACTGTGTGTGACTAATCGATCTGGGCGTTAGACGGAGCAGGGGCCTACATTGACAGGGCATGATGTGTCATGTTTTGGTTTGGTTGTTTTTCTTTGGATTTGGGGGGGTTCTGCTCTTCATATGTTTCTCAGGTTAATTTGTAGTTTTGCATGGAAGCGAATTGTATTCTCTCTGAAAAAGAAAACAATGTTTTCTGGAATGCTCTGGTCTTAACGAGATAAGATGAATACTGCTACAGCAAGATTCTTTCTTGGTGAAGGAACATAGAGTGCTTTCATAATATACAAGACCACCTTAACAAAGATTAAGAAGATACAAAAATGGGAGTGCTTGCTCGTTCGGTTGTTTTTATTACTTTTAGAAAGAATATATTATGCTTCCATACTTTTGCATGTTTTGGTTGGAATTGCATTGACCAAGACGGAATGCTGTGTAATATATATCCACCATGCATATATATACTGTATATATATACATATATATATGTTTATTTCTATATTATAATTATTATGCATGCAGGCGGCTCTGTATATGCAGTATATTGTCAGTCATCCGTGAGAGAGAGCTATCCTAAAAATATGTTGTTGCTATTCTTCTTCCTAACTCCCCCCCACCCCCACCCACCCCACTTCCCTCCTCCTATACCCCTCAACAGACTGCGCAGCGTGAAGATGGAGCAGAGGAAACTCAATGACCAAGCCAACACCTTGGTGGACCTGGCAAAGGTAGGCCAGCTGTGTGGTGCACATTCTGTAAACATCCATCTCTGAAGGACCGTTGTATAAAGGCAGCATCTAATGGCCGGACGTGGCCCTTTGAGACATTCTGCCCGGCCCGCCGGTACATCAAACATTTAAAAAATAATAATACAACATTAAATTACTCGACGAGCTCTGCAGAATGTTAGTTTATTTACTGCTGCATACAAAAAATAATAGTTAAAGTGAACTGTTAAATTTGATTATGAAAATACTGCATAAGAATAGCCTATATGCATAAATATGCAAGTTATCAAAGTTAGCGGTTTTGTTTTTTATTTTAAAATGTTTTAGCATGTTGGTTAACAAAGTAATGTTGCCCACGAAGTTCTTGTGATCACCGCCAGCTTTGCAATTACACAGACCAATGGGTCTACAATACCTTAATGACAGCCTCCCGTTTTGTGACTTTAGCACATTGGACATTATTCGTGCAGTTTCGATTGATAGTAGCCTATGTGCACTGTGCAGTTCGTAATAACAATGTCACTCAATTGATACAGCAATGATCAATGCTCACCGGCAGGGTGAGGCTGCGGTCATACGTGAATCAAAAACTAGGCAGGCAATTTTCCTTCCGATTCGAAATTAAAATCTTACTCCATTCCATCCTGCCTCACTAAGAAAACTATAGACACCTGCAGCCAGCTGTGGGGTCAACAAGACACACATTCTTGCTGTTGGTTGAGGCCGTTTATTTAGTTCTACTCTAGATTTACTCTAGACGAAATGATGCAAAATTGCTTCGCCAGAGAAAGCGAATGTTTCATTCGCACCTTGGAAGTGAATGGAGTGAATGGGAGGCGAATATTAGTTGTGCATGTGTCTGCAGCCAGACAGATAACCACGGTGGCCCAGTGGATAACACTGTGGCCTCACAGCAAGAAGGTCCCGTGTTCAAAGCAGCTGGTCATGTGACCAGTGACACTGGCTTCCATCTGGAGTTGGTCCCTGGGTGCTGCACAGCAGCTGCCCGCTGCTCCCTTGAGGAATGGGTTAAATGCAGAGGATTCATTTTGCTACAGTATGTGACAATAAAAAAAACATTAATATAGGCTATGCTTGACGTGTAAGAGACGGTGCCAGATTCTACTTCTACTAGAGTGTTTATCCCTCGCTCGCACGCAGCACTGAAAAAGCTTTGGCGGTCTCTCCTCGGGTATAAATAGGATCGAGACCGCTCAATCGGCTCCCAATAGCTTATTTTCTGGCTCTGGGCAAACTTTTGTATGCTAACCCAGTGGTTCTCAAACTGGGGGTTGGGACCCTCCGGGGGGTCGCGAGACACAGAGGAGGGGGTCACAAAATGATTTTCAGAAATTTACATTTTAAAATTATTAAAATGGCATAGTTTAGCCATAATTGTTAGCAGTAGTACAGTAGTAGTACATTACTTTGCTGTATACTGCTACTAGCCTACTAAAATAATATCAAATAATGATATGGCTGTTATTCTTGTACCACCTCTGGGGATAGCGGAGGTCGTAAGTGTCTGGCACATTTTGGGGGTCGCAAGCTGAAAAGTTTAAGAACCCCTGTGCTAACCATTCTTGGAAAATCACTCCATGTTAAACTCACGGTTAAAAATAACAGCGTCAGCGATTGCTAGTATGTCTACTTCCAGTTCCTCGTCAAAATGGGTGGTTTCAAACCGGCATCTGCTTGAAGGAGTAACATAAGAATAATCCACTTCGTTTGTATTATATCCGTGTCCCACGATGGGGAGACTTAAGTGTAGCTACGGTAACTTCCCGCTGGGTGGCGCCACCCACCCACGCCCACCCTTGGCTACGCGGCTGAATAGAAAGTCAGTGTGATTCAGCGACTTGAAGTGACTTATAGGCGAAATACCGGTCGGCGACGCAAAGTGAGCGGGTACCGAGTTAAACTAACCTGAGCTTCAGGCGACGCGATTGAGGCGACTACCAACGTGAGCTAAGGATGTCGGTGCCTGAGACATTTTGCAGCAGTGCAAACCTTTCTTTGGGTGAAATGTTGATCTGATGGTCGTCCCTTAAACATCCTTTTCTCTCAAACACGTGCAGAGGCTTCTATATCAAGTAAGTACCGGCTAATACGTAGTAGAGGTCTCTGAGAAGGCAAACAAGTTGAAGGGATGAAGGAAATCCACCTCCGATTCCTCTTATTTATATATTACATTGTGGCATTTTACCTCTGCTTGTAACATGTACCATCTTGTGTTTGTAACACCTGGTTTAATATCTTGTTTCCTATTCCTTGGTTAATTTCTTTATCATTGTATCATTGTTTTACTGATTTCATGGTGAAGCACCTATGTACGTGTAATCCCTCCATGGTAAAGCACTTTGAGCTGTAAGTCATGTTTGAAAGGTGCTGTATACAAATAAGGTTGTTACTATTATTATTATTATTATTATTATTATTATTATTATTATTATTATTATTACCATTTGATATAGGGCGTCATAGGAAGTGATAGTGGTCACACACGTCAAGCTGACTCATGGACGGGCTTTGCCCTAGAAGGTTATCACATCAGCCTGCAGCTTTGTGCCAGATCTCGTTACGGACACTGTTATCCAAAGCGACAGTCTACAGGGAGTGCCGTTGCAAACACAGTGGGCAAGGACGCATTAACTGCTTTTGTCTTGGCTAACTCCAATTACAAGTTATATTTTTGTTTTTTAGATTCTGTCCGATTCACATTCTTATAGCAAAGCTTTCACATTGTACTTTACGGCCCTAACCCCTACCTACTGCAGCATTAATGTCTCTGTTGTGTCATATGTCTAAGGACATGTTCCTCCACCCAGAACGTGATGTACGACCTCATTCTTTCTAAGCTAGCTCTCGTTAGCTAGTGCTCACATACTACCTACTGCTAGCTTCGTGATTCTACCCTGATCTCGCAAGCTAGCTCACACAGCAAGCTAGCTCTCACAGCTAGCTTCTCATACTGCAGCTTCAAGGACTCTGTTGCACCATATGTCTAATGCCTGCTCCTCCACCCCAGACCCAGAACGTGATGTACGACCTGGTGTCGGAGCTGCAGGAGCGCAGCGAGGAGCTGGACAAGCGCATCGGCACGCTGGAGGAGAAGCTGGACTCGGTGACGGGCAGCCTGCAGGCGCTGCCCTGCCTAATCTCCCAAGCCATAACGCAGCAGCAGCGCGACTTCCTGGACGGATTCGCGCTCCGCCTCCGGCCCGCCTCGCTGGGCTCTGAGCGGTCGGAGCAGTCGGAGCGCTCCTGGACTTCCACCGCCCGCCGCCGCCGGTCGCCCTCCACGGCGCCGCACACGTCCTCGGACAGCGGATGACCCCGGCGCGCCCCTCCCCCCTTCCTTCCCCATCTACCCCTCCCCCCCCACTCCTCTCCCCACCGTCCCGCTACTGATTCACACACATCTTAACCCCACGCCCCCCTGTGCCCTTTGACCTTAGCCACCGGTATCCCCTGGGCTCCTTCTGAGACCCAGCGGGAACAGTTCCCGTGTGAGACTGAGACTCTCAGCGCTGCTACTGGGGAATAACGGAAAGCAAACAAAGACTAGACCTAAATACACATGCACGCACGCACGCACGCACGCACGCACGCACGCGCACACACACACACACGGGCGTCCTCCCAAAAAGAGAAATCACGTTTAAAGTCGAAAAAGGAAAAAAAAGACTGACGACAAACCGAGACAAAGTAGAGATATGGTTTATGTTTTAGCCATTGTATGGCTGTTCAAGTTAGCTTTTTTGTAAAAGCCCTTGTATAGTTAACAGATCACTGTCATTCAGGGTCCCACCGGCAGAGACGGAGAGGTCCGCCTGCTGCGCCGACCACACCACGGACGTCCCTGTCTAAAGAAGAGACGCCATGGGCTCTTCCTTGCGGCCCCCGGGGTGGGCGGGCAAAGAAGGGGAAAGGGGGGGGGGGTTCAGCCTCTGGGAGATGCACACACACATGTGGGGCGGGGAGCGTGTCGCCCCACCACCGCAGGGGTGGGAGGGGCGTGGGTGCACATGGCATTACTACTGAGTAGGAAACATTTACACTATTGCCAACGTCAAGGTTTCCGTTTCCTTGTTCTTACCAAGGGAAGATTGAGAGCGACTATCTTTTTTAGTTACATATTGACATGTGATTTTTCAGTGCCTGAATGTATAAATAGTAGAGGGTTATTTAATTACTAATTTCAGAGCTTTTTTACGATGTTAACAGTCTGAATACAAGCATTGCATTCCTTTTTCAGATACATTCCTTTCCAAAATCTCAAAGAAAAATGTCTTAATGTTTTGCATAACATTGCCTCCATTTCACTAACTAAATATTTCTAATAACTTTTATTTCTTCTATTTTTCTATTTGTACTGACACATCGACAAGGGGGGGTGGGTGGGGGGGCAAATCCGACCAGCGTAGGGAAGGAGAACATTGGGTTGCACTTTCATATACAGTACAGAGCATTACAATACGCAGTCTCTCCCTTCCATCACCACAAATCAGAGCTTCCACTGTTGTTCTTGAGCTCTTCTGGGCCGCGCAGACACACCGAGTCATTTGCATGGTTCTGTGCACAGCTTAAGAAGGAGTGCACACTTCTTTGGATGGCACGATCATTTACATGGCTTACACAGTTTTTATTTGATGGTTTTTATTACGCTTACTTTCGTTGGTTTCCATTTCTTACTTTCTTTCTTTTTACTGAAATGTTCTTTTTATTAGGATACCTAGGATTACTAGAGTTGCAGTCATGTGATACTGTATAACAATGCATTCCCTGTTGAAAATGACGTGAAGAAATCTCGATATAAAAAAAATGACTCCCAAAAGAAAACAAATAAAAGTGAAAGTGAATAAACATTGTTACAGAACAGTGAACTGGTCCCTCAGAAAGACGAATGTTACAGTTCTGTCATTGTACATGTAACGGGATGCCAAATGCTAAAAACAACAAAAGACCCAGCATTGCCACGATGAGATGTAAGAAGGTGCTGGTGTGTCCAACCAGCCCCTCATGCCAATGGAAAAATGAGGGTTTAAGTCTGTTCAGAAAAGTCACAGGCCATGTGCGGGAGTGTAAACGTACCCTCCCTTACAGGTTCCATCTTGGCCTGACCAGAAAGTGTTCTTCCTTTTTACCACATCGATTTCCATGAATGAGACTTAATCAAGCATGGATCTTTGCTTTCTTCTTCTTCTTCTTCTTCTTCTTCTCCTTCTTCTCCTTCTTCAGTTAATGAAGCATGACTCTTTGGCCCCCTGTCCCGCTCCTCTGCACGTATACAGCTCTACACTTCAATAGGCCTCTTCAGAATAAAGGTATCCATCATTCCATTACGGCCTCTCTCACAATCAGTGAGTCACTAACACGGCCAGGCTCCTCGATGGTGGCCTCCCACTTATTACGTCTTAGCGTATCTACGGCTTCACCTCTTCTTTCCACAAGAGATTCAGCCTCCCTCATTTGTCATCATTAAGAGCGTTTGTCCCCGTGCACAAAGAGGCTTTCCAAATGGCGTACGGGAAGGATCTTTGAGAGGCTTCAGTGAAATTAAACAGAAGCCAAGGAAACCCTGCGGTCATGTTCAATTTTGCGTTTAGTGTGTAATATTCAGTTAACAGCAATGTTTACCCTAGAGAAAGCACTTTTATTAAAGCCACAGCCTTCTTTTTTCTTTTTCCCAGATAAATGTCGGTTTGTCGGCTATTTATGGCTGACGGTGGTAATGCAGTATTGATTAAAGAACACTTTTTCTTTTCGCAGTTCTGCTATCTAGGTGTGGCATTCCTTGAGCAATTACAGCACTGACAAACAACTGCCTCAATTATCAGCAGTTTGTGTACTGGAGAGGATGTTTGAAGTAAATCAGGTCCCCCTCATTGGCCGGTGTCTGTCCCCGCCTATTTTTACTGTACGTGTTGCCAGAATGATTATGACAGTGAATAGGAAAGTGGCAGATTGCAACTTTAACGAGGCATCTTTTATGCTTCACTTGCAATTGGTTAAAAGACAAATAAAGATGAGAGGAAGGGACAGAATGAAAGAGGTAGCGATAAAGTCTAACGATGTGGGGGCAGACATAGCTCATTTAACAGACAGATGTCCATTTTGGCCCACAGGGACTGGGAGCAGCTAAAGTTGGTGTCCCGTGAATATGACCTCAGTGTTGATGTCACAGATCAAACGGCACAAATGCTATACCGCAGGGAAACAGTACTGTAGAAAATAGATTTGCTGGTTCGTCTTTGTTAAGTTGCCCCGTTACGAGTAAAATAATTGACAACTTATTACAGAATGATTATGGCAGATGTGAAAGCAAGTTTAAATGTCTGACATTCATTTCTTTAAAGTGTAAATAGGCTAAATGCCCAGTGTGTTGCAGCTATAGGTTATTAATCTAATATTTGATGCATATAAATACATTTTTATTTATTTTACACATTTTGTTTTCTACTGTTTGAGGTGTGAGGCAGACTGCATCTCTACACCGTTGTATGGACACATTCTTTAATCTTTCTTTCTAGATGTTTTTATTCTACCAACAACTGTAAAAGAAACTGCCCACACACCATTTTGAAAATTCCTTAATGACCACCTGAAAAATAATTATCATTCATGATGTTATTCTGATTAAGTTAGATAGATCAAAGTGATAAATGTATCAGTCATTTACTATCCAGAAATATAAGCTTTCCTCGTAGAACAGGCATCAGGATGTACTTCTACTTCTGAACAAAAACAGCAAGAAAACCCCTCAAAAAGAGAAAAACTGTAAACCCAAATCATTGTTCTGTGTACACTGCCACACAATGCATAATGTACGTATAGCACTGAATAAATGGACCTTTATTGGATGAAAAATGGGCTTTACATGGTATGCTCTGTATGCTGTTCCTTCGTTTTGTCTAGATAGGAGAGATACAGAGGTCAAATCATTAAACAATATCTTCCGCTATGATCACAACGCTCTTATTTCTTGTCAGCATATACCTTATTATAATGCTTTAAATATAGGTTGTTTTGCTTGTAAAGCCCCAAGAGCACGCGCACGCACACACGCACGCACGCACACACGCGCACGCACGTACACACACACAACACACACGCACGCACACACACATACACGCATGCACACAATAGCAGCACTTAACGGGAGGATACTCAGCTGCTTAGGGCCTGGTACCAATGTTGACCACACATAGGCACTGCCACACATACACACATGGACACACACACACACAATCAGGTCTGTGTGCAGCAACAACCGTTCAGCTGGGTTAAACAGCTGCCGACCAATCAGAAGAGAGGTCTGATTCCCGTAAGAGCGGCCCAGGCGGTCACCCATGTTCACAGGTGCATGCG
The DNA here is from genome assembly GCA_027564635.1 of Typhlichthys eigenmanni. Lineage (NCBI taxonomy): Eukaryota > Metazoa > Chordata > Actinopteri > Percopsiformes > Amblyopsidae > Typhlichthys > Typhlichthys eigenmanni. The sequence goes on along the minus strand of JAODUK010000009.1, from coordinate 573,685 downwards.
CCGTGGATTGGGCAGGACAGGACCTTTATCGCCCCCTGGTGTTGTGTGTAATGCAGTTCATTAAGAGGTTATGCTTATATGGGGGAAAACTACCTTATAATATCCATATATTTTTTACAAATACTGTGTTGCATACTAAATAACTACATGTATTGTGTAATAAATGTAATATACAGTATATACAGTAGACCTACATACTGATATACATATATATACATATACAGTGTATATATATATATTATACATTATATATATATATATTTATTTATTTTTCTTTCTTTGTGACATTATACTTGTATGTTAGTTACATATGTAGTTTATTAAGTATAGGCCTACAGGGCATTATTTTACTCAGCCAACAATGGACTAATTCCAATTATCTTAAAGTAACATTAATAATATGTATTAATTACTGTAATAAACTGAGTGATGCTTGCAAATGGACGGCCGACCTCAGATTGAAGGGTACGAATAATGACCCAAGAGCACGAGACGGTCTTTCGGGGACATTTCAAGAAGAGCATGAGGAGAGCATTTATCGAATCTATCCCCCCCACCACCACCACAACCCCGTCTAGTCTGGGAGCTGATGCTATTAGCCATTAGCCAGCGTTGTGTTAAACACCCTGCCTGTCACCTTCTGCTAGCGTGGCTTGGCATACGCTGGGGGAAATCAGTTAGAAATCAGAGTTAGACAGAACAGCATCGATCCCCCGCCGTTTGGTCTCTGTAATGGCCGCTAGATGAGCATCGGAGAGAGAGAGAGAGAGAGAGAGAGAGAGAGAGAGAGAGAGAGAGAGAGAGAGAGAGCGAGACGGGGATAGGGAGAAAGAGAGAGATAGAGAGAGAAAGATAGAGAGAGATAGAGAGAGAGAGAAAGAGACAGAGAGAGAGACAGAGAGAGACAGAGACAGAGAGAGAGAGAGAGAGAAAGAGAGAAAGAGAAAGAGAAACAGAAAGAGACAGAGAAAGAGAGAGAGACAGAGAGACAGAGAAAGAGAGAGAGACAGAGAGAGACAGAGAAAGAGAGAGAGACAGAGAGAGAAAGAGAGAGAAAGAGAGAGAGACAGAGAGAGACAGAGAGAGAGGGAGAGAGAGACAGAGAGAGAGAGAGAGAGAAAGAGAGAGAGAGACAGAGAGAGAGAGAGAGAGAGAGAAAGAGGGAGAGAGAGGGTCCCATGCATATATAAATGAATCACTCCAGCTGAGGCTAAATGTTCAGCTATGATCACATATTGTGTTTGCCAGATATGACCATGCCATGGGTGACCTGGTCATTTTTGTCATCCCATACATCAATGCTAGAATCCTAGCTAGTCCAGAATCCATTGACTGGTAGAGAACGGCGTGCACTAAATGGAATCATACATTACAGTAAAATATAATAAAGAGAATGTGTGATCCCCTGCTGGGAGCACAATATGGTCTGCATTTTGTTTAATCCTGCAACAGCTGACACTGCTAATGGAATATGTGTAGGACTGAGACGAGCAAACAGAATCAGAAAGATGTTACAGTAATATGTCAAATGTGTTATTCCAGTCCATATAGTGTAAAACAGATAACTAAATGGACAATGAGAATATTTCACTACACTTGGCTACACAGTTTTTTTTGTATTTCCTATGTTACATAACATAACATGTAGATATAGTTGTGTGTGTGTGTGTGTGTGTGTCGGCAGTATACTAGTGGTGTGAATGCGTGCGAGTGTATTCGCAATATACGGTAGCTGGTGCATGCGTGTGTGCGGGGGCGGGTGGGTCACACACTACTGACGTGACGTCACGTCCTTGTCCTGCGCTCCGTACTTGGGAATCCGCAGAGCACAGACGGTATAGCCTTTTGAAGGAGGCCTACGGAGTGTGAACTCGCTCGCCGCGTTGTCAGTTCTCGCAATTAATTATCTGTGAGAAATGTGAGAGATATTTGTGAGAGAGAGAGAATGAGAGGGAGAGAGAGATTGTTTAATTTACTTATGTTTCATCTGATCTTGTTATTACTATGTTATGTTATTATGCTCGATAGTTTCACATTAGTTAGTTCACATCAATATGAAAAAAAAATGTGTATAATACTTTGGCAATATGTGCACTGTTACCTCATGCTAATAAAGTTATTTGAATTTAATTGAATTGAGAGAGAGAGAGAGAGAGAGAGAGAGAGAGAGAGAGAGAGAGAGAGAGAGAGAGAATAAAATAAAATAGTATTTACATATAGTATGTTTACAATCACAATAACAGGACCACCTGTAGCCTACAGCAAAGTTGAATGCGACTTGCGATAGGAGATAGCGAGTAGAATTGAGACTGAACGGCAGGTACAGGATCACGTTTCATTTGCATTGCATTTGCCGCCCTCTAGTGGCACGTTGCAAAAGCGTTTATTACGACAAGGGGGTTTCTACAGTTAATAATTATGGGAGAACATGAATTATTCAGATGATGGGATGATAATGTATATCCACCATTCACAGAAATCTGACTAAACGATCCATCAGATCTGAAGTAGTGATATTGTTAACCCTGGCTGATAGCCTGATGTATATAAAACACAGTTTTGAGGATTCTAAGTTAAATTGTAAGCAACCAGCGTAGTTTCATCACTACAGTGATACAGTGAACACCAACGTTTGAAAGTCTCTGTTCTAATTCCCCCTACCTTATCAGTCTTCTGAGTGTCAATATTTATGGTTTCTCTCTCTCTCTCTCTCTCTCTCTCACTCTCCCTCTCTCTCCCTCCCCCTACACACACACACACAGATTAGCCAAGCAGTGCTAGGCACTCCACAGTACCACCACAAAGGTTTAATATTTAAGCCTTAGTTTACCCCCCTTCCCCACACACACACACGCACACCCTCTCTCCGAATGCCCTGCGTCATCCACGCAGTAGAGGCCTTAATAACAGAAGGGAGTCACCTGAACGCATGCGAGGAGCATGTCAGCTGCTGTGCGTTGGGTCTGTTTAGGAAGGCAGCCATTTTATGACTCCAGTCCATGTTGTTATATCCCAGAGAGCCACCTCGTCGCAGTGAGCTCAGCGTGCTCCGCACCACAGAGGTTGAGCCGTGAGTATACTGCCTTTTGTCTTGTACGCTGTTCAGCTCCCTGCTGTGATCACAAACGCAGCAGAGGACGATCACTGTCCTCCACTGGAGACCTGCTCTGTGTCAAAGCTCAGCACCTCATTCCTGGAGGTTGAGGAACTCTCAAAGTAACTTTTTGTGACGTCTGTCTAGTGTGTGCCGTGAGAGTAAAAGGAGCGTGTGTGCTTACACGGGCTCTAGAGCTGGTCGTGCGATGTGATTAATGGGCTCTCAGTATGAGAGGAGATTGTGTGCCATGAATGCATGTTGCCTTGGTCCAGGAGAATAGCAGGGACAACTGTTTCTTCATATTGAACCTTAGTAAAAATAAAAGTAAATTAACTATACTACTGTATATTTCTGTAATATATATGACAATGCTATAATCCAATGGGATTATATAACTAGTTTTGTCACTGTATTTAATGGAATCCATGGTAGGGGAGAGGTTCAAACTTTAGCTTTCACTGTCACTCAGTTTACGTCTGTGACACTGGTTGAAGTAAAAGTGCAATACTGGGAAATGCTTGGACCAGAATGATAAACACACCAGGAGTGTGTTTATGTATTCGTTATATGTATGTGTGTTTAAGTATTGATAAGGAAGTATCTATAAGTATGTATCATTAAGGATGATTTCATAAGGAAGTATCTATAACGAAGTAACGATAAGAAAGTATTGATTAGGAAGTATCTAAAAATATGTATTGATAAGGAAGTATCTATAAGGAAGTATTACTAAGGAAGTATTGATAAGTTATTATCTATAAGTAATTATCTATAAGTATGTATCATTAAGGAAGTATCTATAAGTAAGTATCATTAAGGATGATTTCATAAGGTATTGATAAGGAAGTATCTATAACGAAGGAATAATAAGAAAGTATTGATAAGTTATTACCTATAAGTAATTATCTATAAGGTAGTATTGAAAAGGAAATATCTATAATTATTTATCAATATGGACGTATCTATAAGTAAGTATCGATAAGAAAGTATCAATAAGGAAGTATTTATAAGTATCGATACAATCGATACGTTTAAATACTATATAAATTAAATAGTGTTTACTGTGAGCCAGTGTGCACGCACACACACACACACACACACACACACACACACACACCTTTTGAAAACATGGCCACACTGTACGTGTGTATCATCATAAAGTGACTCCCCCCCCCCCCCCCTCCTCTCAGGCACTGCTATGGACGACTTCAGGAGGACCCAGGAGGACCCATCCAGCGCCAGCAACAGACCCTCCCCAGGCGAGACCCCGCGGAGGCCCGTGTGGGTCGCCCACACTCCCCCGCCCTCCCCCTCGTCCGACGGACACAAGGCCACCAGGGAGGAGGGGGATGAGGGAGGAGGGAGCAAGGGCGGGAGTACCCCCTCTACCCTCCTCCTCCTCCACCACCCTCGGACCTGGGGGCCCCTCCTCCTCCTGCGGAGGTGGAGGAGGAATCTGGGGCGGGTCAGCGCAAACTCCACCCCGTCCCCCCTGCTCCACACCGGCCCCTCTGAGGGGGGCAGCAGCCCCCTGCTGGAGGGGGGGTGGAGGGGAGAAGGCAGCAGCGGCAGGAGTAGCAGCCGGGGCTCCCGCAAACCATTGCTAAGCGACGGTAAAGGAGGGGGGCGTCCGCTGTACTGGGACGCCCCCCTCCACTGCTCCGGGGAGGAGGAGGGGCTTGAGGAGGGGCAGGCCTTGCCTCGCCCCGCCCAGCTGTACGCCCACAAGCTGGAGGCCTACCGGCTCAGGTACGCCCACCTGGCCTCCTGGCCGGGCCTCCTGCGGCTCCTGGCCGGCCTGGAGCTGCTGCTAGGGGGCGCTGTCTGCGCCTGCGTGCTGCCCTCGCTGCATCGCGACCAAGAGTGGGCCTCCGCGGCCCTGGGGGTCGGGGGGGCCCCGGGGGGCTTCTATCGGGGGCCGATGACGGCCCTGGTGCTGGCGGTGGTGGTCGTCTCCTGGCTGCTGACGCTGGCGCTCCTCCTCGTGGGCGTGACGGCGTACTACCGCGCCGTGCTGCTGCCCGCCCCCTGGTGGCCGCCGGCAGAGGCGCTGCTCAGCCTGGCACTGTTCGCTCTGCACATGGTCGCCGGGGCGACGCGGCTCAGCGACATGAGCCGCGGGGGGCTGTGCGGGGGGGCGGTGGCAGGCGTAGGGGGCCCCCTGCTGGCCGCATTGTGCCGCATAGACGGCAGCCAGCTGGCCGGCACCGCCTTCCTCTTCCTCAACGCGCTGCTGTACCTGGGGGGCTTCCTGGTGGGTCTGGCCCTGTGGAGGCAGCAAGCAGCACGCAGACACAGGGCTCTCTGGCGCCACCCGGTGGATCCACAGGTAGGTGGCACGCATCAGAGCTGTTCAACCCTGGTCCTGCCTGTTGTAGATCAGGGGTCTCAAACTCTACACTGAACACTAATATGCAGTGTGTACTATACCTACTATACATAATATACATCATATACAGTGTGTACTATACCTACTATACATAATATACATCATATACAGTGTGTACTATACATACTATACATAATATACATCATATACAGTGTGTACTATACTATAAATAGTATCCTTCTGCACCACACAAGGGCAGTTCTGGACACAGGCCCAGAAGTGTGCCTTTAAAACATCTGGTTCTCCTATTTGTGGAGCTAATGTGTCTCATTATTTGCATGCAGATCTAGAGTGTGTTTTATCCGTTACACAGCTCTATATCATGTTTACATGATCATAGTTTGACTTTGTTCCTTAAGCACCTCAGCGGTCTAACTATGTGTTCATCGTAAAGGCCGTTGAAGCCTTGCGTCACCCAACAGCCAAGGCAGCGGCCCAGTAAGAACTGTAATATTGCACTATATTGAGCACTATATTGAGATAATGGTGTGGTAGCTTTAGAGATCTACTCGCCTTGAAACTAGATTTGATGGGTTAGAGAGAGAAGGCTATTACAAATATTCACTTGAAGAATTCACTCTAAATTGCACATACATTCTCAAATCTATGTTTGATAATTGTATTCTTATCGCGATATAAATTACATAAATGCACTCTAAAGGTCCGGATGAAATATATTCCCTCTGTGCACTGTATTTGTTTATTTTTTCCAAACCACTATTGACTTCCACTTGTTGACTTCCACGACCAGCCACAAGGTGTTGTTTGTTGGTATGTTTCCAGAAGAAATATTGAAATAGTTGTAGCCGGTTTAATTTAACATACGGTATACTTTAAATATGAACAAAGAAATCATACAATACATGCAATATTCAGGTCAAGACAGTCAAGCTATAAACAAAAACTACATCACGTGAAACATGTCTCGTTTTGACCTTTCACCTCAGGAAGAAGAACAGGCCTCCTCCATTACATTAACCCCGATCAAACAGAAACACACAAGGAGGATTGTGTTTGAGGATGACATGGATGGGTCCCTGAACCAAAAAGCTATTGAAAAACATGCCCACTTCACTGACGACGGTGAGCTTCCAGTCACCCGGAACAAGCCAACGCCTACAGACGTCCGTAAAGTACACATCATTGCAGACTACATCATGTGAGCAACAACCATGTCGAATATAAGTAGCATTAACCTTTTATTAAGCTTTAGTCAGCTTATAAGTGTCGTTACCTCAATATAAAATGGATGTAATAATAAAGAATAATCCCTCATGAGGTACACATGATGGAAACTGCATTTAACATTGATTTCCAACCCCTAATGATTGCATTGTACCTCAATCAAAACACGTCTAACGTTCTACTTATACACTCGATAATGTAGCATGTTGTCTTGTGTTTAGTAAAAGATGTATTTCTTATGTCCTTATAAGCCTATTAATATATGTTCATACCTGTATTAAATCCTACCAATCATCTTGAGGTAAGGAAGCTTTACAGTCTAGTATAACAAAGTTACAATTGTCAATGTTCATCTTTTTAAAAATTTAAATATTTCTTGAATGTATGAAGGTCGCTAATCATTACATTATTCAACAACTGAAATGAAGCATGCTGTAAAACTCAACAATAACCATAACTGACCATATATCCTTGTAGAAAATACCCAGAGATCCACTCTGTGGAGGAAAGAGAGCGATACAAAGCTGTATTCAATGACCAGTATCAGGAATACAGGGACCTCCATAGAGATATATGTGCTACTCTCAGTAAGTTCAGAGAATTGGATGCTATGATGGCAAAACTCCTCAAGCGTGGAAGCAACTATGAGGTGAGCTGAATGTAGGATTCTTTGTGAACCAACTTGTTTGATGCCAATTCACTTAATATGTATTCTTGTTTTGGGAGATCCATTGCTTTGTATTCAGCCACTATTGACTTTCACTTCTGCAACTTCGGCAACATCTGCAAAGCTTTGAAGATTTTGCTGCCAGTTTTTATTTATTTTTTATTTTCTCTGACAAAAAGTGAGAATTGTTGCTTTGTTAAAATATGAACTTATTCCTTGTTTAAATGTTATCTGTTAGCCTATAGCTGATTATATAGGCTACTGTATAATGCAAACATTTTGCTTTATCTCTTACCCGTAGGACACCAAGAGAATTCAGAGAATTACGAAGAATTTTGAAGTGAAAAAAAACGTAAGTGATGTGATTGGTCAGAGTGCTAAGACCAGTTGTCGGGATTTATAGATAGACTGCCAGAGTCAGAGTAATTGCTCTTCCTCAATAAATCAATTCTGCTTGACTTTCCAGGACCCTGCTTTCCATGACAAGAATGAACGCTGCAGCTACTTGAAAGCCAAGCTGAACCACATCAAGAAGAGGATATACGTATTCGACCAGGACACAGCTGGAAATAGTTGCACATGAAAAGAAATCTGACAAAATAAGGTGAAAGTATTAGATGGGCGTTTTGTATTGCCGTGAAATCATAAATCATGAAGACATTGAAATAAGCAATATTTTTGGACAAAAATAGATATCCCTTTTTGGAGTATCATGCCTATTACTTTTCTTGTTTACCCACAAGGTTTTTCATCGATGCCAGCAGGTGTCAGTATAGAGCCCGAGAGCTGCTGTTTTTTGGTAAAAAGCTTATTGGAGGTCATGTTCAAAGAGATTGGAGCCAATATATTGGAATATCCCGCCGAAATGGAAGTCAAGTCATGAAACTTGATTCTTATATTGAACTTGCATGTTATGTTCATATACTGATCACAAAAGGTGTCCGGCACAGTGGAAACATTTAGGCTACAAGCTTTTATTTTAAGTCAAACAATAAAACTTTTTTCATCACTGCATATTGAACACATTTCATATATATTGCACGTGTCCAGGGTGTTTTGCTCTAGTGCTAGGCTATATTATGCACTCCTAAAGGTATTAACCTTTACATTTACACCTTTACACATAAAAAAGTATTAATGTGTTAAAATATGAGACCACAACATTTTATAGGGCTAAACAGTTAACTGCATATGAATCAATAAATCAGTGTCGGTCACTGCAATACCTTTAAGTGTCTATTGCATCATACAGGAAGAATTTACATGTGAATACTTTAATAATAATAATGGGACAATTGGTGTGCGCGCACCCCATCTCCGAGCATGAACGCGCGTTCCACTTAACGGCACAGGTGAAGGTGAAGGGGCAACAAGGTCTTATCTCTAGGAGAAACACGTACGGGGCAAAATGGGTAATTATATGTGTAATATACGAGTAGGAACCTCGAAGCGGACAGAAATCGCGTTCAACAAAGGAACCACGCACGAATAAAGAAATATCCCCTTCCCCACGCATTTTACTGGTAGGTAGTTTAAATAAAATACTCACTTTATCGTTTGCTATAATTAGTAGGCTTTTTATAGTTTTCTATAAAGTTTAATTGGTTTTCTGTCACCTTGGGTGTGAATATCCCATTTAATAGGCCTAATGACAGAACGATCCATTGACCGATTGTTTCAAAGGAGCATAGAGAAATTCAGCTCAATTAGGCCTAATGGTTTATGGACATAGGCTATTAATAATTGTATTGTATTACTCTACCCGTTTTACAAGGGCCAGAATATATCTATTCAGTGTCAGTTGATGTAGTCTATATATTCACCCGATTAGACATCAAAATGGACTTTATGTTTTGTATGGATAATACATTGCTGTGACCAGTCCACCATGGTCGCTAATTATACTTAATTTCCCTCATAAAGTTTTTTCTTAGTTTGTTATTTTTTCTGTTTATTTAGGACTGTATGATTAACGTAATCCAATAGCAATTCGACCTATTCACGAAAGCCTCGCTATTTTCTCTTAGATTATTTTAAATAATTTATGTGTGACACGATTACGCACTTGTTTCGCCAAGATAGGCATCAAGATAGCACTATGCTGCTGCATAGATTGATGTCCATACACTGTTTGCCTGCTAATAGATCATTAACATGAGCCATACTGTAGTATCATGCGTATACCGTTCAAACAAACTGTGTGAAGGAGCACTGCTGCGGAAGCTGCTCCGTTGTCTGTGTGAATTATTGACGCCCGCCGTGTCGAGTTCCAACGGGAGTGAGAGGCGAGGGTTAGCGATACCCTGGTAGTGAAGCAGGGAGGGGAGAGGTGAAGTGAGGACGGGGGTGGGGGTGCATGCATACTGGGTAGGTAGCCAAGAATAAGGGGAACGTTTTAAAGTGTAACTGCACCCCAGCGCTGAGCCTGACTTCACCACAAGTTTGAAACATGCGTCAAGGAGCTGAGTGAGGGGGAGGGGAGGGAGCGAGGTACGTTGGACAGAGATTTGAATTTGATGACTTGAGTCTTTGCGATCAAGACATCTTGGAAGTCGAGAAGTTCCAACCTCCTTCTAATACAATAAAGGAATACAATAGAACACCACTCAAAGTCGCAGTGGATGTGTCCCCCTCAATATTTAGAACAAGTGTGTTTGTCCCCAAAATAAAAACATGAAAGATGCACTGGGGCCACCTGAAGATAATGGAGTAGCCCGTATGCATGTTAAACCGCTCATTGAACCGCTTGACTGTGTAAAGGTGCTTTTATTGTCAGATACACAAACATACACAAACTGATCCTCTGCATTTAACCCATCCCTCAAGGGAGCAGTGGGCAGCCGCTGTGCCCGGGTACCAACTAGTTGGAGCCAGTATGTCACTGGTCACATGGCACAGACTGGAGAATAAACCTAACTTGTTTGTTGTGTAGCCGTAGAATAAGCCTGTATGTCCTAGGTTGGATATGTTAATGCCCACGTTGTACACCCCATGATTGTAACTTAAACAAAGTCTCATTCTCCAGTAGTAGTTTTAATAGTTATGACCAAAATGTGTAGACTATTATGCAGAAAGATTTGAACATGAATATACAGTATAAGCTATTAAAGTCCAGGGGTTAATACATTAATTAAAATGTATTTATTTATCATTTACTTTCCCCAAATAAAAGAGGCCACAAGAGTAGTCTATATAATGCCTATGTGTGTTGAGAAATATGAAATAGGCTAAAGCATGTGACGACGTGAAGGCGTCGCGAGGGCAGACGGACAAAAAACAACCGCTGATGGCCGAAACTACGAGCCTCACGGCTCGTCTTTTAATAGAACAGA
>JAODUK010000009.1:535015-559358 GCA_027564635.1 Typhlichthys eigenmanni | reverse complement strand
CCCCCCCCCCCCCCCCCCCCCCGCCTGCCCTTTTAGGTTTCATCTTTGTTTTAGAAAGTAGGCAGCGACTCAGTACTAATTTAAACAGCGGGGTTCAGTCTGTGCATCCAACACAGACAACAGATAGCTAGATAGCAGACAGCAAGGAGGAGAATTTGGAAAAAGATAATAATAATACGTTTACAATCGCTGACTCCCCCTTTACCAATGCCCGCAGGCGGCCACTCGGCCCAAGTACCCGACCACCGGTCTGGCTCTGCGCCACCTGGACGCCACCCTTGGCCTGCAGCTGGGCTGCCAGTGGCCCTCCGTGCGCGCCAGCCTGCTGTGCGAGAGGAAGTACGGAGCTCTGCTCAACACCTTCTCCTTCCACCAGGGGGTGCTGGAGGACCTCCACCACCAGGGCTGCAGGGACTTTGTCTGCGGACGCACAGATGAGGAAGGTGAGTGGGCGGCTAGTCTCGCAGAGCCAGCCTTTACTGGCCGTGTTAACGTCTGGGGAAACACGGGGGGCTAGCTAACCGCGTCAAGACCCAAGACCCACCCACTCGACAGGGAAGGTGTTTTGACTGCCATGCACGATGACGATGCACTGTTCATAACGACTAAGTCGCACGTTAAACTCCTACTGAGGATCTTATTGTGAAACATAGTAACAGTTTGCAGGTCTTATGAATATGTTAAATAATTATGCTTATATATGGTTACTGCTTAAAATAACCAGATAATATTCATTGTGTGAATAGGTCTGGCCATGCTCCATTGGGAAGTGTTCGCAGTAGTTTCCTCCCACTGGACATGGACCTCTGGTTAATTTTGAAACTACTGGACAGCGCTTAACCAATTGCTACAATTGTTTTGATGGCCTCATCTAGCTCTACCACCATTTAGAAACACACTTGATTTATCTCTCTAACCCACCCTGATTGGACCGCCAGCAGTGTGGCTGTAAGAACACTAATGTAGGGCTGTCCCGAATACCATTTTACTGGTTTAGAATACTTGCATACGTCAACATAGCCATTCGCTCAAAATGGCCACTTTGATTGACACGTCATTTGAGCCAGTCAGAGCTGTCAAATAACATATACCTCCTGTATTAGCCAATAAGAGTGTGTGTTGAATGAATAGCCTCGCTCTCTTCTTACAAAAGGAGCTAATTGCAATCAATTGTGTTGATGACACAGTGTAGGGCAGGCAATTACATTTCAACATGTGGGTTTATATGGAGACAGTAAGGATTAATGGAAAAACATGCATGCATAATGTGAAAAAAGGAATACTCGAATCCCAATATTTAAATCGAATACATACCCAACGAACGAATACCCGGATAATCAAATATTTGGGCCCAGCCCTACACTATTGTGATCAGGGTCTCCAGACCCTAATAGCATAGTCGGGCAGAGCCAGGCTACTGCATTACTAGCATCATACCGGAATTACACACAGAAGCTTCTGATAGTGTTGCCATGCCTACAGGGGTTAATGTATGTAGTGCTAAGATTACTTAGTGGTCAGTCAAGGAGGACTGACTGGAATATTAAATAGCCTATTGGCAAACAAGATGACGTTCATCGATGGCAGTGTCCGAAGTTGATCTGTCGCTTTAATTTTGCATTGTCTAAATGCTCAAATGACGAAGATCTAATAGGTGGCACTATGATTTCACCTATAACAGTCACTGGCTGTTGTAAAATTTGGCTTTCAGAATTTATTTATTTTTATTACAATAACGTTTTGGTGAAGAGCTATTTGTCTTTATTGTGTAAACTGGCAATGTGTATAAATCTTGTGCTGAATTTACATATATCATTTTTTTGTTGTTGTTGTTTTTGGAAGGCTTAACACAATTCCTAATGGAATATTTTCTTCCTACAAAGCTTTTCTGTATAACAAACCATATTGTAAAAACCTACCATAATTATGCAGACATTGGTTTTACTGCCCCCTAGTGCTTTAACTGTTCACCAGCACTGTGGTCAACACAACACATTTTAGATTTGAGTTTAATTGTGTGTCCTTGATATTGACCCTCTGAACCCTAAGGGTCTTTTGGATGTTTTTCACTACTTTCATATAATGGCTTCTAAAAGCTTTTCTGTAATAGCTATTATCAAGTGTTTTATGTCTCTGATATCAGCACCCTCTCAGCTACAATTTCAATTATAATATCACAAAATATTTTTTAGAAACTCAGCTCACTGATTATGTTTCTAAAATGCAATAATTATAAATTCTTATTATTATTCTTTTATTTTATTGTGTTTTTTATTATATAAAGGTTAGTAAAATAGTGTATAGTTTTGTTAGAAACATATTTTGATTCCTTTATGCCTTGACTAACTTTTATTTTAAACGGTTAAAAACACAAAATTATTATTGAAATACAGCATTTTATTTATTTATGCATATGCGCTCTTATTTACAAACATATATTTACATATAAATATATTATATATATTTACATATAAATATATTACAAAATAAATATATTTATTTCACGGGGTATGTTTTTATCTATTTTTATATTTTATAATTTCTATCTTTTTAGTTCCAAAAAAGAGACAAAGTTGTACATAGAGCTGTGAAATTTTTCTAAATTTTATTGTGATTTCATTTTCGGCTCCTAACAATCCCAGTAACAATATAATTGAGAAAAATAATATTATTTTGCACATTACGTTTTGCAAGTAACTCTTATTTTGTCCTGTGTTCTGAATGACAGCCAGGCACATGCTAACTTTTTTGTTTTGCTCCTTGCACGGTGAAAGTGAGAGATCAAAACGTGCAAAGTATTAAGGGACATTTCACCGTGGAAGGTGTTCATTTGTTTGACAGTTTTCTGGGTGTATTAATGCAACATCTTTCCAAGGTCCATTACTAATTGTGTTAAATAATTGTGATTTATATATTGACCAGAATAATAATGATGATTATTTTTAATAAAAAAATAAACGTTTGTTTCTAGGATTTACCTTTCTGAAGATCCGAAATATAAATTTATGCTAAATCCGTACCGGCGCGGATCTTGACCTTAGAGGGTTAACTTCAGTAACAATCAGTTTATTTGCTATGTTAACCAGCCTTCCTCTTCTTCTGCAGGTCAGCCGCTGTTGGGCGCAGCTGCAGGGCAGTCAGTCAGCAGGCTGGAGGATGTGACCAGTAGCGCTGATGACCAGGGACCCCCACTGCCACGCCTGAGCCCTCACATAAAGTGCCTTGTGTTCCCCAGAGGAGACATCAGGAGGTTCAAGCCGGCCAGGTAAACCCTTCACTCGACTCATTTGGTCTGTGAGTGCAGCGTTATTTTTATTTCACCTTTATTTGACCTTTATTTTAGCAAGATAGCTAGCCTGGCTTTGCCCAACTATTGCTTTCAGATAAAATAATTATAAGATATAAGATTATAGTCTGGAAACCATGTTCACATTAGTGTTTTCACAGCCACCCTGCTGGGGATCCAATCAGAGTGTGGTAGTGAGATGATTAAAACAGTTGTATCAACGCCGATTGGTTCAGTGCTGTCCAATAGTCTCGAGGTCAACGCCCAGTAGGCTGTTAACACTTCCCAATAAAGCATGGCTGCACCAGGCTACAGGAAAGGCCAATTGAGGTATCCATAGTTTGGTAAATGTTTAAAGCTCCACTGGACAATTTGGTAAATGTTTAAAGCTCCACTAGACAATGCGTTAAAGGTGGCGGAAGTGGTTGTAAGCTTTTATTGCTCTTTTTTGTTTTTGGGGTCAAATGTGGTGAATATCTCCTCACGGGCCGCTATCTGCCCCTTCTGTGGTGCAGACAACGCTAAGAGCGTACTCACACTGGGCCCAGTTGTCTTGAATCGTGCCCGAGCACGATTGTCCCCCGCTGGCCTGCTCTCTCACTGTGTTTCTCCCCCTGGTGTTCATATGGAGCATTATCTCTCAGGTTGGCCTGCTCTCTCACTGTGTTTCTCCCCCTGGTGTTCATATGGAGCATTATCTCTCTGGTTGGCCTGCTCTCTCAGTGTTTCTCCCCCTGGTGTTCATATGGAGCATTATCTCTTGGGTTGGCCTGCTCTCTCACTGTGTTTTTCCCCCTGGTGTTCATATGGAGCATTATCTCTTGGGTTGGCCTGCTCTCTCACTGCGTTTCTCCCCCTGGTGTTCATACGGAGCATTACCTCTCGGGTTGGGCTGTTAGCCTGATTCCAATAGGAATAGCAGGGTCTGTGTAAACACAGATACTGACGGTTGTCTTCCCTCTGCTTGTGCCACATAGGCCGGATCAGCATGGGTTGCTAGGCTACTACCTGATGGACGCAGCCTCCATCCTACCTTGCCTGGTACTTGACGTGCAGCCCGGTCACAGCGTTCTGGACCTCTGTGCTGCCCCCGGTGGCAAGGCCCTGGCACTGCTTCAGACCCAGGCCATACGTAAGAGCAGCGTCCAACGACTAATTCTGTTAACTAGTCTAAAAGTACGAAAAATAAAATATTTTTAAATAAAAGAAAATAAATCCACATTAAGCACAATGTAATCTATAAGGTTCAACATCATTATTATTATTGTGATATTATAATATTGCGTATATTATAATATTGCGTGTATTATGAGAGAAGTTTTATTACGCTAAAACTGCGACACATTTCAGCAGCATTTCAAATTGTTTTAATTTAATTGAATAATGTGAGTAATGTTTTCAAATGGCTCTTGTACACAATATTCTTTCTGCCAGTGTTTAAACTTAGCAGCGTTTAACCGACTAGTCAACTTATCGTGCACGTCCCAGTTTGCAATAAGGTAATTTAGGCAACTTTGGGCACGTTATTTTTAGCAAACACTCTTATCCAAAGCTATGGAAGCCTATTTCTGACCAATGTGACCAAGTATTGCAACAAAATGAGAAACCTTCTCAAAATAATGACGCAGTATCTCATAATAATTTGTAAATAACAAGCCATAATTTTTAAAAGGTTTCAGTACAACTGACCGATCCCAAGCCCTGCCCATTTCACCTGTCCAACCTAGTTACTGTAACTAGGTTGGACAAAACAGCATAGTAGCAACGATTTTAGAATTATAGAAAGATGGATGCATTTCAATTGAGCAAAGATGTAACGCTTCTGGTCTCCTTAGTGGGGGTGTCACCAACGGGATTCGGCTGTGGAGGCTGACGTAGGCAGCGCCCAGACAGATACGTCTACCACACATGGCCTGAAACAGTCAATTTACCTAGAAACAGTTTGCTGCAGAAATAACATTGTGGCCTCAGATTTATCATACTTGGGATTTAATGTAAAATACTCAAAATGCACATTAACGCCCCCAGAGATCAATTATGGGAAATATTATGGTGAATTCCATTGACTTGCATGGAACGCTGGGTCTTTCTGGTCTGTATAGAGGGTGAAATCCATCCAAAAATCAAATGCTAATTTAATTCTCTCTAATAGTTGGCTAATACAGAACAACAGACAGTTGACAGAGTTTCTGGTTGGATAGAATAAATGCTCAACTGTTATTGGAGGGCAGGCAAAAAGGGGCGGGCTTGGTACCAATAAATTACACTACAAGCATTACAAGGATCAGGTAGGTTGCTCAAGGAGGCGGGCCCAACTGCAGGGCTCGAACCCACGACTGTCCAACTGGGAGTCGGGTCACCGGCCTCTGTTGGCCTCAGATGTCTGTGTTGGCCTGCTAACCATTATTGTGTGCCTGTGTTGGTCCAAACGTGCCAAAGGGTTCCTGTGTTTAAACGACGAGTCAGAGTCTCGGACCACCCGCCTCAAAAGGGTCCTGTCCAGCTACGTTCCCAAGGAGCTCCTGTCCGATGAGAGGATTCGTATCACCTGTTTCAGCGGCACAGAATGGGGGGAGTTTGAGCGGAATACGTTCGACAGAGTAAGCCTCCTCGCCAGTTAAACGTGTTATAAAGATTGCATTTTTACCTCTGTGTGTAAAGCTGCAGAAAATTAGGTCCAGCTGTACCTTATGAGCTACATTCTAGACAGTAGGTGGTGGTAATGCACCATGTAGACAGTAGGTGGCGGTAATGCACCATGTAGACAGGAGGTGGCGGTAATGCATCATGTAGACAGTAGGTGGCGGTAATGCACCATGTAGACAGTAGGTGGTGGTAATGCAGCAATAGCATTGGATCCCAACTTCTGTGGCATTTCACAGAGAAACCTTGCATGCTAAACTGTTTTGACCTATGGTGTTGTGACTCATGCCCGCGCGACAAAACAAAACAAAAAAAAAAACTTCTTCCATGACGAACGTGAGACGAAAATAGCTCTTTTATAATAAAAACAATGACGAAATCTAAGATGTATTTTTGTTGACAAGACATAAAAGTTAGTGGCATAACTTAAATTAATCCCACTCTATAAGCAATGTCTGTGTGTGTGTGTGTGTGTGTGTGCGCGTGCGCGTGCATGTCCAGGTGTTGGTGGATGTGCCGTGCACCGCCGACAGACACTCTGTGATGGAGGAGGACAACAACATCTTCAACAAGCGCAGGACACAGGAGAGACGCATGCTTCCACAGCTGCAGATGGAGTTGCTGCTGTGAGTGTGTTGGTTGCTCGTTAGCAGGGGCAGGGTGGTCTAGTGGTCTGCGTGTTGGGCTCCCAGCCGGAAGGTCGTGGGTTCAAACCCCGGTGTTGACCTACTTGTGACCTACTCCTTGAGCAAGATGCCTAACCCCTAACTGCTCCCGGTGATTGGTCGTGCCCTGCATGGCAGCAATCACCATGTGTGTGTGAATGGGTGAATGTGAGGCGAAACTGTACAGCGCTTTGAGTGGCCGGAAGGTTAGAAAAGAGATATATAAATGCAGTCCATTTAGCGAATGCAAGTGAATGCACATTTTTGTCAAATTCTGTGAATGTTTACTCGCCGCGCGGCGCTAGCTTCCCGTTTTGTGTGCGCGCTCAAAATATAATCTGGGGTGTCGCAATGTACCGGTATTGACGATAACAGCGATAATAAAACATTTAATGTAGATATCGTGCTGAAAAAAATACATATGATAATATCGTTTGACAATCTGGTCTGTCTGTATTCAGGGTATTCAGCACCAGTGAGCTATTTCAGCAGTGCAGATGCACTACAGTAGATGATGGTAGAACTAGTTGCTGCACAGTGAACTAAACCTGTTCCAGTTGAAGGATGTATGTCTACAATGACTTTGACTTATATTTAATATCAGAACGACATACATTTAGATTAAATAATATGGTATTGATAGCAACATTTTGGTACTGGTATTAAACGGTGATTATGACTAAACTCACAAATAGGCTAGGAAACACCAACAGGCTCCAATTATACCGCTACACCTTCTACACGTCATTGAGCAACGCTCGCCACGCCCATTAAACGCAGCAAACGTCTGTGAGAGTAGTTTAAGAACGTTTTGAACGTTTTCGGGGAAACTTGCCATTCAGCAAAAAAGTGAACGCACCCCAGGTAACTCTTGCCCTTCCCCGCCATATCCCCCTCAGGGCCGGCGTCAGGGCGCTGCAGCCGGGGGGGGAGGTGGTCTACTCTACCTGCACCATGTCCCAGCTGCAGAACCAGTGTGTGGTGGAGCAGGCCGTCCACCTGGCCAGGGAGGAGCAGGGCATTCATCTGCAGGTACACGCACACACACACTCACACATGCACACATGCACATACTGTATAGACACACACACACACCGTAAACAGGATTAGGAGCAGAAACCAAGTGCAGAACATCGCGCACATCAACGAAGGCCTAGCACTCCACTTTGCTTCACAATATGTTTAGATGTGTGGGGCTGTGCAGTGGAGTACTGTTTTAATTTGAGCTCCAAGTTAGCAAGCGGTCTCAAAAATGACAAAATCTGCTTTTTTATTAAGTTCCGTGTGTTCAGTGTGCAATGCAAATACCATTATAATACAATTTGTCTGCCAAGTTATCAATATTTTGATGAACATATTACATATTTTCAGCTCGTCTTGACAATTTTCAGTAAATCATTAAAGTTTTGCAATTTGTATCCTGTCGCAACGTATTGTGATAGGTATCCTGTTGTGACACATGTATTGTGATAGGCATCTTATTGTGACACACGTATCATGTTGTGACACACGTATCGTTTTGTGACACATGTATTGTGACACATATTATATCGTGAGGTCATTGTTTGTCCGTGTTGTCCTCCAGGTCGTGGATCTTGGACCCATCAAGCGCATGTTTGAGGAGACCTTCCTCTTTGCCTCCGGGCTCTCCGTGGGCGAGATGGTCCTCCCCCACCTAGCTGCCAACTTTGGACCCATCTACTTCTGCAAGCTGAGGAGGCTGAGTTGAGGAGCAGGGTGACTTTAGCGCCCCCTCCTCCCCCAGTAGTCACTTTCAGGTACTACATCAGGGGTGCTACATCAGAGTTTTTACAAGAACACCATAGTTTTTCTGGACAGTGTGTACGAGTAAATGCCAAACGCTTGGATTCCAAATGAATGCTTGAGTGGAGAAATGAAATAAGACATCGCACAGCGACCAAGCAAGCAGATTTAACCTTAAGGAGAGCAGTTTGTATTGAGTTAGCAAGACTGACCAGGCTCTTCTCAGGACCGTGTGGGCGTGTGCAAACCTCACTTTGATTGACACCTCCCTCCTAACCTGTTAAGGCGTACCAACGGCTGCAGACCTCAATGCAGACTTCACCGGAGGAAATTTGATTTGCTAAAGTAACTCATTGCCAATTACATTTCTTCTGTAGGTGTATGGTGACATTAAAACATTCAAGGCTTGCACCTACCTGCCTGCAAGCAGTATTATTTTCAATGGTGGTCAATATCCTTTCTGTTCACTAGAGGGCAGTAATGACCTGGAAATATTTCCAGGTGTCTGTCTACATGGTACCCATAAGACATGATACTTTGCTCTTTAGATTGTGTAGTGAGAATTATAGTAGTATATAGTAGTAGTAATAATGGGTAATTATATTAATAGTGGGAAACTGCCCTTTAAATCATGTAATTTATAAATGTCTTGGACAAAGGCAAATGTTGCTTCAATACTACTGGGTCTGCAAAAGAGTGTTATCTTGTGTGTGAAAGATGCACACGCTATCATCATGTTTGATAGCTGTTCCTGATCATGTAAATGTACTATATGTATAGACCAGCCTCATAATGAACCCATTGGTAATGACGTATTTGACCATCTGAATCTTTACACCTTGTCATTATCATAGGTCGTTTCCGTTTTGCGTTGACATCACTCAAAAGGGGAAACGTTTAACTTTTTTTTTCTCTCTCTCTCTCTCTCTCTCTCTCTCTCGCTCTCTTTTATACCATCGTAACCTAATCAGAGCTGGGCTGTAGCCTCTTTATTTTTTTGTGTGGTATCAAATTTATTTATTTATTATTTTCCCATCACACTGCCGATGACCCCTTACATCGTACAGACCAGGCAATGTACCGTGAAAAAAAGGTAGTGCATGTGTGTGTGTGTGTGTCTGTCTTTGGCGTTCCAACTGCCATTAAGTGGCTCGCAGCCACTCGGTGCGAGCCAGGCCCTTCCATCGTCGCCGTGGCACCAGGGACGGGAGCGAGTGTGCGTCAGCAACTGGCTCGACCGCCCCCCCGATGAACATTAAGGAGGAGAGAGAGAGAGACTGGGAAAGTGCTCGTTTTACCCCTCCGCCTCTTTATTCCACAGATGAGTGCAGATAATTTTGGGTGCGATTGTGAGTGATTACTGTATTACTGTGGCAAAAGGGGATGTATCGGGGAATGCGGAGGGAATTAATGACACATAAAGAAAACTATTTTTGTGGTGAGTGCCTTTCGTCTCCGGGGCCTCGGACGAATTTTGCGTGGCATCTTGTGATTACCTAAACGTATTGTAAATATGTGTTTCCTATGGGTGCTTCCATAAATTTACATGTTTTAACACTCAGGAGACGGCAGACTATTAGAGATGAGTTACTCTCTGTGCTGCGTGGTAGACTGTCTGTCTGGCTCACTGCGTTATTATTGAATTAGCCAATGATGTGCTGTGTTTGTGTGTAAGCCCGGGCTATAGGGAGAGGTGTGCTGTGAATTAAAAAGATAAATATATGGGTTTAACGCCACATATCTTTTATGTTACGCTCGATGATATGATGTGTGGAGATGTTTTGTTATTAAACGCGCAATACAAAAATGGATGCATGCATTACACTCTCTTTCTCATTTACCGTGTTTTTCTACGTTTCAGATGAGATGCTATACCCTGTACTTTGTAATATGCAGAGGGACAATGCTGTTGTACCTGCTTGAAGGCACAAGGGAGTGTAGTGCATGGGTCTCACCAGCAGGGGGTCTCTGTCCCATAGGCACTAAGGCAAGATTGCACACAGTAGGGTGCCATACAGGTGAACAAACACTACAGATTTGACTGGTCTTTCATCTTGCGGAAGCCCCCTTCCTCCCGCTGAACTTGTCATAGTCACCTCAGTCCATTAGCAGGTGCTGCTACAGTCTATATGTTGGGCATCTCAGACACTTTGTGGCCCACTAATGTCACACATGTCTGAGGGGAGGGGAGCGTTTAGGACGAGATCGTTTCAAAGCCATCACTGGTGCTTTTAAAGTTTCGCCACCAGGGCAGTGGTTGTAAAACCTTTTGACCCAAGATGATGAGGGTTGTGGCTTGTAACCCAATCCTAGCTATGAAACACTTATGCCTTATGTGGGGGTTATTCCTTTAAACTAAAACATCTAGAGTTACCAGAACTATACATCAACATTTTCCAACTATAAATGTCAGTCTGTAGGCTACACATCGCTTCTTTAAGCGTGGTATAGCATATTAGGTTCATTGTGAAATATTATTAAAATATAGGCAGATTGATATTCATGGAGCCAAACTGACACTCAATCAGATGTTATTTAACACGCGTATTGTTAATTAAATTATGTAGACGAAAACATTGGTTGCTTTGAGTCTTAAGCAGTTGGGGTTTTCTATTACATTGGCGCTAAGAATCCTTGTGTTTCCCGGCGAGCTGTGGGTTTGAGCTCCGACTGACAGCCAGGGTTCAGCGTGAGCTGGCAAAAGAGCATTCTTATTGGTTGAGCCCAGGCCCATACTGGCAAAGCAGCCGCAGGTTTTAGACCTCAGCCAGATTAAGAAGAGAGAGAATGGGGTTTTTCTTCTCGCTAAGAAGATTAGTCAGGGAGGGGCAAAATGGCAGTGGCAGTGTTTAGGAGAAAAGGGCGAGAAGAAAATGGAAGATGAGGTGGAACTAAAGGGTGACCGCACAGACACACAGTTCAGCCACCTGTTGTCTCTCTCCAGCTATCACTCCATATATCTTGTTCTCCCTTGTTCTATCGCCTCTCTTTTGTTCATTCCTCCTTTGTATCTTTTTTTTTTTTTTTTTTTGTAAATAGTTTTAGTATTAAAAGTTACGTAAAGTGTCAAGTTTGAACTCTTTTATTGTTAACATTTATTCTCTTTTTAATTAAGCACGCATGTCCCCTTTTTTCTATGTGTATGAGTGTGAGAGAGAGGGGGGGGGGAGAGATTATTGTGTTGAGATCGTGTGAGTGCGTTTTTGCCCCCTAAGTTCCCGACGGTGGTCTCCAGGAGCACTTTGGTGTGTATCTGGGCAATGCTCTAATAGGGGGATTTCCTTGGGCCTGACAGCTCAGAGGGTTTGCGGTGAAATGGCAATGCCAGCGGGCCTAAAGAATGCTGGAAATAGGATTAGGATCATATTCTGGCAGAGCCTGTCACCTCCTCAATGGGCCGAGGTCTCCGACGCTGGCACTTTTCATTCTCGCTGTGGTTTAAACCTTTAAGTGAAGCGCGGAGAGAGGGCGGTGGGGGGGGGGGGGGGGGAGGCGTGAGTGGTTGAATGGTATACTGAGGTTCACAAAGCAGCCTCGGACCGTATTCTACAAGTACAAATCTATTTTCTAATATGGAGTTAAATTATGTTTGGGTTGGCTTTGGAAAGTGAAAAGCTGAATTGCCTTTTAAACTGAATTTTCAGCTTCATGGGCCGTGTTGTGGCTGAGGGGAAAACACTCACACACTTGATAACTTATTGAAAGGTAAATAGACGACATGTAAAGACAGATGGGTTGTTATGGTCTTTAAAGGGGACTGTTAAATGTACAACCACGTGTATAGTGTTAAAGACGGGTGCTATTATGTTATTAAAAGGAGACTTTTAAATGTATAACCGCACGTATAGTGTTAAATACCGAGGCTGCTATGGCCTTAAAGGGGACTTAAATACAACCGTATAGTGTTAAAGACGGAGGTTGTTCTGGTCTTAAAGGGGCTTGTTAAGTGTACTAACATGTAGTGTTAAAGATGGACGCATCAGATTCAACATCAAGGGCTTGAATCACTTGACCCTGCGGCAGTACAATTCTTACAATCCCTGTTCGGCTCTTAAGGCGTGTGTGTGTGCGCGCGTGAGTGTGTGCGTGTGCGTGTGTGTGTGTGTGCGATGCACATTGGTTGGGGGACAGATGTAATAAGGAACAGGAGTCATGTCGTCCGGTCCCACGGGAGCACATTCTGCCATGTTCCGTATAAATGGCTATCCTGATAACAAGGACATTCTGCTCCTTTTGCCACACCAGAATCCTATCATCGGCACAACGAGGACGCCCTTGGCTGAGGAGGACACACACAGACGCAGAGAGACGTAGTGTAATGAACAACAACAAGGTTGGGGTGAGGTGTTCTAAACACGCTAAGGCTGCTAATCTTGGGACGTCATTAGCCCCTCGTATGCGCTCTCTGAGAACTCCTCATCCATAACAATCGGGGGGGATTCTGTTAATGTGGCACCTCAGGTGCGTTTGTTATTTACACACGGTTGGCACGGGGGGTGGGAGGAGAGATCTGTTTTCTCAAGGCCGTTTCAATTAGGAGCACAGCAATGTCACGCAGAACAGGATTATGCACTGTGAAAGCAATAAAGTAGAATATGTCCCATTTATGTCACTTTTATACTTAAGGTGGAGTTGAACACACTAAAATAAAATGTTATCATGCCATAATATTTATTTCACTTGGATACTTAAAGTGGAGTTGAATGCACTGTAAAACAAATTGTTAACATGCCATAATTTATCATATTTATTTCACTTTGATACATAAGGTGGAGTTGAGCACACTGTAAAATAAAATGTTTACATGGCATATCCCATTTATTTCACTTTTATACTTAAGGTGGAGTTGAATGCACTAAAATATAATGTTAACGTGGCATAATATATCCCATTTATTTTTTCACTTAGATTCTTAAGGTGGAGTTGAACGTTACCTTGATGGAAAATAATGTCGAACCAACGTGTGAACACATTATTTTACAGCCTATGGTTTAATGCAGCGGTGTGCAGTAAGGCCACATACTAAATGAAGTAGCAGAGAGACTAATAAAAACTGGGTGTTGGAGCAGTAGTGGGGGTCGGGGGTGCGTTTTGACAAACCATGCTGTTTAAGATATAATAGCATCATAATCACAGCCCCGGGCCGCCATTCTTCAAGATAATAGCCTGCTTATTCATTGGGGATGGCTTATGCCTCTGCCCGCCCCTTTTATTTCAGCACGCTAGCTCCATTCACTAGCCCTGTTCTCAGGTCTCTCAAACACACATTATGGTATTTACTTAGCGCTGTTCGTGTTACGTCTTGTAGACGCTCATGTTGTGCCTAGACTTCCCTGGCCCGCGGTTTTCCCTTATTCTGTGTTACAAAGGGGATGCCGTCGGATAAAAGATGTCCAATACAAGATACTGTAAAAGCATGGTATTAATCCCTGCGGGAAGACTTTGTTCAATTAAACGTTTGTAGTTTAATTTCTTAAATATATATATTTGGACCCCCGGGGGTCCGAATGTTTTATATGAATGTTAGGAAGCATGGGATGTTGACTTGACACAATAATTATATTGTATTATGAAGATATTCAAGCAAGGGTTTTTTTATTTATTATTATTTAGCATTATTTTACAACACTAGTTCAAATCTACATTGTTAATAAGGAGGAAAGGGGAAAAAAGCATTTGATCGTGTATTTCCTGACCACTTTCTCCTCTTACGTTACAAATGTATCTACCACAGCAGTAGTTTGACAGACGATCAGAGAACAGCATTAGAGTTACAGCTACAACAAAACAACAGACGTCAATCGGGACAGCAGAATATGTGTCAATACATTCATTGAAATACATTACGTTTCTGTTTTCTCTGCATGTTTTTTTTCTGTGATTTTTCTGCTAATCCAAATGGTTCAATTGAATGCATTTTAAAGAGTAATTTGACTTATAACCGAAACACACCGCAACGACGTGACAGCTGCAGCTGCCCAATGAGGGAAGAGAGATGGTAAAAGGGCCAATCGCGTACAATCTGACAAGTACGGGAACCGTCACCCCAGAATCAACTATACAACATAATAGGAACTTACCAGTAAACATTATTAGATAGACTTCTTCTTTTCTTATTTTACATATTAAAATAATATACATCTTGTCATTTGAAGACAGTTGAAGTGCTAACAATCAATCAAAATATTTTCTCAAGCCTTAAGTTACCCTTAAGTTACAGTGAGTATTTAGACTAGACTAATTGCTGATATGAAGCATTATTAGCTTATCATAAAATCTTATTATTGTACATCCTTTTAGAAGATGAAATAAAAAATCCCTCTTGACTTGATACCCTTCATATGGCACACTTCATTCTTAATGTATTCAAACCCTTTGAATTAAAAAAGGGGGTTTACTTAAATGGTATACATGTTGGTAATTGCATATGCCTCGGTTCCCTCAGCCCAGGGCAAAATGTAATTAAAAGCTTTGCACATTTACTCACTGAAATCATGTTCTCATTATCAAGCCAGCCTCCATAGAAAGTGGTGCCTTACTGGCCATTAAACTGGTAAATTACTCACTTTTAATTATGCAATTGAGGAGAACATGGATTGGGTTTATTTTTATTTATGTAGTACATGCTATATACATAACTACACTGCTTAATTTAATTGAATGGTCCCATGACAGAAAGGGTCTCTCTAAGTATAATATACTCATAATACTGATCTCCCTATTCCCTCCAAAGTGCCTCATTAATTCACATTATACTTGTAAACGATATTCACATTGTCTTTGAAAGCTGAGCGCGTCAGTGTCTTTGTACCTTTCTCTAGTCACCCTAAGGGAAACGTTTTTTTCTGGGTAGCTGGTTCCTGAACCACACGTCTGTCTGGAACTGTATAAGACAGTGTAACACAAGTCAGCGGTTCGTTACGCTGCCTTTGAGTCTCCGCAGAAGACCGGACCAGGACCGGACCAGAACTCCCCCGGGTCGTATCGTAGGGTGTCATCATCATCCTCATCATCATAATCGGTCGTGCAATATTTCTCAAGGACATTTTTGTCGGACCTTGTTTTTGCAGAGGAGGAGGATGGAACAAACATTAGTAAGGGGGTAGTTGGGCATGGTGTCCAGGGGGGTGGGGGTTGGGGGGTTTGGTGTCTGGGTGTCTGGGTAAGTTGTCCGGGGGGGGATCTAGGTGTCCGGGAGGGAGGGTGTTATTTGGGCATGGCGTCCAGGGGCGGGGGGCGGGTGGTTGTCCGGGGGGGAGGGTGTTAGTTGGGCATGGCGTCCAGGCCCAGCGAGGCAGCGTGCTGCTTGGCCCGCATGCGCAGGTTCTCGATGCTGGTGGTCTTGCTGCTGCTGCTGCTGCCGTGGCCGGGGGGCGTGAGGGGCCCCAGGCCGCCCGGCCCGCCGCCCCACATGTGCTGGGCGTGGTGGGACAGCGACTGGTAGTAGGTCTGGCAGGGCAGGTGGTGGTGGTGGTGGTGGTGTGGGGGCGGGGGGGGCACGTTGACGCCCAGGTAGGAGGGCAGCGTGGCGGGCGGGGCGGCGGTGGCGCCTGCGGCCGCTGCGGCAGTCGCCGCGGCAACAGCTGCGGCCATGTCGAAGGCGGGGTAGTGGTGCTGGTGCATGAGAGCGCCGCCGCCGGTGGCAGTGGCGGCCATGTGCTGCCGGAACTGCTCCTGCAGCCGGAAGAGGCTGAGCGGGGACGAGGAGTAGGGGTGGGTCTGTGGGAGGGGCCCGCCCATCAGGGAGGAGGAGGGGGAGGGGGGGGTCACCGACGGGGAGACCAGCGGGGAGTCTGGGGGGAGGGGGGAAGACAAGAGGGACAATATTAGAAACAGGGCTCCCATTTATAAGAAGCGGTTGTTAAGCTAATACACTTTGTAGCCACCGAATATCTCCTCGCGTCGCGCTTGCTAGCTTACCACTCTGAAACAATGATCTGTTTCTACACAGCCCTGGCTCCGTAAATTGGAACATAAACAAAGTGGTGCAGGCCGCACCACACAACAACGACAACGATACCCTAGCCTTCGCAATGCGTTTCCAATGTGTGGTGGGCGGAGTGTCTGAGTGAGCACCCTATGGCGTTGAAGGGAGAGGTGTTTTTGTTTTGATCGGGTTCAAATATCAACAACCTTTCTCCAGAATGACTGATTACACCTTTAAGTTAAATGTAATTTTCTTGACCTTAACAGACAAAAAATCTGAATTTCAATATAATACAATATTTTACATATAAAGAATGGAAAAACAAAGGCCAGTCTGTGGAAATACAGACTTTATACATGCTGCTGCAAACTAAATTCCCTGATGTGATTTGACACAAAAAACAATCCAATTCCTTTCCATGATTTTCCAGGAATTCCATAGTGGGATCCCTGTAGTAAGCGAATAATAAATAAAAGCTCAGGGAACTGGCATTCTTGAAGGATTGATAGGCAGTGGTACAGTGGGTAGCGTGGGTAGAGTTATCAAAGTGGTGAACACCGCTCACAGCAACAAAGCCGTAGCACTACGCTTGGCTTCACAATGCTTTTCAATGTGTGAGGCGGCACTGCGGAGGGATATTGTTTTGATTTGAGCTCGAAGTTAGCAAGCGTTTCTTGAGAATGACTGACCCTGCCTTTAATAACCGGGACGGTACAACTAAGGCCAGCACCGCCTCTTTAGGAGACCAGTAGCAGGTCCAATTATCGTGAAGTGAACGTGAGCACAGATTATGTCATATTTTCTTCGCCCCACAGTCAGCAAAGTAAATATTGGACCCATATTTCACACGCCACATATCTCACATAACCCCTATACGCCCCGTCGTCTCCTATACAGGCAGGACGGTATCGTGGGAAGGCGTTGACGGAGCCTTGGCAGGTGGCAGTGCCACGGCTAATCCCCGCGCCATCTCACCGTGTTTGGGGCTGAGACGCTTGCAGGCCGGGTGGGGGGAGACGTCTCCCGGCGTGGCCGCCCTCTCGCGCTTCATCTCCCCCCTCTGCGGCCTTCCATCGTCCTCCCTGTCCGTGGCGTTGTCCTCCGTCGCCGACTCGCTGCCGGAATGTTCCGCCGAAGTGACGTTCAGCTCCATCTCCGCCGGCAATGGGCGGCCCCCGGCGGAAGCTTGCGCCTCCGGAGAGGAGTTGGTGGTGGAGGAGGTAGAGGAGGAGGAGGATGAGGAGGGAGGCTGCTGGCTGTCAGAGAGGAGGGCGGGGGTGGAGGAGGAGGAGGGCGGGGGAGCGTCTTCTCTCTCCCCCTCCCCGTCTCCCTGCGCCTCCTTCTGCTTCTGGAGCTGCTCCTTCTGAAGGCTGCGTTGCTTCTTGCGGAACTTGGCGCGGCGGTTCTTGAACCACACCTGTTGTCGGGAACGAGCAGAGGGTTAGAGAATGGAGTGGAAAGTAGGCAGACCACCGTGCTCTCGCAAGCTAGTTTGACTTCTCGCTGCCAGAATCAGTTGGCAAACCCTCAAAACAAAAGCACTTTTGTATACACACACACAAAAAAAAAACATTTCGATCAAACTTCCATACATGCCCACGCTTCCCAACCTTTATCTCACCCAATCAGAATGTTTAATATCATCCAGTGCGAAACCTAAGCATGAACACCTTGTCATCACCTTGAGAAATACATGAGCTGGCAATTGATTGGACCATTGCGCTCTAATCGGGTTACAAATAAACAAACAGCTTTTGCATTAAAGGGTTCCAGACTGATCATTTAATTGGAGCTCATGAGATCAGGATGGTCTTGTGAGATAATAAGATGCATTGTGCCCTTACAGTGCTATATCATTTGTATGTTTAATACAATGGCATGCAAATGTCATCATCTGTGTCAACAGAGTGCTTGATTTATTTGTATTAATTTCTTACTATGTTTACATGGAAACGGCCCAATGTATGGAGATAATACATGATGATATTTTAGTGTAGGTTGTATAAGAAATTCGTGTGATTCTATTTTGACTATTTACCTGCACGCGGGCCTCGGGGAGGTTGGTGCACATCGCCAGGCGCTCCCGCATCACCACGTCCGGGTAGTGCGTCTTCTGGAAGGTCTTCTCCAGCGCCTCCAGCTGCTGCGCGGTGAAGGCCGTGCGGCTGCGTCGCTGCTTGCGGTGCTGGGAGCCGTAGCGTGCCTCCAGGATGATGTCTTGGAACGTGCAGCCGTTGGAAGGGAAAACACGCGGCAAGTTTTAATTCATTGGATGGGATGAGGGGGCAACGTATTAGCCGTGCTAGCCTATAGGTGGGCTGGTGTGGGCCTAGAACATCTGATAGTCCTACAGTAGCCTAGGCTTTTAATTGCGTATTGGAGACAGGATTAAATATGAATAAAAGTAGGCCGAATAAAATCCGTTTGCCACGTGTTGTGGGCGTGGCGGCTTGATCCTGTTTTTGCTGCCTGTTATTCTCAAGTTGATTTTAATAAACATATACACTATAATATTCACTATACAAAAAGCGGACTATAAGTGGCTGGTGCACGCAGCCAAGTACACACTTCTGCGAGAGCCAATGCGTCAACCGAAGCGCACAGGCACGCACACGCACACACACACACACGCACACACACGCGCACGGCGGTCACTGCACAGGGAGACGAGAACGCGCGCTGCTCAATTACCAGCTAGCCTCTCCGCGAGCGTGAGCGCGTGCACGGAGGGCCGGTAGTCCGGCGCGTGCTGCGCCTGTTGCGCGGCCTGCTGGTGCAAGTTGTACATGGCGCTCAGGGAGTTCATGGCGTGCAGCGAGTAGCCGTTCACCCCGTAGTGCTGCATGGCGATAGGCGACCACCACCTGATGAGAGAAGCACAAACAATAGCGTTTAACGGTCTATGACGTTTGTTCATTATTAATTATTATTATTATTATTATTATTATTATTATTTTTATTTTATTTTTTTATTCTTCATTAAAATCACAAAAAAGGTTACAAAATAGGCCTGCTAAAATGCGCCTACAATTTTCAGTGGGCGATTGTCTGTTTATAGAGTATTATCTACTGTGTTATTTAAACTTAGCCTTGATGATATTTAAAAATAAGTTGTTCTAATTTTGGTAGGCCTACTTCTTGTGTGATTTTGCGGATTAGTCTATTTCAGGCCGACCGGATTGTGTCCGCAATATGAAAACAAGTGATTCCATCATGAATATAATATCTGCTTGGCCCGCTTAATATTGCCTGAAACCGACATGCAGCCTATATATTCACAGGCACCCGCGGGCTATTTATTAGAGACACACAGCAGGCCCAACCGTTTAGGGGCCAATGGGCTCTTAACATGTGGACTCAGACAAACGCGTTATCCATTAACATCCAATTAACGCCCTGTTCAATCCATTAATTATACAAAAGACTTTTAATTGGGGTAATTATCACTCTTGTCCATAATGAAGCGTGACGGATGCCTTATTCATAAATGATTTCGCTTTTTTATTTTTTTTTTAATCGCGGAGAAGCCAAATCCCTATTAAAAATGTTGCGGGAGAGATAGCGGAGTTTAATCTCTTTGGGAAAATGATAGGCCCATAAAGAGATTTGTTCCGGGTCTCATTGGCAAAAATAAAATCGGGTGGCAGAAGGATTATTTTGAATATGACCACATAAAGGTTATTCTCAATGTCAGTTATTCGCTTCAGACACTATTTGGAGTTTAAACAATAGCCATGGGCTATATAAAAAAAATGAAATCACATTAGAGCATTAAAACAATTGTGGATTAGATATATCCTATATATAATAACATACAATAAATGTCCTTCATAAACAACAACGCTCTTTCTTTCCAAAAATATTTTTTGTATTGCTCTTTCACCGTGCGTCGAGACATTATAAATGAATGGCTTCGGGATACGATTAGATATGTATTAGTGTGGAGGAGGATGACACGAGGGGATATCTCGAGCCCAAACGGTTATTATAACTATTACAGAGAGACCACCGGGAAAGATATAAATCTTTCTCTTGTATTTGTCAGCCATACAGTGGGTTTATATCAAGGGACCCGGGCCTATAGCCTACTACGGGCTAGGTTATAGGCCTATGGTAAAATAACGGCGTCGTTGATCCGTTTGTTTGTTTATTTAGGGTTTAGCCAGTTATTGGGAGTTTATTATTTTCTTCTGCCAATTCACTATTCTGCACTTAGAGCATATAAATATTAACAAATGTACCCATGACCATTTGTTATAATTATTTATTAATGTGTTGTCAGAAACAAACTAATGTTATGACAATCAAATAGCATATAAGTCCTTGTTCAAATTATTCGCATATATAGCACATAGGCCTATATATTTAGCTAAGGTTATGTGAAATAGCCATAACAATTCCCTGTAAATAAATAGCAAATAAAATAAATATCCTAATAATATCACACATTTCCTCTTGAGCAAGACGTTTTAAATGCGGTCCATTTCACAGTGAGCTTGCACAGCACAGACCCAGGGAGAGCGTGCGCGCCTATACGTGCGTGTGTGAATGACGCCCGCAGTGCCCATTCCCAGCCTATTAAAACCGCCGCGGCGGTTGATGAATGTGATCAGAGGGCAATGGGGAATAGTTTAATTCGCCGGGACAGAAGGTGCTTCGCTAAACATTTACTTTACTCCCTGAAGTATTTGAGTTGAATGGAGGGCCCCCCGCTTTCCAACCCCCTCCCCTCTCTCGCGGCCTCTTATCCCATCGCCCCGGGGCAACGTTTTGGCTGAGATGTATGGCTTCTCCGCGGGTAAAATATGCATGTTGATCCCCATTTGGCTTCCCGTCTAATGGAAGTGCAAATAGGTTTCGACTGCGAGGCCCTCCATTTATCATCAACGTTGACACGGACGGACGTACAGTTAGTCTGGGTGGCTATGGGGCTTTTGAGTTCGCTGAGTGTGTGTGTGTGTGTGTGTGTGTGTGTGTGCCGCATTATTGCTCGTGCGTGTGATACGTAGGATTCCCAGAAATCCAAGCCTATATGTTTTCTTCTGAACATTTATTGCAACCACACGTTTTTATTTCTGTATTGTCTTGTCTGTATATTCAGCACAATAGGCTTTACGTGTCTGCGCTATTGTTGTCATTCATATAGGCCTACGCCTATATCCCTGCTCGGGGCATTGAGCTTATGTTTTGGAAAAGCCCTCCTTGGCAGCCGTGCTTTGCAGGCGAGTCGATTATCAAACGTCATTATGTAAATTGGCGTGTACTGGGCAACGCTTTGATCTGACTAAATGAGGAAAAATGTTATTTGCTCTAGCGCCCGGAGGCGGGAGGTCCCGACATGCCCTTTGCTGTGTCACTCATATTTGTATTCCAAACTGTCAGGAGGTCGAGCTACACGTGTTCCATAGCATAATGTTATGCACGTGGTGGAAAGACGCAATATATTGGCACGTTTTAGCATGTAGGAATAGGCTGATTATTTGGTTAGGTTTGTAGACTACAGTGGCAACTGATGACAAACTTGAATGTGAGTGTGATGGATTCTTGAGTCTGATGTCTGGAAAACAAAATACATGTAATACATGCACGTGGGCACAAATATCGTTCATAATCTGACAATCACTTCAACGGTCAGCTTTTTTACATTCTTTGCATATCCTTTATGAATTTTAATAAATTTGTTTGTGTGTGTGTGTGTGCGCGCGAACGGGCGCGCGTATTATCTTACCTGCCATTTATTAAACAAGAATTGCGTAAGCTCATTGTGTAAATTGAGTCTTAAAGAGCACCATAATTATCCAACACTGGATACTATTTTATTTGCGAGGCGTATTTTAATTCTCTGGTAATAGCCTTAATATACCCAGTACAAAAAGGTAAACATTGTCATGCAAACCATGCATGTATGTTCTTGCAGGCTGTAAAGTTATAGGGCATTCTGTCAAATACTCCTTTACAGTGTTTACTTTAATTATATTTTAATTTAGTTTTAAAATACGGCTATAGGAATATATTTTTAAATACAAAAACTATCCTAAGTGGCCAGAATACGTAAGAAATATCACAGATATTAATTCCAACGCAGTCCACGTATACCAAATGTGGTGCAGTGTTGTCTGGTTCAGTTCGAATATTAGGCGTTACATTTTACTGATTACCAAGTTACAGAAGAAATTATCCTATCAAAAAAGTTCTTACCTGTTGTCAAATGAATCCTCGTTGCCTCCCGTTACTGTTGCGCCTGAACAGAATATCCAGTCGTCTACCTTTAAACTACCTATTGACGCTGAACAGAATATCCAGTCGTCTATTTAAACTACCTATTGACGCTAAACAGAATATCCAGTCGTCTATTTAAACTACCTATTGACGCTGAACAGAATATCCAGTCGTCTATTTAAACTATTGGCGCTGTTTAGCGGCTCAGTTGCGTCTGGCTCGTCCAGTCTTTCCCTCCTCGCGCAGTGAAGTGAACGTAACCCACGGAGCTCGAGCTGTAGGCTGCGTGCGCGTGAGGGGCGCGCACTCCTCTGAAGTCTCCCGCGTGTCGAGAATCCTCTGTCTCGCGGCAACGCGAGAAGCTGCCGGTGCGCGAGCTGAGTGGGGATTTTAAAGAGTGCTGTGTGGGGTCATGTAAGGTTTCTAGTGGTTCTTGAGACTGTCAATCAAGCAAATACGATATTCCCCCTCCAATGACCCACCTTACTTATTTTGAAAATCATCAACTGACGAATATCCCCGTGTCTGTCAACGCATGCTTTCGTTGCCCGCTGTTGGAATAGATGTTTAAGAAAGGCTATAATTATTTCTAATGACCTAATCTTAAAACAATGGGGTGAGAAAAAAAAAACTTTGTGACATTTAATACTCAAAAATCTTAATTGAATCAAGTTGGCAGTGGATATGAACAGGCTATAGTTCTTTTTAAATATAATATTTAGAAAAGGCTTTTTAGAAGAACATTAGTTTGTAATATATTTGATTATGCAATTCCTGCTAAACGTTGTAAATGTAGGCTAAATGAGGAATTCAACTTTCAAAACGTGCTAATGTTGATTTTACACACATTTTCTTTTAGTTGAAAATGTGCCTTAAGCTCTATTATCTTAAATTGGATTTTGGAGAAGTGAAATTCAACCTTTTGTTTTTGTTTGTTTTTCGACTTTTTCCAACCGCCATTGAGGAGAGCGCCTGAGAGGGACTTTAGGAACCCGGCCTTGAGGATTTGGGATGGGATAGGAAAGACAAGACGCAACCTCAGCCTCCAAAAAACCCTGTATTAAAACGACTGCGGGTAAGAGGATTAGGGCAATAATGCCCTTCTCTTCTTGAAGGGTTTTTAGAGAAGATTTCTTCTCCCGGAGCAAAACCGTTTAGGTTGGAATTAAGGGCAGCACAAAGTAGCCTATTAATGTAAAGCTTGCATATTTTGGAGGGATATTCTTGTGGACCTTGCAGGGTGAATGTCCACAGTTTTATCTCTGACCATGTGGTTTGTTTTATTTTATGTTTTATACTAAAAAAATGTAAATGCAGACGATATCCAAAATGTTCTGGAATTCAAAGCAGACGTGCGTCACCATACACTTGTATAAAATTCATTTTATTGAAATGACCTTTAGATTGACAGCAGGCATTTCTGTGGCATTTACTATTTTATTTATACATTATTTATTTTTTATACACGTGCGTGTGCCTGTGTGTGCTCGCTGCACTTGAGCCTGAGTGCAGAGTCAGATGAGACTGGCAGTGATAAATGGCTTAAGACAAATACTTTTATGATAGGCTATGACTGCTGTGACGGGCACGGCGTGAAGATATGCTACGTTGTGCTTAAGCCTAATAGACAATATTTGGGAATTTTGGAGTAGGCCTATTGGCGGATATTTAATTGTAAATAGAGCTACTTGACAAAAGATACCGAAATAATCATCAGAACAAAAAAAGAAAAATCACGTCAATTAATTATGGAGCATATGCGGCAGAAGTGTTTTTGTTTTGATTTGAAGCTTTTTCCAGAATTACTAATAAACACATATACATATACTTACATATACC
>JAODUK010000009.1:509501-522673 GCA_027564635.1 Typhlichthys eigenmanni | reverse complement strand
TGGTCACAATTATGGGACATTTTGATGAATTGCAAATACTAAAATATCTTTCCTTGGCTTTAAAAACTAGGTTTAGCACTCAACTTTAATAATAATAATCTTGGATGCCAATTTTCTATTTTTTTCCTTTCAATAATATGTTTTATATAATGAATATCTAAGGAAATCTGTTCAAGCTTAAACTGAGCCATATATATATATATATATATGTTTGACATTATTTTTACCTTCAGCATTTTGATGGTCAGCCCCGCCATATTCAGAGACAGTTGGTTCATCTGTGCGTGGAGGTCATCGCAGGTGAACGCACTAATCTCGTTACCAAACACCTTAACACCCACCCAACACTTGGGTTTGGCCTCCTCTGTTTTTCTCCCCCAAGACAGCTAGGAAACACACAGCAGACACATCCTATCACCATGTTCTCATTCGGAATGACAAGGACGTAATATGTTTGTACAGCAAACTGAAATGGCAGCTCACGTCATTTCATAGTTTCACAGTTTAAATTCCCCCTGAGGAGGTTCAGGGCGAACCTGTTCATTGACCAACTGAGCTCTCTTTTTATGTAGTGTACCTTTACATTGGTCTTTAAGTTTTGTCTTTAGTCTGAATGTGTATTATTCAGTCACTGAGTGTGAATTATTATTGATATTTAAAGGTGCACTCACTGATGTGTGCACAGAATTTCCCTTGTGGCTAAAACAAACATTACAATCATGTTGTTGTAACAGTAGTCCACAGTGTAACCTTATCTTGAGAAAGGATATTTGACGGTAAACATGTTTTCTTCTGGTGTTACAACGGGAAATCCCCACACAAACAGCTGCTGTGCTTTGAAAATCAGGGAGATGCCCCTGTGCTACAGCTTGTCACTCTTATGTGTGCTAAAAAGTTCAATCTCACGCACTCTTGTTGCACTCTGTAAGCCGATCTGGATAGGACATGATAGGATAGGATAAGGGAACATCAAGCTGCATTTGCAGGACCAAGCAATTGATCATTGTTAGGTCTCTGTCAACATAACCAACCTTACAAGAAGCACGATAACCCCTCTGGCAGAACAATGCCACAATGTAGACATAACAAGACAAGATGGCAGCATATAGTACTACCCTTACCATTGCCCTGGCCTGGTTTAGAAGGCTGTTGGCACTGGATGAACAACCTTCTTTTCCTCCTCTATGGGGAACATCTTCTCTCTTTCTCCTCCTTCTCCTCCTCCTCATTTCCTCTGGTTCTCCTTGTCCTCCACTTCCACCGGCGCACTCTCGTTCAGATGGGTTTGACTCCTGACCGAACAGCTTCTTCAGGAGCGGCTCAGCGTTTTCAACACGGAGGTCCACCTGTGTAGAGTGGATCATATGTAATGTAATGTATCACCAAAGATACTGGAATAATAACAAGATGGAGCACTGTAAGGCATTTTAAGGGAGGCAAAAATGGACCGTTCTCTTGAATGGGCGTGTCACCAACGGCATTTAGCTGTGGAGGATGACACAGGCAGCGCCCAGACAGCTAAATCTAACATGTATGGCCTGGAACAACGTCAATTTACCCCAAAACAGTTTGCTGCAGACGTTGTGGCCTCAGATTGATCGTAGGTACTTGGGAATTAATTATATACTGTAAATTAAAAATACCCAATAATTCCCCTAGAGAGAAATAATGGGTAATAGTATGGTGAAATCCGTGGACCTTTCAATTGACTTGCATGGAACGCTGGGTCATTCTGCTCTCCATAAAGGGTGAAATGACCCCCACCCCCACCCCAACCTTCCAAAAATGAAATGCGTCCGTTACAAATAGTTCTATGGTTGCACCCTCTCTGTTAAATAATTCTCTCTGGTATCCCAGTAAACGTGTGTGGTGAAGCCCCGCGCTTCAGGGTAACATGTCGTCCCTACAGTCTGCTCACTTCCAGGAGGTTGTGGGCTCTCCCGTGAAAATACACCGTCAGGTTGGCCATGGCAGATCGAGGTAGAAAAGACTTTGGAGAGAAAAGCAAAGTTCCTTCTAGGTTTGCGACTCCCATGCCTGAGTAAACATAAAAACATATAAATAAAGGATGATGTGCAGCCTTTGACTACTATGCATAAAACCTTTAAAAAGCCCTACTATGACTAGCAACTGTTTTAATGGGGATAACAGTTAGTGGACATCACTAAAGACACAAAATATGAGACAAAATATGTATTGTTGTCTACTAAACATATTTATTTTTGGAAGAGAAGTAATGGCAGGAATGCCTCAGGCATTCCACATATATTAATATTTATTTTTGTTTGCATTTTACTGGCTTTAACTCATTAAAGGATGAGTATGTCATCTTGGAAGAACCAGTAACTTGGCCAGATTTTGAAAGATACAATCGAAAAAAAAGCACCGCCCCTTGCCTCAATCATCCAACCATCTGAATGCCTTCGGTAGAATCCGCGGTCACGATAGTGCACAATTAAGCAGAGTACGCGCAAGAACGTAGCTCATGCAGACAGACAGTTAGGCCAGCTAATCGCTGAGTTCGGTCCGAACTTTATAACTGTGCGCGCTTTTCACATTCCTGCGACTCTCACAGATGACGGATATTTCTAATCGTATTGTCAGAGCATGTAATTTAGTCATTGCTATCGGGGTGTAAAGAGAATTTCAAGAAATATTCCTAAATGTGCTTCTGAAGCAAATGACATACTCATCCTTTAATTAATTATGTTCATTCACTTGGATGCACATTACGTGAGGGACTCATTGAAATTCACTTTAACTCTGAACTGAGCGAACCCATTCTTACCTGACCCAACAGTGTAGTCCGAATAGGAGGAATATTTCCAAAATTCGGCCTCAAAGTCTCTGCTGATGATGTCATCGGGCAGGGACTCTATCAGCGCCTGCTTCATGGGGTCTTCGCTCCTCATGACGTGAGTCAGGTGACTCCACACAAATGAGCCCACTGGACGGAGACGGAAGAGAGAGGATGTGAGTGTCGGAAAGCAGAACAGTGAGCAACAGTTTGTCAAACGTCCATGAAGATGTGGTGGCAAATGTTGACTTTCACACAGAAGGGCCAGAGAAACCAATCTATATACCAGTGTATCAATAATGAATGACCCACCACCACCGACCGCCCTAATCAACCATTAAGTCACCACGGCGGTGAATAACTAAGTCAAAGTCAGACCCTGGCTGGAGGTTTCGTTCCTCAGGGTCGTCTTCACCGCCCACAGGACCTGGGGACCGGGGCAGCGCATGAGCTGCTGGTATGCAGCGATCCTGACCTCCGGATCCCCTCGGGAGGCGCGGTACAGCTGCAACAGCAAGGACCTCTGTAGGGGGAAGCAGCAGTCAGTCAGCGCCGGCGGACGCCTCTTCAGCTCCGCTCTCATCGCGCTACAATTACGCTGCCTCCTCCTGGAGATAACAGCCTTAGACTTGTCTCTGTGGTATACGGTGTTATCAATAAGCATTACCCTTATTAATCTCCATATTTAGTGTATAATGTATGAGTATTCTGACTTGGCAAAAATAATAACGTACAGAGGAAAGAAAAAGCAAATTCCAAAACACTCAACCCAATGACTCAGCATATTACACATGCTCACAAACACACACACACACACACATACTGTAATACAGTATGTTATTAAATTAGTTGTTTCTAACTGTATATATGCAGGAAACAACTCATTAAACTAACTTATTGGTTTTTCTTCAGCCTCTTTCCCATTTTCCACCAATTACCACTAAAGAAATAACCATGAATTATCACTAATTGCAATTCCCCAGTTGTCATTTGACTGCTGACTAAACCAGTGGGGTTGACAGACACATATACCCACATCAACAGAGCAGGGGAAGCGTCTGAAAGCTTGGACGGCAGCAAGCCTCAGCTCCAAGGGCGTTGACAGGCCTATCGCACACCGGTTTACCAAAGACACAAGGCCCGGAGTGTGGACACCAGAGTTTCCCACAGACTTCAGCGCATAGAAAAGCTGTGAGAGAACATGACGCATACAGACATTTTGTTGTGTGAATTCAAATCACTAACATGAAATTACAAAGACTGTACGCTCAGAAGGTTTAGTTGTGGAATATGCAACAGATGCTGCTGTACCTCCGCAACTTGTGTGGGCTCCTCTGTTTGGCAGCTTCTTGCCAGGGTTTCCTCCAGAGATTCTATGAAGTTCTGGACCTGGGGAAGGCTAATGCAGGACGACCACGTGGACCTCTGGCATAATAGGTAGATCAGAGAGGACCCAGCCAACAGAGCCTTGTGACGCAACTCTGGGAACTCCAGCAAGGCCTAACAACAAATTACGCATAGTATTCACTGTGTCCAGTAGTTCTGAAACAGCTCTTTAAAGGTAACATTTAAAGGTAAAATGTAAAGGAAACATTTAAAGGAAACATTTAAAGGAAACATTTAAAGGAAACATTTAAAAGTAACATTTAAAGGTAACATTTAAAGGTAACATTTCTATTATGACACACGCAAGTGCACAAAACGTTTAAAGATATAGATCTAATTGTAAAATAACACTTTTTATCAAATTCTGCAAATATCTTCTTGCGGTCCCCTAGCTGACCGTTCTGTGTGTGCTGAAAGAATAATCTGGTACATCTACCCAGCCCTGGCTCTGTGTTAATGGAAACAAACTGGAACGGACCACACAACAATATCCTAGCGTTGTTGGCAATGTGTTTCCAGTGTGGGGGTGGAGCATCTGAGGCAGCACCCTATGGCATTGAGGGAGAGGTGTTTTTGTTTTGATTGACTGACACATATTAACAAACAAGAAGTTACATGGATGGAGGCGATGATCTGAGTGGATGGGCGCGGTGTGAGGGCAACGGTGGTCAGGAAAGACAGAGCCTGGTCCGTGTCCAGCTGCCGGGACCTCGTCAGGTCAGTCAGCAGTAAGAGACAGCTCTCTGAGCCACACACCAGCAGTGCATCCAACAATGGCTGCCTGTCACACAAGACAACATATAAACAAATAAACAAATACATTAATAAATACATTAATAAATAAATAGATTAATAAATAATAAATAGATAAATAAATAAATATAGATATATATTACATTTTAAATAAAGTGTTACACTTACATTTTTAATTATATATATATACTGTGTGTGTGGGTGGGTGTGTGTATATATACTGTAAATATACTGTGTGTATATATATATAACATTTAAAAT
Source organism: Typhlichthys eigenmanni (assembly GCA_027564635.1). Lineage (NCBI taxonomy): Eukaryota > Metazoa > Chordata > Actinopteri > Percopsiformes > Amblyopsidae > Typhlichthys > Typhlichthys eigenmanni. The sequence continues at coordinate 517,476 of JAODUK010000009.1, read as the reverse complement.
TTAATTTAATTTAATTTAAAATTGAATAGTATATATGTCAGTGTAAATCAAATAACATTCTATAAATATCAATATAAATAAATATAATTCTAAAAATACATAATATATTACATGCAAGTAAAAAGTAAAAGAAATATAAATAGTTAAACTCAGAATATGCTGCAGTGGTCTCTTAATTATATATATATTATACACAATATGAACAGAGGTGTACTACTGTTTATGTTATAGGCTCCTAAAATGACACTGTTGTCTATGTTCTGCAGATTCCTGGCAATATCCACTGCATTCACAAGACTGTAAATACTGCTTATAGAATTGACCTTAACAGAATTACCAAAGGTTCAAGAAGGGGTGGGGGGACCTTATCAAGTTCCCACTTCTCACTGTAATCTACATGAGAGGGTTGAAAGTTGGCCTCCGTCCCAAACAAAATGTTTGTTGTCACTGCCTGTGCCTGAGGTACTTGTCGTATTATGGGTATAAGTATGCATATGTCTTTAGCGCATTTCACCTGGCACGAGGTTAATCACGGTTAGTCCAAACAGGAAAGATAGGGGAAAAAAGACAACTAAATACAAACCAGTCATTGCGACATTTGAAAGAAGATTCCTGCCAAAGAATCTTGAGTTGTGACAGAGACAGTTCTCTGAGCTGGAAGACTAGCTGAAGGACCTGCACTGATATCTACAAACATGTCAAATGCAAAACCATGAACGCAAGATCCAACAGTTGGGACAAAGATACTGAAGAAAATGTTGACACTGTTTATAATCCGTGTTCATAATCAGACATTTAATTTTATTTCACTCAAATCACTTGGAAGATAGACTATTATTTCATCTAGGCCTACAGTGGGCAAGGTATGCAGAAAAGATTTTAGGATTTAGCTGGAAACGCAATGTTTCTAACCATACTTAGTTTATGAACGACGCATTATTATATAAAATTACACTAAATTCAATAAATGTGGCTATAGGTCAAATAACCTAGTAACCCTATACCTGTTGCTGGTCGGATGCGAGACACAACATCCCGACCATTTGGCCGGCGTGTTGTCTTGACGACACGGTGTCTTTGCCTGGTCTTCCAGCCCTGTCCTCCTCAAAGTGAAGGTCGGTCCGCCTGACTGGGCCAAAGGAATCTGTGAAGAACAGTGAATTATGGACAGTGTTTCCAGCGACACAGGTTAACACAAGTGGCCCTATGTGACTTTCTGCCACTAGATGTCACACAAGAGCACGGCAACTCAGACCAAAACAAATGTTTCCAGTGTTTCCAGCAACACACGGGTTAACACAAGTGGCCCTATAGTATGTGACTTTCGATCACTAGATGTCACACTAAAGCACCGGCATCTCAGATCAAAACAAATTCTCTGTGGGCCACATACACACACGCACTAGCCATGGGGCGTTCCCTCAGGAGCTCTGCTCCTAAAATTGGAAAGGCATTGCCAAGGCTGAAATATTGTTGTGTGGTGCATCGTGCACCACTTTGTCTGTGTTCCCATTTACAGAGCCAGGGCAGTATATAAATGATATCATATATAATCTCAATATACTTTTTGTGGCTTAGAGAGGGTGGCTTAGAGAGGGTGGCTCTTACCGTAGGTGGCAGTGAGGTACAATACACAGTAAATGTGTAGGCAGCAGACACTGACCTAGTCCCGACGGTGTGCCTGGCTGCACTCTCAGCAGTGTGAGTCTAGACACCGTCTGTGTCTTCAGCACTCCCGTGGTCCCTGACAACATCACAGCGGAAACTGCTTCAGTACAGTTTGCCTCCTCCATAACTGACATGCGGTGGCGCTGAGCGCACTGGACCTTAGCATCCACTGTCTGGACGGACACAAAATGTCAGTTCGTGTTAAGAAGTGAATAACACAAGTATAGAGTGCATAATTGAAACAAAGAAGGAGGAGAAGACGCACAGTGTCTTCGGACAGCGATACAGAATGGGGCCAGAAGTCTGCCAGCCTGTCCTGGTAGCATTGTTTAAGGTCCCTCGTCTTCAGAAGTAGAGGGCCCCGCCTCTCGTACCTACTGGTGCAGGTTCCATACACATCACTCTGCAGGAAAGGCAAGACCACAGAGAGAATTCTCTAAGTGTTACAGCGCACCCAGGACCATGCAGCTCACTGTTTATGTTTATAATAAAGCGTGATGCTTTTATCCTTAAAACAAGTAAGAGTCGTCACCTTCCTAAAAGGATGGCCTAAGTCCTTTAGCCTAAATCATCTCCTCATGATGCTGCCCACCTCTGGCAAAATTCCCTACCTCCTCAGTTGAACAGATCCTGCGATTCTAGATTGTAGTATAACGGCCTATGTCAACATTTGTTTCTGTTTTGTTGTGTTTTCTGGAGAAAAAAATTATAATAATTACGTAGGCCATTATTTTAGGAAGGTGATGAAGTATTACTATACAATGAACAGATACAAGGGTCAGGCTCAATGGACATTTACTATTGAAGTAAGCTTTAACGTCTCAAACTTCATGTTTTCTGAATGGATTTTAACACTGGGGAAAGGTGTTGTCAACTCTCACTCTGTCATTAACTCTCACCTCCTTTTCTGCATGCTGGGCATAGACTGTATGGGAGGTCTGGAGCACGCTCAGTAAAGCTCTCTTGATGTTCAGGGCCCACACCTGCTCCCCTTCCTCTGGACAGAGGGCCGTGACCTTTCCCCCCTGAAGGGAGAACTTGAGGCGCATTCTCTCCAGCGACTCTCTGGGAAACACAAACACCAGATGAGGACCCAAAAAGCCAAGACCCCAGACCAGTAGGATGGCTGCATTGGAGTATCATGTTCATAGAAAAACACCATTTCAAACGGACAAACTGGGTGTGGTGTTTATACAAGAAATATATAAAAAAAACTGTCCGTACATGCATGCACAAATATATGTGTATATGTATGTACAGACTGTTTAATATATTTCTTATATTTCACATACAGTATGTAATACATAAGGAAGGAAGTTGCATGGAAATTGAATGAAATATATGATGATGGTAAATCACCTCAAAGTCTTTAAGCGCTGCACAGAGTGTTCCTTCTGAGGTGCAATTCTTTTTATTTGGGAGTTCCTAATCTGGTCCACAACAAGTAGAAACATGAAAGCACAGCATTGTGAGACTTTTAAAGTGCAACTGCATTACATACATCAAGTATTTTCCAACATTTACCTGCATTATCAGATGACACTTGGAAATCGGGTCAATGTCAACCACACAATCCAGGGCCAGTCCGTTTCTTCCAGAGCTCGACCCGTGAAGGGTTGTGGAGATTGTTGTACTGTACCTGTATGTGTACCGTATCCCTCTCTGGTAGGAGATGTCAGCAGGTGGGAATCCTGGAGAATAAGAGAAACACGATAAACGTAATCCTTTTTTAACGTTGTTTTGGCAGTGCATTAAATAATATGGACAACATGACATCTCTGAATTCACATTGTAATGCAAATTACAACAATCCTGGATTCTCACCTGCACAACTGGAGACACAAGGATCTTGTTCCATCTGAAGACAATTGCCTGCTTCATATAAGTAGAATACAATAAATGAAAACTTAAAATATTCAAATGTGAGTTTAAAAAAACAAAAACTTTTTTATCAAACAAAGATAAATAGTTTGAATATTTTCTGATTTTAAAACAATATGTGTGAATATTCCATTTTGAGTCAACACTGCATCAACTGGCAAATGAAAAGTTGCTCCAAGAACTCAGAATAAACCCAACAAAGACTTACCATGCAGACAGAAAGAAATTAAAGTGACGTGTAGACAATAAAGCAGTAATAGGGACACAGCCATAGCGGTCCTGGGTTATACTGGAAGTCTGGCTGCCTTCAAACCTCCACATGTAAGTTAAGCGAGATGAAAACCAAGCACTGTTCACAGCCTATGAATGACCGGGCTTGTACATGGACTTCCACACACTGACCCTTACGCTCATAGCATCCAATCAGGAAATACCTTCCACGTTGGAGCTACAAACATCCACTGAGCAGATCACTTGACACTTGCCCAGGCCCCCCCAAAAAGCAGTTTTTTTTTCTAATACCCTGTAGCATGGCTGGGGTGGACATCTGGATATTTGGTCATATTCCCGTTGGTGGGACTGTACAGATATTGGATTAGGCGAATTTGACTTTGACTGTTTGTTTCAGTTTGACTTAAGGTTTTAGGCTATCGCTAAAAAGCAAGTCCTCATCCGCTTATCCAGAGTCGGGTCGCGGGTCCACAAGAGACCCAAGACCCACAATCCACCTAGATGCCTCCTCACATTCTGACCTCTCCACCTGATTGCACCACCATTAGCCTTCTGTGAGACCCTCTGGCCATCTCTATTTGTGCATTTATAATCCCTCTACTTTTCTCCCCTACATGGTGTTAGGATCGGCACTTGGCACAACCTTTTGAAGCACCTAAAAGTGTAGTCAGCAGCTGTAAAATAATACACTTCTTGCATTTTTGCCTGAATTCTGTGCGGGCTATAAAAAAAAAGAATCTGGTGTTTCTGCACAGCTGTAAATGGGAACACAAACAAAGTGCACAACCTTAACACACACACCTTTAATGGCATGTTTGTTCTGTTATGGAACTACGTTATCGCTGCTGACTGTGTGTGTGTGTGTGTGTAAGTGTGTGTGTGTGTGGGGGTGATTCCTTTAATTGAATGCGTTTACTTACGAAGTGTCTGCTAAATGGTGTGAAGAAATGTGTGTGTGTGATTAATATACCAATATTAACATGGACATTAATGTGGCAATGGCTATTACATCTAACGCCACTGGTAGGTACACTATGAAGTCACTGTTATTGCTGTGTAATAAATTTGTGTTTTTGCATGTTGCGATAATCTGGTAAACAATGTTCTGCCAAGTTTTTAAAGAATATCTTTAGTAATTCATATTGTGTCTAACAGGGCCTTCAGACCACAGAAGACGGAAAGGGGTAATGGGAAATGGAGTCCATTTATTGTGTGAAATTTGGAAGAAAAGGGTTAAAATACTTTTGCTGAAGTACATTTTGTGGTTGTGCTGTGAATGGAAAAATGCTTCCCTAAAAATGGTCTGACAGTGTTAGGCTTTATGGCTTTACAGAAATAGTAAACCTTTATGTTCATTGACTAGATGGAGTCTTAAAAAATATATAATGGGAAGAGGGGCCTTCTTGGGTTGTAATAAAATATGTTTTTTGTTTTTGTTGTTAGAACAAAGTTTAGGCCATTTGAAGTAGGTCTACAATGAGAAGAGAGACATCTAGTGTTCGTATTTATGGGTATGGGTCTATCTGCAAATTAGACCATACCATGCTGGCTACTCAAAATACTATTTAGCTAACCCTAGACCGCCCAAAGTAGTCATCTTTATCTTCCTTATTTGGTTATGCGATATATTTGACTACTCACTGAACTAATTTACCAAATAACTCTTTCTCGGTTCATCTTCCATCGTTGCTGCGTAACGACTCTCCGCGATACACATCCGTGGTGAACGCCCTTCTTTTTTCACGTCAGGCCGCAACGTCAGCTCCTTGTTGCTGTGAATCGGTAGCAGGGGGCGTAGGTTTGACCGGCTTTTTTCAGACACAATGAAGCGTCGGACGATGTGAAGCACGCATGGTGGAGGCGGTAGCGCGATTATTACATTATTTTTGTTTACTCTTTGTTTGCTAAAATTATCTTCTTTTCTGTTGTTGCCCGACACGTTTTGTATTTGGACACTTTATGGCGGCGACGGATTCGCATTTAGACGCCTGATTCGTCGAGTTGGAGAAAACGAGGTCGAATCCGACTAGCCCTCCTCGCGACTCAGACAAGGCGATTTCCCCCTTCATCGCGACAAGGCCAGCCGATTATTCTCAACGTTAGAATAGAAAACAATGGCCGCCTATTCCGATTATTTTGCTGCCGAGTGTTTGGTGTCGATATCCAGCGGCCCAGTCCTGCATAGACCCACCCCGGTTGCCCCCGCTACCCAGTCCAGTCCAGTGGTATTGGGCCTTCTCGCCGGGGAGCCAGAAGGGTCGAACGAGGACAGGGAGGTGCGCGACACGCTCAGGCTTGAGGCGACCAACATGATGACGGTGGCCGGTATCCTCACCGATCTCCACGGGAAGTTTCGCCCTATGTCGGCCTACTCGGAGAGCAGCAACTCCTCGTGCGGGGAAAGCGGCTACACCACGTTGTCTGACTCGACCACCACCCCAACCATGACCCCCTCTGCTACCCCGGTCCCGGGACAACAGCAGCAGTGGGGAGGAGGGGCACCTCGCTCCCCAGTAAAGCGACACCAGTGCACTTTCGACGGATGCGACAGAGTTTATGGGAAATCGTCGCATTTGAAGGCACACATCAGAACCCATACAGGTAGGCTAACCGATCAGCCGCTGTTGTTTAAAATACGCCTTTTAAAGTCTGCTCTGACTTATCCTCACTATACTGTCGACGAGTTAAACTTTCATTAGGCTCGCATTTATGCTCTTTTTCTCCCCCTACGTATTATGGGGTTCTTGGGTGGGGTGTGGGTGCTTTCTTACTCGCCACAATAATCTTGACAAACAACGAGATAAAAACTCATGCAGCAGGAGCCCTCCTCCTTCGTATCGACAAAGAAATAAACTAACAAAAGATCGGGGCTGGACGTCAAGCACTCTGACGATTCTGACGAACCTCTTCCTCTGTCTGATTTGCATATGAAGTGGACGTGGTAAGACAAAACCCAACAGTAATTTTGTGGTTGCGCAGGTTCGGTGTCAGACACCTTGCTTTTTTTTGCGACCTTGTTGCATCGCTGTCGGCCTATAAGCTATTTATTGTGGCTAATTATGTTAGTAATAAATGTGTTCGCCTTAGAATTAAGCGAGTTTTCCATAAATTGGTGTATTCCGAGCAAGCGCATACAGATCAAGAACAGGAAACCGAGTAGCTGGAAGGTGTTATTAAAGCGAAGGCAACGCCCACACAGCAGCCGGTAGTGGGAAGCTTTGTCAAAACGTGGTCCTGCTTTTCATTGTCGAATATGGCGCTAGGCTTCCGTCGTTAGATCACGGCTTATAGTATTTCATCCAAAAAAAGAAGAAATCCTGTACAACATGCAGCTGCAGTGCATTTTGACTGTAGAAAGTTAAAAGCTTATTGTAATAAAACATTCATGAACAATACTATTATTGTTAAATGTATAAACACCTAATAGGCATATTCATGTATATAATGGAGCATTTAGTTTTAATTATGGTTTGCTGCAGCATTAAAATAGCTTTTATTTGTACAAGCACATTTCCAGGGCAAGAAGCACATTCTTTCCCACTCCTAGCATATTTCCTAGGGAAATATACATTTTGTGCCTTGATGTCATAACCTTTAACTAACACAGCCGACATCATCCAAAGTCAATGTTTACATCATTGTGTCATGAAGTTGGCGTTTGGCACTAATTTCATCTTCTTCTACATTTTCTTCTTCCCCTCCACTCCGATCAAGGCGAGAGGCCCTTTCCGTGCACCTGGCCGGACTGCGAGAAGAAGTTCGCCCGCTCCGACGAGCTGGCCCGCCACACCCGCACCCACACGGGGGAGAAGCGCTTCCTGTGCCCGCTGTGCGACAAGCGCTTCATGCGCAGCGACCACTTGATCAAGCACGCGCGCCGCCACCCCGACTTCCAGCCCTCCATGTTGGGCCGGAACCGGGGTGCCACCGCCATCTCCTCCTCCTCCTCCCCTGCTCCCACCCAGGGCAGTGCCTCCAGCCCGGACGCAGGCCAGTAAGAGGGGGGTGGGGGGTTGGGGAAGGGGAGGGGGGTCGGGGGTCTCGCAGTTCAGCAGCAGGTGGTCAAGATAACCAGCTACAATCGCACCCGCTAGTACCCGACCAAGCATGGCTGTTTTCTAGTGAGAGAGAGAGAGAGAGAGAGAGAGAGAGAGAGAGAGAGAGAGAGAGAGAGAGAGAGAGAGAGAGAGAGAGA
>JAODUK010000009.1:468608-485214 GCA_027564635.1 Typhlichthys eigenmanni | reverse complement strand
CGCGGTACCAACACACATGAATAGGATTTAATGACGTCATGCCGCCGTTGCCGCCGGTAGTGTGAACGCCCCTTTAGAGTAGAAAAGTCGGGAGAAGAGTGGATACATATTGTCGATTGAGAAAAGCCTTTGCTCTTCTGATAACTTAGAATAAAACTGATGCTATTATTTATCACCTACGTTAACTTCTGTAGGGCCCGCCGTAATTTTATTTGCGTTGTTTTCATGTCGCCTTCATCACACAAACCACGACGCTGATTGGACACACAGGTTTACCGGCCTGAAACGCAATGATTTCCAAGCTCTCCAGACTGATTCTGGAGGCAAAGTCAAGCTGAGGCTCCAGATGACTTGATAGGAGCTTTCTGCCAGCTATGACAAACCATGAAGCAGAGCAGTCTTAGTGGAGTGAGCAGCCTTACCGCCACACTGTTAAGGGTCCATGAGGTTGTGTTGTGATGGAGAGAAGGACAGATGGTTAGAGAGAGAGCACTCCAGGGTTTTAGATGGTTGGAAAGGAGATACAAATTTGTAGTTCTGCGTCTCCTGTTGGTTTCTGCAGCTGGGACAGAGCCTGTGGAAATGGAGGAGTTGGTCAGATCATGATAAGATGACATTTGAGAGGAGACATGGGGATAGTATTCTGGTTGGATGCGATCAGTGTCTTCCCTTGAGGGGAAGTGGGGATCATTTAGCTTACTGACAGGCTGTGTGGGACATGGTATAGAAGCATGTACAGAGCATGGATCTGGTGGCTGGTGGTCCAGCAGTGTGTCCTTGGGCATTAAGAACTATTTCTCTCCTCCTCAGAGGAGCCACGGAGAAGTCCTCCAGATCTTTTTTCCTTTTTGAACGAGACCATTAAAAAAGAAGTGGGGGTTAGCACATTAGGGGCCTGTTGCTAGGTGTGTCAGGTTCTCCGGCAGGGTGGACCCAAATGCACGACATGCTGATCGCTAGGTTTCAGGGTTTTTAATTGAAAAAGGGCGGATACAAAAAACACCAGGCACAGACATAAAATGGTAATTCGATGATAAGATGAACAGGACGGCGAGACGGGTTAGGGGGCCGGCCGGACGAACGGGCTGGAGGTGGGACCAGCACCAAGGACAGGACAGGAGGCGTGGACGATGTCACATGGGACGAGGGCACACGGGGCAAGGACTCAGGGGGGGCACACATGGAGCAGAAGCCCGGGGGGCATGGTCACACGAGGCATGGGCACATGGGGCACAGTCACCTGGGGCAGAAGCCCGGGGGGCACATGCACATGGGGAAAGGGCTCAGGAGGGAAGACCAGCCGGAGCTGCTGCGGCGGGGAAAGCCCAGCAGGAGAGGGGTCCGGCGGGAGCTGCTTATGGTGGGGAGAGCCCAGCGGTGGAGGAGGCCGGCGGGAGCGGCTGCGGAATCAGGATGCGGCTGCGGAATCAGGATGCAGCTGCGGCCCGCCGGCAGAGGGGTACGGCGGGTGCTGCTGCGGCGGGGAAAGCCCAGCGGCGGAGGGGTCCGGCGGGAGAGGCTGTGGCCCAGCGGTGGAATCAGGATGCGGCTGCGGCTCAGCGGCAGAGACGGGGGGGCGGCTGGAGCGGCTGCGGCCCAGCAGAGGAGACGGGGGGCAGCTACGGCCCAGCGGCGGAGACAGGTACGGGGAATGCAGTGGGTGCTGGTGCCTGAACAAAGGCTGGCTCTGGGGCCTGGACAAGGGCTGGCTCTGGGGCTGCCGTCTTGGCCAGACGGGGCTCGGGGACCGAAGCCAAAACACAAATGGCCCCGGAGGGGGGAGGCACAACACAAATGGCCTCTGGGGGCGGCGGAACAACACAAATGGCCTCGAGGCGGCGGCACTACAGAAAACGCCTCAACGGGCGGCGGCAAGACATCTACACAAGGCACGGGGGCCACATCGGGTACAGAAGGCGCGGCGCTGGACCGCGGAGATGTGGTCTTACCCCTGGTACCATGTTTGGCCATGGGGGTTCGCTTTATGGCCAAACGGATTCCCCAGTAAGGTGATTGTTTTGTGTCCTGTAGGGCTGACGCAGGGTGACTGCTAGCAAGCCCGGCTTTAGCGGGTGGAACCGGGCCAAACAACAGGCAACCGACCCTAATGCTAGCTGGCTGGAGTGCAGGGCTTGGCTGTGAGCTAGCAGCCTGGGGTGCGGGGCAGGACCGGGAGCTAGCGGGCCTACCGCTAGCTACCTGGGGTTTAGGGCATGGCTGGGAGCTAGCGGCCCTGTCACTAGCTGCCTGGGGTGTAGGGCATGGCAGGGAGCTAGCAGCCCTGTCGCTAGCTGCTTGGGGTGTAGGGCATGGCTGGGAGCTAGCAGGCCCACTGCTAGCCACCTGGGGTACAGGATACGGGTGGGAGCTAGCGGCCCTGAGCTAGGTGGGGAGCTAGCGGGTCTACGGCTAGCTACCCAGGGTACAGGACATGGCTGCGCACTAGGGACAGGCCGCAGGCCTTTCTTTAACCTGGCTAGCTCTACCCGCAGGCAAACGGCCTCCGGAACCCTCCTGAGCTCAGGCCCGGAGGACAGGAGGTTGTCCATAAGAGCTAGCCTGCGCTCTGTGTCCGTCGCGTCACGGCAAACACTACATAAAACCAGGAGGGTGTGCCTCACCTCCTCCAGCTCCAGGAGAAGGGCGGTGTCCGCTGGGTCCATGGTTGGTGGAATTATTCTGTCAGATTCCCCCGGCAGGGTGGACCCAAATGCACGACACGCTGATCGCTAGGTTTCAGGGTTTTTAATTGGAACAAGGGCGGCTACAAAATAACCCACCAGGTACAGACATAAAATGATAATTCCACAAAGACAACAGAACACACCAGGGCTTAAATACAGGAACACAAGACAGACCATTGGACACAGACAACAAGCGGCAGGTGATATCAATGGCAATTAACACGGGCAAGACCAGGAACACAGGGGAAACAGACTGGAACACATGGGAAACATGGACCGGAACACGGGAAAGATGGACTGGAACACAGGGAAGGGAACACAAGGAAAGGAACGCAGGGGAGGCGGACCGCAGGACATGACAAGGTGAGGTCCGGGTTACCGAGGCGATGTACAGGCCCTGATGACTTCTTGAGGGCTGCCAATCCAGGGGGAGGTGTGTGTGTGTATGTGTGTGTGGTTGGCAGCCATATGGGATAGAATATGAGGGGGTGGGAGGCAGTTCTATAGGGAGTGGGTGTGAGGACACAAAAGATGTGTGTGTATGTATGTTAAGGGGGTAGGAACTGTAGGGGGTGCTGAGGTGGAGTGGGCAGACTCCCTGAGGGGGTCTCCTTTTCACCAGCAGCCGCTGAGCGCTCTCCTCCCCTGGAGGGGTATGAGCAGCCGGCTGTCTCCCATGTGTCCCTCTGTGAATTGAGCTCCACCTGCACGCTCTGTGCAGGGCCAGACAAAAAACTATGAGCTGTTTCCATTTCAAGTTAATTTGGTGAAAAAAGGTTACAGTCCAGCGTGTAGCAGTGACATGTTAGAACACAGTTGGTGCAACATGTATCAAAACTGGATCAAAACAGAAAAAACACAGGCCTGTGCAAAATGAGGCTGTTGCCAATACAAAGACCAAAACGTGCACAGGGGCAAATTGAGGAGTGGATGTTTATTTAATGTCATGATACTACAAATAGAGAGGTACATTATATTTTTTTAATCTGACGATTAATGATTCATTTATTTATTTCATCCAGAATTGCTGACTGAATAAATGCTCATACAATGTATGTTGTATGTATACGATTTATGTATCTTTTGTCTCAGTGCACTTGCTGCATATTTGTTATGAATTTGATACATTGATACACTTAAATAAACCTACGAACTATATGCAATATAATGTAGTGTACAAACTACAAAGCCTTAACTGAGGGACTGAATGTAAAGAAACCTCAATAAATTATTCGGCGCAACTATAGCTTTGACCACGAAGAGGCAGTAGAGTCTTGGGGAAAATCAGGTTGGGAGTAGGTCCAATATTGCTAAGTATTTCAGTCTTCATCCTCCCTCCCTGTTGCAGAAATGCGCAGAGACTGGCGAGCTACACAGGGCACAACTTCCTCTCATCCATTGGAATTATGGTAACCAGATATACGTACCCCTGCTGGTACATAAAAATGGTGGGAACAACACTGGATTAACAGATCAATTTATGGGCCTGAACAAACTAAATTGGACTTTTGAACAAAGTAGGGCACATTTTCAGCTGGTAAGAACCACTTCTGCAACCACAGTTTGTAGAAAAATGTCTGCTGGAAAAGTCCTGTAAAACGAAGTGTATATATAGCCAGCTGCTTTCCGTTTACAGGACTTTACTTTAAATAGAACAGGGCAGTGTTGTGTGTTAGCTTGTCTTTACAAACAGCTGTTACCCAAGCTTATTATACATTATCACAGTATGAAAGTATTATAAGGACTTTTGAGTTTATTAAAGACTTAAATCTTCTCTGCTGTCTCCATATATCATAATATTTCCATATCAAGCTGTTGCTGATTTGTAATTATTACACTCAAATGAGCAGGTAAGATAATTAAATTATGAGTTATTTTTATGATGGTGATTTTATGATGATATTATATTGCCGTTTAGAGCTTCCATCCTAATGAATGTAATAACACTGTTAGTGGTGGTCTGACTAAGTTCTAACTCGTTTAAAAACTCGCATTTTTCTGAATGTTTTTTAATAAGATATACATCCAAAGTTTGTTACAGAGATGAATAATGTATTAAACCATACATTATATGTAGGCCATTCTTATTCCATGCCCCTGGGTTGTTAACACAGTCAGACAGGCCTTGGCAGACAGGCGGGCAGCTCACAAGGAGTTGGTTTAGTGAGGTTACATGCAGTAAAATGGCACTTGGCGTGGGGAACCTCAAGAAGAAACTAAACGCATTTTAGAAAGTAATCAACAGAAAGTAATCACTGTCCCTTCTCAGTCCTTGATAACCTCTCCAGAGTAGAGCTCCGGTGTAATGCTGGGAGAACTGGTTAACTGTACCAGGACCCCAGTGGTGGAGCAGACCCATTTTCCCAGCCCACTACCAGGCATCTGTAGCCGGCACGGACGGGCTGTTATTACCCCTTGAGCCAGATGTGGCGAGTCAGCCTCACAACGTTTCTTTTAAAGAGACTTTGAGTAGAAAATACTCCGTTAATTATGTTTTTGTAATGTTTTCAATAATGTGTGTGAATATTGTAAATACAAATGTTTACATTGTCTTCCAGCTTTACCTTTGGGTGTAAAGGGAACAATGTATAGTTTAATATCCTTGAGCCATGTTGAGAAAGCACAGTGGATCTCACAAACAAATGCCTTTGTCACAAGGTCGTTGACATACCAATTACACAATGTCCTCAATAAAATGTATTGTCTGTTCTACCCAATCCCCACTCTGCAATAATGGGCTGGTCTGTGAGACAGTCATAAAGCGTTTCTGGGAAGAAACCAACTCTTGTTGGCAGGGGAATTCTCGGAAATACTAAGATTAAGTATGACAGGGGGCATGTGTGACAAATGTGTGCTTCAGTCCCAATCCCATTGAGGGACCTGGTGAGGTAAGTCGGCTTTTGAGGTTAGCTAGACATACCTATTAAAACTGCAGCATAAAGCCTGACTCCATCTGGCTTCAGAGTAGGTGGTCTGTACCAGTTTGTGAGAAACACCAGAAATCTTATCAGACCAGAGGGCTGTGCTAACCTTTCCTGGAAGCAGGACTAGGCTGTATAAACTGTCTGCAACCAAGCAAGATGCAAATACTGAATATAAATTAAGTGTATCTATCTATTAAGAGATTGATCATATATTTTAAATAGTTTTGAGTACCTTTTTACTGTAGTTGTAGTTTTCTAATACAGACACGTATTTATCTTCTGCAGGTAGTTGTGACTGACTCAGGTGAATATAAATGACCTGCAGTATGTATGCTCAGCCACTAGGCTGTATAACTGAGTGTCCATTAGAAGTGTGGTTGTGGAGGTGCTAACATGATAGGACACAGAACACCTCACCGCTACCTCAAGCTTATTCAGGCTTGGTCATGTTGGTTTTGCAGCTGAGACGGGTGGGGGTGGGGTAGGAATATCACTGCAGTCAACGAACAAATTGAATTGCCTTGAAGTTGAAAGACATCTGTAGGTCATGAAATGTAATCAAGTGAAATTTACACAGTGGAGCGGAGAGCAATGCTTTGGTGGAGATTCAGCCATGGGAAATTAATTACATTTACTAATTTGTACGTTAAAATATTGTCACAGCTCAGATGCCAAGAAGGATATTGACATGTTTCAAAGTAGGTTACAGTACATTGTGGAATTACAGTATATTGTATTGTCTGGAATTACATACTTAACCACAGGCCAAGTGTTTAGTTGTACTGCAAACACAGCCAAATAAATTTTGATCCTCACAAGTTGCACTGGATTCTTTTTTGTCCTCATGCAGAAGAGTTTGTTTTTTGAAATGAGTAATCCCCTTTGTCTCTTATGACAGCATTCTGCATGGTCGCATTAAAAAAAAGAGATACTCGAAATACAACTCACAAAATAAAAGTCCGGTTTATTGTCAAACAACAAACTTCGCACATACATCAAAACAGGCCATCATAAAACTAAAACAAATCGCTGACAAAACCAAAATAAGGAAAAAGAAAAGAGGCTTCTCTTCTTTGGCCTTCCCCTCCCATACAAACAAACTACTTATGGTACAGCTAGAGTACATACATTAAATTTACTGGAATGCTCCGAGTTCAACGGCTGAAGACGTTTCCTTTACTTTATCTTGTCTCTTTACATGTTTTTCTGTTGAGATTATAACATGGTCAACCAAGTGAAATATTTTTTGTAAAGCACCGATTTGGTCTAGGGAGATAACTGCCAAGAGAACAGCCCCCCCCCTCCCCTAACAATATGTACAAAAATATAAAATGTAAATAAAAATACAAACAAATTCTCCTTTTGTGTTTTGTTGACGTTGTCGAAAAAGTTGATCTGTATTCCGCATCGCTGTGGATTCCTCTAGAAAATGTCCTCGCAGTTGTGGGGGAGGGGGGGGAGGAAGGGGGGGAACAGTGTGTGTGGACATGATGTTGAACTCTACTTGCTAATGACCATGTTTTTTGTTTGTTTTTTTTTTTATCTTTTTTTTTTTAGTCCTCCAAGTCTCTCCACCTCCAACACGAAAAGGTCAAAGTTGAAGAACCAGGAAGTTTTTCAGCAGGGTGGGTGGAGGGGGGACAAACGCATCAATCATCATCATCGGGTTTCGCCTTCTTGGTTTTGACGTCGTCCTGATGCACAGAAGAAACTGGTTTACTTACAAACACAAACTTGAGACCAAGACATCAGGTCGGGATCAAGACAACACAAAAAAGGGTAAAAGTTCATGGTGTTACCTCATCATCCTCATCATCCTCCTCAGCCGCCCTTTTTGTGCCTCCATCAATCTCATCATCATCATCCTCATCGTCTTCCTCATCACCTGTATAAGTAAGGAAAACCTAGTTAGCCAATGCAAAGGTAACTTCATATTGATGTTCTGAGCTGATTTAACCCAGCACTCTATAAAGCAATAGAAGGCCTTTAACACACCTTCGCCGTCATCCTCCTCATCTTCCTCGTCCACCTCTTCCTCGTCTTCCTCATCTATCTCTGGCTCACCATTCTCCTCATTCTCCTGGGGACAGGAATTAAGTAGATAGTGTTTGACTTTCACGATAAAGATAGGTTACCGCAGCTGTAAAAAACAGCTTTAAATTGACAACATACACCAATGTGTGCAGTAAGTGGTTACCTTGCCATTGGTGGCGGCATCTTTTCCATTTTCCTTCTCCTCTACGAGCTTCTTCTCTTTCAGGTCCTGCCAGAGATTAGAAGTGTCAATATCACATTTCCTTCCTTAAATGTAAATCAAGTCTATGTGGCTGCTGTTTTAATAAAATAAAAATACCTACTATCTTCTCCACACTCATTGTATAAAACTAATTGGAATCCACTTATTGTTACTTATTCCCCAAATCTCAAAGTCAATTGAAAGCTTTTTATCTACAAGCTACTCATCAACTTCCCCCACCCGCCCACTACATTCAGTTTAATGTGTTGTAATATGATACTTTGATGTGACTAGGGCACTCTGGGTAGTGTAGTTCGATGGGTTTTGTCAGCACCATATGTCACAAGACACGCCCGGGGAAAACACTGCAATACCCAGGGTTCATAGCTCAATTTAAATAGAAGCACAGCACCAGCAGCGAGGCTGCCGATTTAACAGAAGCTTTTAAAGGACAAAAGACGACGACACATGGCACCCAAAGACGTACTCCATTGTTATTAAAAGAAATATAGTTGCCCAAACAGGACAGAAAATACACTGCGCCTGCCTCGTAGCTTATTTAACACAGGAAATAAATGTCTAATTTCTAATATGAAAGCTGCTTGCTGTTCTATTTTTAGCTAAGCGCACAAACGGCCCTCCGTTTCCTCGTTTTGTCGATCCAGGCTGTTCTATTATCGCGCACGCAAACACACACACACCTAAAACTGATATTTTTATTGAATCGTTTACATAATCTTTTCAGCCCTTAAATTTATCAATACCTTCTACACGCGAGCAGAAAGCTTAGTTCAAGTCTGCTACGTGCGTCCCTGAGAACTTCGTCGCGTTCTGCTCACCTCCATTTCACCGTGCGTAAAAATGCGCTTGTGCGTAAAATGCACTCCTACAACTAAACAATCAATAACGGCTAGAAAAGTATACTACCGCGTTAAATGTTAACGTTAATTAACTTGTAATTCAAATAAACAACAAACACACACACAAGCCTTTAGAAGCAGGACGAGGCTCCGCGACTCACAAAGAGCTTCATCACATCACACCTCCAAGCAGGCGAACGAGTCCACAGTATAGTGCACGGAAAAAGTAGGCTGCACAAACTTTCCCACCAAAACGCGCGAGAAAATCGTGTTATAGAATTTCGTGAACTCACACGTTAAGTAAAGCCAAGGTAAAAGAGGTGTTGGAACTCGAGCTCAGACCACAGCTCTCCGTGAACCAGTCCGACGCCAGTCGAGCAGTCAACCCACCGGTCTATTATGGTAAATAATCCGGATCGCCTCATGACATAGGTCCGCTGTTCTGAGTGTAAAAGGAGGCAAATAACACCGACGGTGGGTGTCAGAAAGTTGACATTGGACTGAAATACGCACGACGTTGAGCGCTAGTCCATTCAAACGAGCCCGTCGGGCAGGCTCACGACCCGGGGAACATAACCTGTTATAACCAACATCCAGTCCCGCTCCCGGCACCAGCACCAGCACCTCCGGGACCGACAACAGGAATAACAATTCCGACAAATATTAAACTAAATGTGAACGGAGGGTGTAATATTTATGCTTTACACTTGCCCGTCAATAATAATTTCATTAGACGACTGTAGTAGCGGATAATGTGTTAAAAACATATTAAAGCTTTGCCGAAATGGATTTGTGCGACATTTCACGCGCGAAATAGCAGTTTCGACATGATATATATTGCATTGAGAGGGGAACTAACACGCTTGTATAAACAAAGAACCCGCGCAGACTGTTACACTCCGGACAATGAGAGACAACGATGATAAACGCAACCTACAAGCATTATGCGGTGGCGAGACCACTCGTTACATTATATGATGTTCCATCACTGCCTTCAGTAGCATAACCTAAGATGCGAATATATCCGTTCTTTACGCGCGAAGTTGCCATCGTTCGCACATAGAAGAGCCCGAATGAGCGCGAAGCGACAAGGGACACGGTTTTTTTTTTTAATCTAGGTTACAGCCTAAAAAAATCCTCATTCCATACAAAGGCTACAGAAAGGATTTCCACACGGTTCAAAGCCATCTTACCTTGGCAGAGATATCCGAGCCTGAGTCCACTTGTGTGTCTGCCATTGTTTAAGTTTAATGAAATAACGGACGGTTGAAATTAAAGGTTGAAGAAAGTAAATCCCTTTTCTAGGCTATGGAACAATCACTATAATGTTGTGCCAGTGGCCAACGCTGGAGACGGCCGAGGCTTTAATATAGGTTTGTGGGCGGAATAAAGGGGCGGCCAGGGCGACGTGATTGGCCAGCAGCTCCACAGAGGTGTGTGCCTCGCGCGTTGGAGTGGAACAATGGATAGAATTTCTAAACCCAGAGGACACACCTCCCTGTCCCTTCCTCTACAGTACAGTCGGATTTAAATCCCACAAAACTATAGAAATGTGTACAATTTAAATTATATTTGATTTTAGCCCATCGAAGAAGACAATGAATGTGTTTAGAGCGAATTGCGCGCAAACAAGACAACAAGACAGAGCGTCAGTTAACTTCGCATTACAATTTGATTGATTAATGTTGATCTCGACAATTCAAGAGGCAACTAGCGACGGTTTCTTCCACCCACCGACGACGCCAGGGAATTAGAGCAAATGATTTGCGCACGTAAATAGCAATATATGATATGATTACTAAAACGTAATATGCAAAGACTTTATTAGACAGCTCCTGTGCTGGAATATGTCAGTTGCTGAACAAATACAAAGACATAATGAGGGTAGATGTGGATCGCCAAAGCGGTGTCACATAGCCCTTGATCGTCGTGCGCACGTACGCCCCTCCTCTTCTCTACCATGTTTGAAACTCCCTCTCCAGCGCTCCACTGACTTCAGTATATGCGCACTTGCCACCCGGCGCTCTTATATAATAGCCTATCAATTCGTGCGCCAAGGTCGATCCAAATACACACGCACACACATGATCTGCCCAGCAAAAAAAAGTAAACACTAAAAAAAGATACAGTTGTTCTCTCAAGACAATATTCGTGTGTTTAGACGTGTTCAGGGAGGGTTGCAGTAGGCTACAGTGCACGTGGCCTCATTTCCTCATATCTATTGTTCGAGCCCACAAGAAATGTAAGTCGTGAAAAGAAAGTGCGAGACGGGCATGCAATGAAAGTGCGAAGTGCCGAAATAATAAAGTGCTCATGGATTCATGCGCATTCTAATGAAACACACGGGCAAACACACATCTTCCTTACCAAATTTAGAACACATGGCTTTTAAAAGCTGAATGTGTGTTGCACAAAGCGGCAAAACAGCCGACATTAGTCTCTCGGGTGGGGGATGGGAGCAGACCGTGTGGAACAGCACAAGTAACCTACATTCGCATTCTACTCTGGTGACGCAGTCGGTGGCAGAGAATATCTCCGATTGGTCCAGAAAGTGGGAATAATACAGCTTTGACGAATTGTGCGAAGCTATTGGATCCAACGCTTGTCAATCAATTATTAGAGGTGATCTTGGTTTTGCGCAAATACAGGAAATGGATCTGGATTGTGGAGTATTATCGTTTCGTTTTTGGAATATTAACCTAGTATAAAAAATAGATTTATTCAAACTTCCCGAGAGCAATAATAAAAATAAAAATACTAATAACTTATTTCATATGTCACCTAAAACAAAGTGTTTCAAAGTTGATGGTAGACTACATCAATAAGTTAACTTATGAAATCAAAATAGGGGAATCATATAAGTTGAAGGTGTACTCTTCGATGTCTGTGTGACATTCCCCTTGTGGTCAAAGCTAATGCTATCAAAGTTGTTTTGGTGTGAAACTCAGAGAGTGCATGCCCTCCCCACACCTGAGTAGTTGACCCTCTATTCTCCCCATACAGTGATATGTGCACCTTCTCTCCCCCTACCCCACAGTCTCATGCACTGTGTGGTGGACAGTTGTGTTTCAAAAGATAAACAGTGAGCTGGGAAGGAAATGTGGGTTCCTGCTGTGCAATAACACAATCAAATAATTCAAAATAAGCCTAAAAGGTAGGCTACAACAACTAAAATGTTTCAATGACCGAAGAGAGGCGCATTTCAGAGTAGCAATCAAACTAAAGAATACAAACGTTTTAAGGGGTTAAAAGTATTGTAAGCCACTTCATTCTGCAGTGTTTGATAGGGCTGTTTTAGTCACAGGACCTAGGAAGAGTGAGAAAAATTAATAAAAGTCATTTTAATAATAATAAAAAGAAAACTTAGCACCTTTAAAAACAGAGTTCACAAAGTGCTTTGACAGTAAAACAAACAATAAATGCCTTGCCCAATGTTAACAGTCTGGAGTCTAGTCCATATGAGGTGACACTGTGATACACTAACCTATGCTATGCCAGTGCATTAAATGTCATTCTTATGGTCTACAACTGCAGGGCTTTGGTACGGGTCACAAATACAAGCAAACATGGCAGAACTTCATTAACAATAGAAAAGTTAGATAAGAACAGAGTTATCACCCGCCCTTAGTGGCGTTATAAATAAAGCCATTGGCTGGAATGAACTGATATCAATGGGAGGAAGGTTACAGATTCATTACAAGTAAATATTTTCAATTGAAATACCAAACGTCTCTTGGTTTTTCACCTCTGCAGAATTATACATACACTAAACATTCTACATACAAGCATTGGTGTATTGGTTGAAAACATGCTATCTGTTTAAAATAATAAATAGTCCTTGTTGACTAGGTGTATCGTTGGAACACATGTAAATGTTAACGTTGATGTTAATAGGGCCTTACTCTCAACTCTTCCATTCCCTCACTCAGCTTGACTAGTTTTTAGCATGTTTCAGAACTGTGCCATACTAGAGACAGTCTCAGAGCTGGGGGTGAAGTTACACATCATATATTCTGTAGTTTAATATGTAATAAATCCATGTCCCTGTATGTGTGCTAGTGCTGGGCAATGGCAGCATGACTGAGTGTTGAAGTCAATGTGACAGATCCTAATAATATGCAGTACTGGTAATGGTCACCAGATGACTGTCTCCAACACAGTAACTGACTGTCAGAGGGAAGGCAAATCAACGAGGAAGGTCGACAACTTATTTGTAAAAAGAAATACATAGTTGATCATTATATTCCATAAATGGGTATAGTCTCAATGGATCATTTCACTTTTTCTAAGCTCTCACTCAGAATGGTGGACAACAGCATATAATGTGTTTTAAGTGTGTGATTCCACAAGTTATGTACATATACAACATTAAAGTGATTCTGTGATTTTCTAACACTAAGCGCACCAGCATCTCAGACCCAAACAAATGCTTCATGGGCCGGCTAACAAAGAACAGAGGAGCTCGGATTACAACACACACAGAGGGAGTGTAGTGTCAATCTCTGCTCAGGGCGCACTTGCACCACTATATCTTTACATTTGTTTGCTGCTATAATAATGTTTAAAATATCATATAAACTACCTTTAATAATGTCTGATGTATTTGATTGTCTGAAAATGTAAGTACATTTAAAGGTAGAGTTAGGGATGCTGGAGAAAGATTGTTGATATTTGAATTCGATCAAATAAAAATGTATAACCCTTCCTTAAATTCCGTAGGCTGCTTCATCAGAAGCTCCGCCCCCCACATTGGACATGCATTGCCAAGGCTAGGATAGTGTAAGTCTTGCAGAGCCTGCCTTTACTTATGTAAGGTGTGAGACACAGCGCTGGCTAACGGCGTCAAGATCCGTCTGATTTTGATTGACACGTGCGACGACCAACTACGTAACAAGCAAGTTGGACATTAAACGTACACAGAGGAATTCATTGGGAAACTTAACGACACGACTCTGGCAGTTTGCAGGTCTTGTAAATCTGTTAAATACGTAGGCTAATGTTATTGCTTAAATAAATTGAAAAATGTAAACAAATAAATAAAATACTGCACAAGCATCGCAGCGGAATTACGGCTACAGACTTGTGAGTGAAGATGCTAAAAGCCAATGACAATCGACTTCCTCACTTCCGTGAGGACGTGCTGTGGGGCTTACAGGGGTCTATGTATCAGATGTTCAGCACAGAGTTGCTTATGTGACATAGTGCTAACAGACGGAAGAGGCTGAGTCTATGATAAATTAGGTTGCAATTAGCCTACAGATAATTATATCCTAGCTGATCCTAAATTAATGTAAATAGATCTACTCACTGTAGTCTAGTCCTATAGAGCAAAGCTGCTGTATGTATAATAAATGGGCTGCAAATCATAGGCCATAGGTGATGGTTAATTTGGCTGACTAAACCTCTCCTTAGGCTGAACCAGGGCAATCCAGAGGTATACAGCAGCTCACATTACCTCTGGGTATATGTAGTCTAGCAGATGAACAGACAGCACTCCCAGACATAAGCTCAAAACTCACATTTAAGGTGTATATGCTGCCCTTACCAACCATACCAGTTTCTCTGGTTTCAGTATAACCTAATGAGCTTTTACAATAACATTTCGATTGGCATGATGGGAAAACTGTAGCCTATTTGTCACATTAGTCACATGAATCCAAAGTCCTTTACTGTAATAAATAAAATAAAAACAATAGAATACATAGCCTATGGTAAAATAGCATAATGCTTAGTTTATAATTTTTTAAAAGTTTACTAGACTTTAAAATATAAGTTTGCATTGTAAATGTGGTTGATAAATGCATTTCAATGACAGCTGGTCAGTGTGTCGATGTCAGACTTTATATTGGGCTTGCGCCCACATAGTTCTTTGCTTGCGCCCTCTAGTGAGCCTTTGGCAGTATGGCACGAGCCAATAAGGAAACTGGCTTTCTTCTTGTTAGATGAGTATTTATATAGGCCTATACACTTTATGGCTTTTCATCTTTTACACATTACGCATTGGTCCACGTTTGTAGACCTATTAGGCCATGTCTGTGTACGAGTGTGTCCAATATTCTATATGCACGTGACTGCACATGCCTGTACGTGTCTATGGATTGTTTGCATGGAGCTGGTGTTGTGTGCTGTCACATCGTAGACTAACGGTGATATGAAAGTGTATCCTGTGTTTGTGGTTTGAAAAGTAAGAGGAAGTACCGAGGCTCAGGTTCCTCTCTGCACATGTTCAGCTCATGTCACAGCACAAACATCAGTTTGAATGTATTGCTTCTTAACATGAGAGCTGGGACCCCGAGCAGTTATATCCTGCAACCCTGAAGGTTTTATAGGAGCTTTTAAAGTGACTAGCTCAGTTTGTTGATATGTACAGTATACAGTATAATAATTGATTGTGGAGTATTGGGATGAAACACTTTAATATACAAGATGATATTAATACCGAACCCCTCTGTCTTGTCTTATGTTTATGAGAGCTTCACTTTCAGGCGTCCTCATGTTGTTCTGCCTGTGGCAAAGCTGTGTGTGAGTGTGTGTGTGTGTGTGTGTGTGCGTGTGTGTGTGTGTGTGTGTGGTGGCGTGGTGTAGTCTAAATGTTTTGTGTTATTGGTTCTCTCTCTCTCTCTCTCTCTCTCTCTCTCTCTCTCTCTCTCTCACTGTCTCTCGCTCTCTCTTACTCTTGCTCTCTTTAGCCGGGTCACATTTAGTCAAAACCATGACGCTATACTAAACTTCCATTACTGTAATGATTTATCAAATATGAATTAAGTAGAATGATAATTAAATATTTATTGTGATATATATCATGTTCTCTCACGTTCCCCATCTCACATGATTCAGTGTTATCTCCCTCAGCTCACTCTCTCTCTCTCTCTTCCTCTGCTTTGTAATTCTTTGTCACTCGCTTTGACTCAACCCGCCTCTGGTAGTGACTCCTCTCTCTCTCGCTCTCTCTCTCTCTCTCTCTCTCTCTCTCTCTCTCTCTATTGATTGCCTGGCCAGGGCACTATGACTGAAGTATGACATTACACAAGGTGGAAAGAGAGGGAGAGAGACAATATTGTTGGACTCTCCTTCAGATATGAAAACATTTGTTTGTATGTACATACAGGTGGATACAGTTGGGTATAGTAAGTAATGTTAGACAATACCAAGATTTCTGAAGATTTTTTACCTGTTACTGTAACTGGGACATATATGTATGTATGTGCATGTATGTGTGTGTAGGTAAAGTTTATAATAGAGCACTGTGTGTGTGCGTGTTTGTGTGTGTGTGTGTGTGTGTATGTGTGTGTGTGTGCACACCAGTGTGTGTGCAGGTTTTATGAGGCCGTAGCCCAAGGCTCAGTATTTAGCAGCAGAATGATATTTGAGGACAAGCTGAGACAGTCTTAGGCTCGTTGCTCAGAACCAAAACAGCAATTCCCAGGCACCCTGATACTGGCTAACAGCTTGGCTTACACACTGACCAACATGAGAACTAATCTCACACATACAATATTTATTTGTACACATTCTACTGTATGCACATACAGAGATATTAATTTGAGTAAAAAGTCGCTTTTTTGGTGTGTTTGTGTGTGTGTGTGTGTGTGTGTGTGTGTGTGTAGGGGGTCTCAATATCCACTCGTTTGTGGTTGTGTTGTTACTCAGATATTCAGTTATATATTACGCTGTCCAATTATTATTCATGATAATAGTAATACGGTACTTTGATATATTAATGAACTAATGTGGTCAAGTTAATCTAATCCATTTAAAAACTTCTGCATTATAAGTAGCCTTAAGACGCTCTTGTGCTGTAGATTGCAAAAGCAAGGGTTTATCACCAGGTGGGGAATGAGTCCTTACCCCAAGTGAAGGAGTTTAAGTACCTCGGGGTCTTGTTCGAGAGTGAGGGGACTA
>JAODUK010000009.1:445942-465148 GCA_027564635.1 Typhlichthys eigenmanni | reverse complement strand
CCTCACGGATAGCTGAGCTTCTCACCCTATCTCTAAGGGAGACGCCAGCCACCCTCCTGAGAAAACCCATTTCGGCCACTTGTGAACCCGTGATGTTATTTCGGTCATGACCCACCCTTCATGACCATAGGTGACAGTAGGGGTGTGCGATATATAGAATGATTTGATGTATTGCAGAATGCTTACGTACGATGTAGAAAATAACAATATCATGAACATCGAGTATAAATTGTCAGGTTATTTTTTTAAGCCTCCGGCATGAAACGCTCTTTGCATTTCGCTATCTCCCAAGCTCTCTCTATCTCATAGACAACAACACGGGGCAAAAGCACATGTTGGGCGAGTGCGTATGACGTATGGGAGATGTATCAGAGAGTTGTAGCAAATCTTCACTTTCATTCTGCACTTCCTAACCCCGCTCCTACTTACTAACACGTTTACTTTTACAATGCACCATTGATGAAGGGGACAGCAAGACACTGAGCTAG
This sequence comes from Typhlichthys eigenmanni, assembly GCA_027564635.1. NCBI lineage: Eukaryota > Metazoa > Chordata > Actinopteri > Percopsiformes > Amblyopsidae > Typhlichthys > Typhlichthys eigenmanni. Next base: position 464,660 of record JAODUK010000009.1, on the reverse strand, counting down.
TTTAAAGAGGATAAACAATGGCTAAATCATGGAGAAAGCTTTGGCTTACAAGATCGCATGAGCAGCAGAGCAACAAGCAATTGTTCGTTAAGCATGCACGGGAAACACTTTTCTTCAATCATTTTCAACAACGACATAAGGCTTACCTGCATGAAGTGCTGTCAAACTATATGGGAAAGACATTGCTTCTGTCTTCAAACAAAGCTCCTTGTAAGCTTAATGTAAGGCCATATACTTCCGTGGATGCGGCTTTGCCAAATACTGATACATGCGGTTAGCAGCAGGACATACATTGCCATTGATGGGCTTCAGCATGTCTCCTTTGCGCAGTCAGTGGACACAAGTTTATATGAACACAAACATTTGGTCTTTGTGTTCACAACTAAAGATGTATTCTTAGAGTTGTACATAGCCTATGTTAATTTTAAATGTTTCATAAAAGTATTGTAGCGGCACCTCAGTTAAGATAAATCACACCCAGCGTTTTCCACGTTTCCACTTTGTTTTGATGACGCAAAGTTTGGCGACACCTGAAGTGTAGTGTAGACACGTGGTTTGAGTATTAAAATGTTCTCGAGTATTAAAATGTTACCGTGTTCGTGCAGTTAATTACTACTGTACCTCTCTCATTGTTGACACCTTTTACAAGTTTTCATTTACATTTGCAAAGCTGTGTATTTAGACAGTCAAGCAAGTTTTGTTATGTCAACTGTAGTATGGAGATTTTAGTCTTTTTTGTATGTTTACAGATATGCAATTTTTAATTTACATTTTGATTAACTATTTGTTAAGGGGTAGAGGAACCATGTGTTTGCACTTTATTATTAACAAAGGCTTGTAAGGCATTTGTGACATCTCACATATTTCTTATAACTGAGCATTTAACCCACAAACAAAATAGTGAGATATATAATGTATCGCAATTCAACCCAAAAATATTGAGAGATTACTTTTGGTCCATATCGTCCAGGCCTAGGTGAGGGTAGAAACAAAAATTGCCCAGAAGATCGAGAGCTTTGCCTTCTGGCTCAGCTCTCTTTTTGTAATTGCAAAACCTCTCCCGCTGCTCCGATTCCACGGCCTCCTGCTCCATTGTCCCATGACTCGCGAACAAGAGTTCAAGGTACTCCCTGAGGTCGACCAAGTCGCCTGCGACAACTCACTGTTTATGTTTTCATAACTCTGGAGCCATTTGAGATATCTAGACAGACTGTGCAAAATATTATTCGCCAAAGTCCGCTCTTTGAAATGAGACCACACGCGAGTTCCTAGACCATGCAGAGGCTGAGCTCTCCATGTCAAGGCGCACTCACCCCCGCGATGGTGGCTTTTCACCATAGCCTATCACAAGTGTCATGCAAATGAGGTAATTTGATCTCCCTTCTCTGTTTCAGACGGGGGCAGACAATAGCATATGGATCTGAGCCCGGCTGAGGCAGAGAATATTCTCATTTCCTGGTTTTTCTTTTAGTATGCTCTATAATAGTCGAGGTGCGCGTAAGCTTTTTCAGTTGAATATTTGTTTTTAGACAGCAACATTTATTTTCTACCGTATGAAGACGCTGGAATGGCGAAGAGCCGGAGAATACCTCAGGATCCTCCAGTCTCAGGATCCTCCAATCTGAAGAATAGCGCGTGCATACAAGGATATATTACCGTAGGATATCTTCTTGCATCTTGCTCCAGACAACACAACTCTCAGGTTCATAAGGGCACACTAACCTCTCTACCACAATAAGGTGATGGTTCCCAGAGAGGGAAAATGCTGTCCCTTTTACATAGATATCGTTCTGGTGGCCTATTTTTCCATTCATTATAGGTCATGGCAAATCAGATTTTTCATCAGTGAATGTCATGAATTTTTCCATTTGACTTGGAGTGGGAACCCTGGAGACCCTGTCTTCAAAACACTCCAAAAAGTTGGGGCAGTTGTGTTTACGACTGTATAACATCATCTTTCCTTTACATGTGTGGTCACTGAAGACACATCTCTATGCATGTACACCACCCCCATCTGGTGACGTGCTGTAATCATATGGAGTATATTCAACTGTATTGTATTGCCCATCCAGCTCCAACATGGAAATGAGAGCATGCCACTAACTCCTTTTGGTTTCTAAAGGAAATTGTCAGCAATAGTTTGTCAGTTATCTCTGAGCCCCTCAGAAGTTCATACACATAATTATAGAATTATTATTATTCATTTCTGTTGATGTGACCACATCTTGTATGCTACTGCATCATTCTGAAGACATCAGTACATGTTAGCATTGTCCAGGAGAGTCTATTAGTGGGAGCTCACAGTCAGGGTGGGGGTGAGGTAAGCTCTGACGTCTTCACCTTTTATTACAAAGTACAGGAGCCCCATCCTGTAGAGACAAGCTGGTTGTAGTTTGTACATTGACCACTGACTATATACAGTTAGCCTCTTTCTTGTACTTCATTGGTAGTTTGAAGTCCTCCATGAACCTCTGTAAGAATAATTGATTTACTGCTTCTGTACAATTTAGACCTTATTTGTGTTAATTCATTATTCCTTAATTATATAATTACTGGTATTTGTTGTTTGATTGGTATTATTGCCTTTCCCTGGATACACAGACGGTGGATACACTATGAGCTATGACTCCCTGTTATGACTATCTTGTGATTATGGCTCCCCCTAGTCACAGGATGAAGTGATCTGTGATGTCTTTAGGCTCTCTGGAGGTTTTTGTACAGAGAGAGTGTCTTTCCTGTCACTGTGGGCCTCACAGCACAGTAGTACAGAGCACAGTCTGTCACTGCAGCAGAGGAGATCTCCAGATTTATTTGGTCCTTGTTTACTGTAATATTCAGCCTAGAAGCTTGATCTGATTGCTTCATTATGAAACCTGATCCCAGGTGGGAGATGATGAACTGTGGAGGTTTTCCTGAGAACTGTCGGTACCAGTAGAATTCATCACCAGAACCAGCAACTTTAGAGTTCTTGTAGGACAGAGTAACAGTTGACCCTTCTAAATGTCTCTCTTCATTCCTGACTGGAGTGAGGTCTTGACTATAAACACCTAAAAAGACAAAATTAAACTTCTTTAAAAGTTGTTTTAAAGTAAATGTTTGAAAGACACTGGACAAATTCTTGACAGCATTAACTCTTATACTGTACCTGTTGTCATGATCAGCAACAGTGGACAAAATAGTCCAAAGTACAGGGGCTCCATCCTATAATATATAGACAAGTTGGTTGTAGTTTATACATTGCACACCACTGACTACAGTATGTAAGCCTCTCTCTCTCCTGTATTTCATTGGTAGTTTGAAGTCCTCCCTCAACCTCTCCCACCCCTTCTCACAGTATTGTCTGTGTTCTACATCCTCTGAGTCAATCCTCTTCAGTCTAACTGTAAGCTCCTGGAAGTCAGGTTTTTGTTCAGTGTGTGTATGCATGTGTGTGTGTCTTTCCTGTCATTGTGGGCCTCACAGCGCAGTAATACAGAGCAGAATCTGTCACTGCAGCAGAGGAGATCTCCAGATCCATTTGGCTCTTCACCTTATTCACTTTAACAGAAAGTTCAGAAGTTTGGTCTGCCTGGTTTGTTATGGTACCTGATTCAACAGGTGAGATGAAAAACTGTGGAGCTGAACTGGGGTGCTGGAGATACCAGAATAAGTATAATGCTGAGGAGTTGTTGCAGGAGAGAGTTACTTTGTCACCGTCCAGAACATGTACCATGTCCTTGGTATAACTCTAAAATATAAAAAATAAGTTTCAACTGGACAAATGCAGACCAGGTGTTACTTATTTGTTAAGCAAATAAACGTTGGTAGTGATATGAAGTTCATAACTGCGGTGAGATGGTATTCAATATGTAACACAGCAACACTCAACACTCACTATGTTTAAGATCTGCTGTTTTAAAGATTATACTGTTCTGTTGCTGGTTCAGCGCCCACTCCTGGTTATAAGGTTTTAAGTTCTACTGCTCTACTGCTGCTGTGTATATATCAACAGTATATATACTGTGTACTGTTGCTTTTAAATATAGTAGATATAACAAATTAGGATTCATATCTTTAGTTTTACTTCTACATTAAAGTTTGCTATACATGTTCTTCATATCATATCATATCATCATATCGAAAAGTATAGCTAGTTGTGTGTTTTCTCAACTGCCATTGTCGCTTGATGATTTGAAATTCATTCTGGGAAATTCAATGGACAAGTTCACACAAAAGTCACCACTGGATGCATCTTTGGTAAAAACCATTAAAAACCATCGAGAAAACTTCCGGTTATTTTATCCGTTCTTGGCTAGATGCAAACTTGAATTGGAATTGGAAGAGTACTTTGCTATGAATGATGATGTTTCACAAGTCCACAAAAACGCAAGAACAGAAATGAAAGCATATTGCCTTTGTCTTTTCATTTCACACACCTGGTTTCCATTCCCCTAATTACCCATTGTATATTTAGCCCTCTGTTTCACTCTGTCTTTATTGGATATTGTTGCTGTACCGGTGGGTGTTGTTTGTGTCTATCTAAGTAAATTGCTACCTAACCTCAAAACCTGCATTTGGTTCCTGCTTGTCCCCCACTCGTGACATAGAGACTTGTTAAAAACATCAGATTGCTGCAGACGTCCATGTTTTCCCATGCAAATGCACTGGGACACATTTAGATTGAAAGTCGATTAAACCTACTCGGAAATATCGACTTTCGTAATTATTTGCACTTACAGGACACCATAACGCTAAATACCCTTTTAATGAAAGCGTTTCACTGTGAGTAAGATGCTCCATTAACAGATAAGGATCTGCCCAGGCAGCCCTATGCAAGCTGATCCACCATGAGAAATTCTAATACAATTCAAGGCACTGGTGCTAGCATACAAGACGGTACATAGAACGGCCCCAAACTATCTCCAAGCTATGGTCCGGTTCCAGGCCCCAAAAAGAGAACTTCGTTTTACCACCTCAGCTGGCCGACTGGCAATGCCACCGTTACGAGGCATCAAGACTCGCTCATCGATGTCTCGCCTTTTCTCCGTCTTGGTACCACAGTGGTGGAACAAGCTTTCAGCAATCAGAACTGCGGAAACTCTACCCATCTTCCGAAAGAGACTCAAGACACATCTCTTCACAATCCACCTTGGTACCTTGACAAGTGACCTCACCACTTCTTAGCACTCCTAATGAAGCCCTGCACTCACTTCTCATGCTCTTATCTCACTATTTATAAAAAATATATATATATATATATTGCACTTTATTAGCTAGGCCATTTACTATTGCACTTTATGTTTGACTATGTGGTAATAGGTATAATGACATTATGCTGCCAACTACTGACAAATGTACTACATGTATGTCGCTTTGGATAAAAGCGTCTGCCAAATGCCGTAAATGTAATACAGGTGAGCTCAGGTAATGGATGCAGTACCAAACTAAGTTGTTTGCTGAGGTGCTGCCGAGTGTCTGTTCTACATCCTGTGTGTCAATACTCTTTTAAGCAGCTGTCAGGTTTTTGTACAGAGAGAGTGTCTTTCCTGTCACTGTGGGCCTCACAGTACAGTAGTACAGAGCAGAGTCTGTCACTGCAGCAGAGGAGATCTGTAGAGACACTAGGTTGTTCTTTGTGTCAATGGAAGTTGAAAAACTAGGCACATTTTTATGGATGGCTCCTGATGTAGTGATGTAGAGCAGGTATTCTGGTCTGGATGTGTGGTACTGGCGATACCATTGGACACTGTAGATAAGACCATCATATCTACAGGTCAGGTTGATATTTCTTCCTTCCACAACAGTTTCCTCACCAGTTTCTGGCTCTATGCTGACCCCAGAACTCAAGGCTGTAAAATATACAAGAGTAGTTTAATTTACTGTTCATCATACTTTTAAACCTCAATAGAAGTGATATTTTAAAATGTGTGACTTTTAAACATTAAATTAATAAATAAACAATCTTAGATATATATTCCTTCAAACATTTTCAAAATGGCTAGTTTGGAAAAAGGGCAATTTATGTCTAACAATATGTAGGCTAATATGTTGAATCAGACATTAATATCTGTGCTACAACTCACCGATAAAGTGTGACAACAGCAGATAAAAGCAGAACATAATCTGGCTGGAGATGTTACAGTTCAGTAGACAGGAGATGAAGAACACTGTTCAATTGCAGTGGAATGTAGATGCCGAACTCCTCCTCTCATCTTCTGCACCAGCTTCAAAATTAGGCTTCTGAAAAGGCTCACAGCAGGTTTAGTGTGTGAATGTGGGTTGTAGTGAGTCTGTCATATTACACAGTAGTAAAAGAGAGAGATGTCTGCCCGCAATGGACCTGCAATGATGAGTTATTATAATGTATAACAGTATATGTGCATTAATCTGCACTGATTATTAAGATGAGGAGATGTATGGAATAAGGGTGAACAATAGTAATATTAAAACAATACTGCAACAGAAGTTGGAAAGACTAACTTGTCACCATTCAGAACATGTACTCTGTATTAAATGGATTGGATGGTTTGCTGGTAACTGCAAATGTAGATGTGATTTGGGATGATAGTACAACATACACTTTAATTTACAGACCAATACAATTAGTCAGACTAATACAATTAGTCTGTAATGGCTTGTGTTACTAAGCAAGCCACTGACTGTTAGTTAAGGTGCAGTCCATAATCTCTGTTTGATCAGATGTTAAACATAATAAATACACCAGTGGAAGGGTTTGTGTTATTTGTGTTGCAGCTGGGTTGGTGTTAACTTCCTGCTCTTTGGAGAATAGAGATACTGTATCTGTTCTCAGGTTTATGTACTGTATACACTTTTTACCACCATGTTTATAGAGAAATGTAATACAGTTATGTTTTTCAGGTTTAGATATGTTATGAGAGTTCAGTGGATGTTCTGCTTAATGTGATATACTGTATATTGTTCACTGCAGGAAGACCTGACTCATTTCCATATAATTGTGTTTAGGGAGATGTTAAGGTGTCTGGTTAGAAGAATGTATGTTACAGTAAAGGGAAACATATTCAGCTTTTCTATCATAATCATATGTTAGGGTGACATGGCACTTAGTTGTCAGGTTTTTGTACAGAGAGAGTGTCTTTCCTGTCACTGTGGGCTTCACAGCACAGTAGTACAGAGCAGAGTCTGTCACTGCAGCAGAGGATATCTTCAGATTCACATGTTTCTTGTCCTCTGACAGATACGTCAAGAACCTTGAAAGCTGATAATCTGCTGGTGTTGTGTAGTTTGACCCAGAAATGTACCGTAGGAATTTTGGTGATTCTCCTGGATATTGCCGGTACCAGAAGAAATCATCACCAGGACTAGCACCTTTAGAGTTCTTGTAGGACAGAGTAACCACCGAACCTTCTAAACTGGTCTCTTCATTCCTGACTGAAGTGAGGTCTTGACTATGAACACCTAAAGGAAGATGAATAATTGTATGATTTGATGGGTTTCAAATAAATATTCCAAACATATTTAATAATATTATTTATACTTTACAACCTCAGTAGCTTCAACAATATGTGGTCCTTTATCGTAAAATACTTAAAAATGTATTTCTTCAAACAATGTTAGCCCTTATTTTAAAGTTGAAACACGGTGTAAACAAGTGAATATTACATTTGTCAGCTACTTTTGTAAACAAGGGCAAACTGTTTATCAAATAGTATCTTGAATCAGACATTAATGTCTGCTACAACTCACCTATAAAGTGTGACAACAGCAGATAAAAGCAGAACATACTCTGGCTGGAGATGTTAGAGGTCAGTAGACAGGAGATTAAGAACCCTTTGACTACAGTAGAATGGAGCTGCAGTACATAACTCCTCTTCTCATTACTGAAGGGAGGGGCATCAAAATGAGGCTTATGAAAAGGCTTGGAACAGATTTACTGTATTGTGAGCCTGTATGTTTTACACAGTAGAAGAAAGAGTTGTCTGCTATAAATAACCCTGATTTGAGTTCTGTTGATGTTTTGCCTGTGTGGATTCAGGAGAAATAACAGGGGTTTATTAATTACTGCTGTATAATTATGCTGTTTTGGTGCCAAATAAAAATTACGTACATAGAAATAGCAATATAGGATACACATTAATTTGTCTACAGTTACATTAAAGTCTTCTACCCGATGTTTATTCAAATGAATCAAAACATATTCTGGAGATTTAATATATTTATTTTATTCATGTAAAATGTTAATTGAAAACATATTAGTTTTTACCGGGTTTCTCTCTTGTTTATTGTACAGTATTACATAAAGAATCAGTAAATCCAGAGTACTGTATATAAGAAGTGATATAGGCTATTGATGTTGGATCAAGTATGAATCATAACACTAAACTAAACTAAGCAGAATTTGTTTTTTGCACCACTGCTTTTACAGCGCCCCCTCCTGGTTACAACATTAATATACTGTAGTCTACAGATGGTTATAGACTGCAGCTTCGTGAAGTAAACATACAAAACACACATTAGCTTCACTGTATCCCTCCCACACTAATTTCCAAATTTGTCTAATTATATTGTGTAAATGAGTTATTTTATTTCAGCTTGTGTTTATTTCATCTTATTTCACAGTTCTTTTTTATCCCTGTTCATGCAAGTTATCCATCAGACTTATAAACATTCACTTTTCCTTAAGCTTTTAGAATTATACATTAATTAATTACATTATCATCTGTAACCACAGTGTCTCTCATTAACCCTAAATTAACAGAATCCATCTAGTACTGTCTGGTTGCTGTCACCTTGTAGAAACCAATAATGTAATAACTATCAATAATGTAATAACTGACCAATAACGTAATATAGTTTTGTCCATAATGTAATAAGTTCTTACATTATTGGCTGGTTATTACATTATTGTCTGTGTTAATAAAAAAAAAGTCAAATGTAATTGGAGCCCATAACGTAATAATATTATTAAGTTGAATTAAGTGTCATAACACTTTCAAAACAAAACTGTTCAAAACAAAAACCTATCAAATAAAATATTTCAAATGTAATTATTGTAGATGATATTGTAATAATATACTTATTTCAAGGTGTGTTTATTTGGTTGGTCCATCCGCTGGTCATTGTTTACAGTTTGTCTTTGTCAGACCATAGTTCCATTGTTCCACCTCTTGTGACGCTGGGATGGTGGTGAGGCGAGTGCAAACGAACAAAAAAGGAAGACACCGCTGCTGAAAAGCAACGAGCCGTGTGGCTCGTCCTTTAATATAACTTAAAGAACTTAAAGAAGCGAACACAAACTCAAAAACCAGAAGGTGTGCACAGTCACGTACCTCAAAATGAACCGAAACCAAGAACAGGACCGTCAAACACGTACATCAACAAAACAGGTACAAAACGTGAACAATAACCCACACCCCCTCCCCGGAGTCACCGGTCTTTATGCCCTCCCGCCCACACGGCTGATGGCAATCTGCCTGATCGCACTTGAGGGCGTGAGGCACTGGGGATGTGGGCAGTCTCTCCAGCCGTCCTACACTGGCGAGACCAGGGAAGCGTTACAGTACCCCCCCCCCAAGGCGCGCCTCCTGGCGATGCCTCTCGCCGGTGTAGGACCCCCCCTCCCTGGGACACCGACCGGTGCCATCGGCAGGGTCCCTCCGACGGCCTGGCGAACCCACCAGACCCAATGCGGAGGTGGGACCCCTGCGGAGCCTCGGTGGTGCTCGGGCAGGCGGCCAGAGCCAGTGGCGGAGCTCCGGTGGAGCCCGGGCAGGCGGCCAGGACCAGCGGTGGAGGCGGGACCCCTCCGGTGCTCGGGCACACGGCCAGAGCCAGCGGCGGGTCGGCTCCCTGACGCAAGGAGGCTCTGGCGGACCTCCTGTGAGCGGCAGCTCCTTGACGCACGGCGGCTCTGGCGGCCCCCCGGTGTGACGCAGCTGGCCCGCTCAGGAGGGCTCCGGTGGAACCCCAGCGTGGAGCGGCTGAAGGACGCGGGGCGGCCCCGGCAGACCCCTGGCGTGGAGCGGCTTCCAGACGCGGAGCGGTCTTGACGAACCCTTGGCGTGGAGCGGGCTCCAGCGGCAACGGCCGGGCTTCGGGCTCCCTCGGACCCCCGGCCTGGAGCGGCTCGCCGACGCGGGGCGGCTCCGGCAAACACCCAGCCTGGAGCAGCTGCAGCATGGAAAGCCCAGCAGCGGAAACTCCGGCTGGGGCTGCTGAGGCAGGGACGGCCTAGCAGAGGAGGGGCCGACTGGAGCTGCTGCAACATGGAAAGCCCAGCAGAGGAGGAGGCGTGCTGTGGCTGCTGCGGGATGGAAGGCCCAGCAGAGGAGGAGGAGTGATGCTGCTGCTGCGGCATGGAAAGCCCAGCAGAGGAGGAGGCCGGCTGCTGCTGCGGCATGGAAGGCACAGCACAGGAGGCAGGCGGCGGCTGCGGCCCAGCGGCGGAAACAGGATGTGGCTGCGGCCCAGGCGGGCCCTCGTCGAGCGGCAACTCCCTGACGCGGGGCGGCTCTGGCGGACCCTCTGCGAGCGGCGACTCCCTGACGCGGCGCGCCGCTTGCAGATCCTCGGCGAGCGGCGACTCCCTGACGCGGGGCGGCTCTGGCGGACCCCCTGCGAGCGACGACTCCCTGACGCGGGGCGGCTCTGGCGGTCCCCCTGCGAGCGACGACTCCCTGACGCGGGCCGGCGCTTGCTGATCCTTGGCGAGTGGCGACTCCCTGACGCGGGGCAGGTCCTGCGGACCCTCGGCGACCGGCGACTCCTTGACGCGGGGCGGCTCCTGCAGGCCCCCAGCACAGTCCCCAACCAACCCGAGCCCGTGAGCACCTGTGGTCTGGTGGGCAAGCTCGCCTGTAACCACGCGAGACTCGCCTTGCCCAACCACGGCCCAGAGCAGCTCAACGAGCTCCGGGTAGTCGGGAAGCTGCACCCCCTGGTGGTAAAAGGCCGCTCCAGCCCACTGGAGAGCCCGGCCGGAGAACAACAGCACCGTGTGCCTCCCCCACTGGCCTACCTCGAGCCGTCCAGCCGTGAAGTACCTCTCCGCTTGACGGAGAAACGGCCCGAGGGAGCCAGGAGTGCCGTGATAACGAGGAGGCGGGGAAACACGTGCGCCGCTCCCCGATCCGGACCCCGACAGCGCCGTATCAGTTCTTGCTGGGGAACCGAGAGGAGAAGCACTGCCTCCCGGCGTGGCCGGCATTGGAGTGGGGGGTAGGCCATGCAAGCCCGCAGCCGGTGAGTTTGCAGAGAACCCGCCCGCCAACATGCCGCGGATCTTCGCTGCCATCCGGTAGAAGCGATCGGTCCCGGCTGCCTAACTCGAGTCCATTGCACTTTGTTGTGGTGGGTTATTCTGTGACGCTGGGATGGTGGTGAGGCGAGTGCAAACGAACAAAAAAGGAAGACACCGCTGCTGAAAAGCAACGAGCCGTGTGGCTCGTCCTTTAATATAACTTAAAGAACTTAAAGAAGCGAACACAAACTCAAAAACCAGAAGGTGTGCACAGTCACGTACCTCAAAATGAACCGAAACCAAGAACAGGACCGTCAAACACGTACATCAACAAAACGTGAACAATAACCCACACCCCCTCCCCGGAGTCACCGGTCTTTATGCTCTCACGCCCACACTGCTGATGGCAATCTGCCTGATCGCACGTGAGGGCGTGAGGCACTGGGGATGTGGGCAGTCTCTCCGGCCGTCCTACACCGGCGAGACCAGGGAAGCGTTATACCTCTTATGCCACACAAATGTGATTGGTCAATACTACTCAAACGTACTATAAACGGAAACCGGAACGTATCAGGATCTTATGTCACTGTCTACAGATGATGTATATTCATATGAAGAAATTATTATAGTGATTATTTTAATATACAGTATATTAATGTTTAAAATACTGTATAGAGAACCTTTAAATGTCAGAATTACATAACACTTACTGTTTACTCAGTGATTTCATTGGGAATTTATATGTGGGGGAGCTCTATTTTTCGTGAATTGAGTATTACACAAACACACAATATATTTGAGTAAATTTATGTTTGCATGTTCCCCTTTTATTATTTTTCACATTAACATTGCAACGCCACAAATTGCATATTCATTAAGGCAAACGTAGCAAATGAACAATATGTGCTATCTTTGCACTTTTAAAAGACGTCATCCTCCGTGCACACCGTTAGTAGACGTGTTATTTGCGAGTGATATCAAGTTTGCACGTTTACTCACGCAAACATTTAGTAAATCTGGTCCTTTGAGTACCAAATGAAGTACAAGTACACATTGTTGCCACAGAACCAGAATTGGCAGGCCTGCTGTTGGCACTGTCATGGCAAATTGTGTGACTAAACAAGGACTCCAAGGTGATCTTAGTAAATCAGGTTTATTGATGGTAAAATGGGTAAAGTACAGATGCTAAGCCAAATCGATAGGTTCCCAAAATGTTCCCAGAATGTTCCCTGTATGTTCTGTAGTCTCTTTGTGTGCTAAGCATTTCATACACCCCTTATAATCATGTGCATGCTCACATCACCCCATAAACATGCTTTGAGGCCTGATGCCTGGAGACACATTATCAGGAGATAACACATCAAGAACAGTCAACAGCATTTGTAAGATTAGAGCGACATCATTATTCAGGTTTTTGTACAGCTTCTACCACTGTCTACCACTGTCTCTAGAGCACAGTAGTACAAAACTGTGTCTGCCAGGGTTAGGAATGCTGTAGTTTGTACATTGAACACCACTGATTATGTAAGCCACTCTCTCTCCTTTACTTCATTAGTAGTTTGAAGTCCTCCCTCAACCTCTCCCTCCCCTACTCACAGTATTGTCTCTGTTCTACATATTGTGTCAAACATGTTCTATCTGCTGTCAGGTTTTTGTACAGAGAGAGTGTCTTTCCTGTCAATGTGGGCCTCACAGCACAGTAGTACAGAGCAGAGTCTGTCACTGCAGCAGAGGAGATCTCCAGATCCATTTGGCTCTTCTCCTTTGTCACATTAGTAGACATTCTAATAACTGATGCACCATGTTGGATCAGTAACTGTGGAGCTGAACTGGGGTACTGGAGATACCAGAAGAATAAAAATGCTGAGGAGTAGTTGCAGGAGAGAGTTACTTTGTCCCCTACCAGAACATGAACTCTGTCTTGGAGGGACTGAATGGTTTGTTGATAACTGGTACCTGCGGATATGAAGAACAAATTGTTATTTGATCATCTTCCAGTCAAATATATCTGTCCTTTCATTATTTGATATACTGTACCAACTTAATTTATCTTTATCTTAAATACAGATAATAGTCCACATTAATGGGTTTAATTTTCCAACTAAAAAATTAATGTACATTCTTGTCAGGGCCAACACTGTCAGATATCCTTACCAGTAAAGACAGTGAATAAAAGCAGTGGTATGAAGTACATAGCTGCTGAAGAATGATAGTCAAAGTATGCAACCACTGAATTAGCTATTTATTTTAGAGCTGTTGTTTTGGAGATGTATCCTGCTGCACCCCCTACTGGTAAACTGGTTTGAATTATAAATTGGTAAATAATGTCAATAATGAATTGGAAGGTGTTATTTAACTAATTACTGACCCTTTGCCATAAATATATGGATAAGTAATAACATCTTAAAGTTAAATGAAGATAAATCTGAAATCTTACTTGTCAGCCCGAACACAAAAAAGGGAAATGTCTAATAAACTGGGAAAACTAAACCCCTGGATTAAATATGCGGTTGTAGCGTTTCAAGTCCCACATTAACAAGATAATATAAATGTTCCACCTTAGAAACATGTCAAGAGTCAAAAAGATGCAGAACAACTTATTCAAGGCTTGATTTCAAATTGATTATTGTAATTTTGTTTGGGTTAGGACCAATTACTAAATCCCCTGTGCTCTACATGCCCTCTAGAGCACAGCAGTAATCTGAAACTGGTTTATTGAAGAATCCCAATGAGATCAAAAAGAAAATTGGAGATGCAGCTTTTATTAACTATTCTCCAAAGCTTTGGAACACAATACCTACAAGCCAGCTCCGTAAACATCTTTTTTTAAATAGCCTTTTGCTAAATGTGCACTCTTGCACTGCTTAACTACACTATGTAAACCTTATATTCTTAGTCTGATTTGTTATTTAATTTCTTTTTATATAATTTATTTTAAATAGTTAAATATATAATGTTTTCTAAATGTTTCATTCTACAAAAGGTTTTCAGTACCTATTCCCGCTGGCTGGCTTTTTCCCCAATGTGTTTGGTGAGGAATTCATTTACAGCTCACTTTGTGTGGAAAAACCTACTGATGTTTTGGTGAAGAATAAAAGATTTGCCTCACATTTGTTTGTCCTCCGTGAGCAATAATCCTATTGTAACACATTGGCTTGGTATTACATTTTGTGAGGAATAAACGTATTGTCTCAAATTTGTTAGTTCTTTGTGAGAAATAATCTCATCACTCAGTTTGTAATTGTTGCTAGTTATGATAGTGAATCCAGTGAATACAACATCTTACAAACTGTTTGGAATATCCTGTCTATTATACATTTTTGGTACTATTGTTTTATTGTTGATTTATTCAAATATTTTCACTTTCACTTGTTAATCACTTCACTTGATCCTTCTCTTTAATTGTAATTTTATGCTGCAACCTTGTATGAAAAGTGCTATATAAGGTTTATTATTATTATTATTATCATTATTATTATTACTGTACTTTATTCAGGAGATGTCATTGTGACATGTATTAGTTATAGATATTATATACCTGCATAGTTTATAGTATGCCTACCTGTTTTACTATATATGGCATATTTTACACAGGCATGGAAATAACTTAACAGCATTTTCACAACATTGTTGTAGGTTTAGGAAAAATTATGGGTTTTTATTGTGTTTAATCTAGACATCAAAATCAGAATCTAGGGAGCTATGTTTCACTTAAATTTGCCATGAGAATCAGTCTGGAAAGTCTTGGAATCATTTTGAATGTGTCCGAGTAGCAACTGAACTTTCTAATCAGCGTCGTGTTTATAGCTATACGGGCGTGGTTTTCCAATAAGCGTTATGTTTATAGCTATACGGGCATGGTTTAGTTGTGCCGACCATGGTGCTGACAGCGAAAACGACCAGATGGTTTATCCGATCAACTGCCAAGTATTTTTTTGAAAGTACAGCCATTCACAAACAGTTTCAATGCACAGCTCCCCAGATGGACTTGTGACACAATCCCTCTGGCATGTTACTACAGTCCATGGACGAGGTGAATTATGGTGCCTTTAACCTCTCCATGATGTCAGGTGTTTTAATTAAGGGCTGGTGTCTGGTAGAGACAATTTATATCCTGTTGCCTGTTTCTGGTAACAAGGTTTAAATCAGTGACTGAGATTACAAATACTGTAGGGAAGTTTCATTATGAAGATGTACATCAAGGTCTGTACCTGTACCATACTGTATGCTCTTACTGGTTTTATATGTGAAAACAGGTTCCAGGTTAGTATGGCACTGGTTTACAGCTGAAACCAGCAGCAGCTGCTTGATGAGGGCATGTCTGTTTTTTTGTACAGAGAGAGTGTCTTTCCTGTCACTGTGGGCTTCACAGCACAGTAGTACAGAGCAGAGTCTGTCACTGCAGCAGAGGAGATCTTCAGGTCCACGCGTCTCTTGTCCTCTGACAGATTAGTAGAGAACCTCGGAGGTGGATTATTTGATGTCCCATTCAGACCAGTGATGTATAGCAGGTATTCTGGTGGTTGTCCAGGGTTTTGCTTGTACCAGAAGAAATAGTCGTTTAAATCAGCAGGTGTTAATAATTTAAAGAAGATGGTTAACGTTGAACCTTCTAAACTGGTCTCTTCATTCCTGAATGTAATGATGTCTTGACTATACACACCTAAAAGAAGACACATTTGATGATTGTTTAACATACATTTTCCAAAGACACTGAAATAGATTGCATGGCAGCATTCCCTTCTATACCTGTTAGCATGGTCAGCAACAGTGGACAAAATAATCCAAAGTGCAGGGGCTCCATCCTGTAGAAACAAGCTGGTTGTAGTTTGTACATTGAACACCACTGACTATGGAAGCATCTCTCTCTCTTGTACTTCATTGGTAGTTTGAAGTCTTCCCTCAACCTCTCCCTCCCCTTCTAACAGTATTGCATCTTTGTTCTACATCCTCTGAGTCGAGTATATCTTAAGATCCAGAAAATGTATATTTCTTATCACTGCCCCCTACTGTATGAACTGTGTTTTTCAGGTGTGTGCCTGTTTATTCAGATTTAAGAATAAATATGCTGGGGCTTTAAGAAGGCAAGTCCTAATCTCACATGGCCCATATAGAGATATAGCAATGTACTGTATACAGCAAATAACATTATGTATTTAACATACTGTAAATTATATGCTTTGTTTTATAAGATTGTTTATATGCTTTTTTAAGTTTTCAAATAATTTACATACATTTGACTAAAACAGCAGCACGCATATTACACATACAAGATGTATGAATAAAGAGTGAAGAGTAAAGGAGACTGAGTCAAGATTTCAAATAAAAATTTGTTTGTTGTGGTCAAATATGGGGAGGCCAGTAATATTTGAAGGGGAATATAGTTATATAAAACAACCAGAGGTTGAGAGCCAGGGAGTTTAAATTCAAAGCAAAGCATTCAAATTTAGTGTAAGCCAGGGGATAGGTACATTAACAGATATGGCTTTCAGCCATCAGCTTGTCCAACTCTGCACTCTTGTCCAGTGGTGCGTGTTTAGAAGATGTAAACTTGGCCGCAGAGCCATAAAACACCCATAATCCAGAATCAAACTAATCAGCGCCTGATATACTCTCAGCAACGCTCGTCTGTCTGTCCCCCAATCATAACCCACCACCGCCCTCATAAGATTCAGTGCTCGCTTGCACTGGACCTCCACTTCCATCACATGCTTCCTCCAGATCAGCCTCTCATCAAACCACATTTCCAAATACGTAAAGACCGCCACCCAGCCCATATTCTGACCATATATCTGCAACCTCACATCCTTAACTCTCCTATTTGAATACACCACGAAGCAGGACTTGGTCACCGACATACAAAAACCCCACAACTTCAACCAATCCTCCACGACCGCCACCGCTCTCTGCATCTCCAGCACATACTTCACATTATTCCCCCGCCTCCAAATCGCCCCATCATCGGCATACAACACAGCCCCTACTGTATGCCCGGACCCACATCCCTAAAGACATCATCGATCATCACCGTAAACAACACCGAACTCAACACACTGCCCTGCATTGTGTTGCAAACATGCCTTTGTTAACTCAGAACTGTGATGGTAGACCTTTCACTTGTGAAATCATACGTTTCTCCCTTGCTGTGCACCATTGTACTATTAAAGCCTGCTTTCCTGATTCAACGCTATCCAACAACGACTGGTCTACGTTTTTATGATAGAAAATTATTACTATCACCAGACCCCCACTATCCAAATAAAACATCAGTCTGTTTACGATCATCTTCTCCATCAATTTACACAGATTCGACATGAGCGCAATGGGTCTATGACTAGCCGCCAATGACGGGTCCTTCCCGACTTCACAAATGGCAACTACCGCCTGAAGCATCAACCCTCCTCATCGTCTCCAGCACACACCATTAGGGTTCACTTAATGAATTAAAGAAGACATCTGTGTATTAAATAAGATTAACTACACTGTATTTACAAATTGTAAATGGTTAATATTACAAAGCATAAATACATTTTAACTGTACAGCCTGTATGTTCTTAGGTTCCAAGAGACTCCACTAGGGAGAGCCATAATATCAGGACAGAGAAAACCTCTTTTCAACCTCTCCTGTAATGAGCTGTCAGGTTTTTGTACATAATGTCTTTTCTGCCACTGTGGGCTGCACAGCAGTAGTACAGAGCAGAGTCTGTCACTGTGGGCTGCACAGCAGTAGTACAGAGCAGAGTCTGTCACTGCAGCAGATGAGATCTTCATATCAATTTGACTCTTTTTATTCACTGTAGCAGACATTCCAGAATCTGTCTTTGTACCCAATACACCATGGGAGGCAAGTACATGTGGAGCTGAACTGGGGTACTGGAGATACCAATAGAAGTATGCTGCTGAGTAATTGCAGGAGATGATTACTTTGTCACCTATATTTAACTCATTAGGATTCATCATGTGACAAATTTGTAAACATCTTTGTATTATGATCTGTGTTGTGCTATGAACAGAATTAACACCTGGTGATATTTTAGAATATGTCACAACAATCAGTAACAAGGACATCCACATCGTTTTAGACCTATACTATATACACTACCTGTGCAGTTTCCAAAGGGGAACATCCGGTGCTGAGAAATTAACACAATATGGAAGGGCCAAAACCTGCAGTTCAATAAATGGCCACTGGAGGCTGGATGCTACAGGGAGTCAATCCACTTAGACTCCAATGTTAAAATATCGGACTCTATAGCCTGGTTCAAAATAACGGTTTTGGTGTCTATAGCTAGCCTGTTCATGAAAACTGTTAGGGGGTGAATTATTTTATAACTCATCTGTTGCTAATATATAAGCTATACATGTATCCCATTATAATGGATAGGAGGGGTAGAGGGGAGTATCAGGCGGAGTCACACTGCAAAGATGGCGATGGCCAGAGTCGGCACAGTGCTGTATTCAAACCCATTCTTGAGAAAAGCTATGGGTGATGTCATGGAGGGTTTGTCCATTTATATACAG
>JAODUK010000009.1:431109-445842 GCA_027564635.1 Typhlichthys eigenmanni | reverse complement strand
TTCTTCATTGTTGTCACATGAAAAGATATGCTCACATATTTGCAAATATGTGAGGGGTGTACTCACTTTTGAGAGATTATATATATATATATATATTTATTTGTGCTTTATCTTATTAAAAAAGTGGTTCATTAGGTGCAAATCCCCCTAAACTTTAAACCAATTTAATATAATGAATCACTTCAGTTTTGTCCATGCTATCCTAGCAAGTGTGTGAGTGTTGCAACATCAAAGACTGCTGAAAACTGGTTAATAATTATCAAATCTAAACACAAAATTGACAAGGTGGTATCAGCTTTTTCAGCAGAGTGACCAGCGTTTTCAACTGAGGAAAAAAGCTTTGGTGGACACGCTGCCTAACTGATATGAAAGAATCACATGTCCATGATCCATAAAGCTCAAATAACTGTTTGTGTTTGACAGACCTGTTCTGTAGCCATATGTCCCATTATTATGAGAGCATTACATCAACACCATATCTTGTTATGTCATTTTTTTATAATTCATGAATTTATTATTTTTATAATTTATAAAGAAATGATAGCAGCTTTCACAGCTAATTTACTGCTCAATGCTTAACAGTGCAGGAATCCTATTCAAATGTTTTAATGTGTAGAATAGTTTATCAATTAAATAAACATGAGGGCTAACATACAGCATTTAATGAAGCAGGTAGGAGCTAGGCATCTGGCTCAAAGATGTTTACAGCAGCAAGGTCACCTATCCTGCTCATCTACAGTGTGCCATTCCAAGTTAAGGAGCAGGTGGCAGTTGACACATTGGTAAACGACGCTCCAACACAGCTGGGAGCAAACACTTAGACCACTACACTTTCAGGCTCTTTCATGCACAATCATGAAGTTGGGTTTCAATTATGTGAACTGAGGCAGAAGACGTGGGGTGTTATATAATGCAACCTAAAAGTGTAACTTTAAAATAGCGTGGTGCCAAACATCAGCATCCACATTGTTGCTACTGCTTGCATATTTTATTAAAGATATCAGGAGGTCTCATTACCACCACTCTCAACCAGGGTTAATTTTGTGAGCAATTTTAGATTTAGTCAAGACAAAAATGCTTAATAGTTTGTCACATTTTAGTCAATTTCATTCTAAATAGTTTTAGTCCAATTAGTGATGAAAATAAGAAGTCATATTTTAGTCAAAATGTTTTCTCTCTTTAAACAAATGCAAAAGTCTAATATTGGTATGGCCTGTTGCATGCAGATGGTATGGTAGCATAGTCGACAGTCAATAAATAACCCTTTATTCAGCCTGGTAGGACAATTTGACAAGTTATTTTGTCCCTTCCATCTTCATCCGCTTACCCTCACCTATGGTCATGAAGGGTGGGTCATGACCGAAAGAACAAGATCACGGATACAAGCGGCCAAAATTTATTTTCTCAGGAGGGTGGCTGACGGTTTTCTGTCACTGTCCTATCTTGTCAGATTTTTCTACTGTAGAGCAAAAATTATAGTCACTGCAGTAAAGTGAACGTGATTGTGACAAGACCGTCTCACCTGCCAAATTTTACATTGTGCTGCCCACGTCTGTGTGCAGTTACGTTTGATCATACGGTCTCGCCAGCCGGCCTAAACACTGTGCTGCAGCCTGCACACTTATGTGTGAAATTACGGTAAATCATACACAGGCAGTTTTTAAATTTAAATTATACCACTAACGTTTTCACCTCGTTTCATCAACGAAAACACATCTTAAATTTAGTCCTAGTTTTTATTATCAGTGATCTATTTTCGTATCGTTAACGTCTCGTTTTAGTGAAAAAGGGTCGTTGACTAAATATTTTAGTCAACAAAATTAACATTGCCCTCAACCAGTCTGTGGGAGCCTGAATCTAAATTGCATCTCCCTCCAGCACTGTAGGATATTACGTTCTACTCCAAAATTGGCTATGAAATACACACACTATAAGACTATTGCATATTAATTATGTATTATGCAATAGTCCAATTGTGTGTGTAGGCTGAGGTTGGGTGTGCAGGACGTGCATCGGAGGCTGGTAAACAGGACATAGGCCTACCTCTGAGGATCCTCTCCTCGTGACAGCGCAGGAAGTCCCAGATTCGCACGGTTCCATCATCCGAGCAAGTGGCAAATTTATTATCCGTGGGTGAGAAACTGAAGACACAGGCATGGAAAGGCAAGAAGAGGAAGACTATCAACAATGTAGGAAGACACAGCCAGGCTCCTAGGCTTCACAATAGGAGCAGCTCAGAGATCTAATCATTAACATTAAAGACCATTCATGAGTAATGCGCAATTAGTAATCAACAACACAGCTATTACTGCATATTATAAACTACAGCTAGCAGGGCTAATCGATTAGGCCACACAGCTGACAATTTGTACCAAACAACTGCATTCAAGAAAATGATTAAAGGAATGAAAGGTAAACTAACCAAATAATCCAGCTTCTACAATCAACGAAAAAAGCTCTCCACTTCTATTTTACTGTAAAGGCCAATTAAGTTCACAATAGACAAAGTAGTAAACAAGCCCCTTCAAAGCCATAACAGCCATTACATAAACCCCACCCCCCACAAAAGAAATAGCTTAATCTGCCATCTTCCTCATTATCCTATATTCTTCCTCTTTTACAGTAAATACTGCATTTTACTTCCCAGGGGCAACTTAATTGGATGTAGGGTTTATCAGAAAAAAAAGGCTGAAGACCAGCAAACAGTAATACTAGGGGGACTAATATCAACTAAATGTACACAAATCAATAAAAAAATCAAATGTACAACATTTTTTAAAAGGAAATGTGAAAAATCTTGTATACAATTGAAAAGTGCTTAATTTCAAATAGCACGTGAAATTATATTGCAATGGTGAAGGAAACATCTGAAAGCATATTTTCTGATTTGGAGCAGTCTTTAAAAGGTGGGAAGATTTCAAATGCTCTGTATTAAACTGTAGGTGACTTTCCATGTACTAATCTAAAAGAAAAAGAAAAAAATAAATAGAAATGCAATCTACACCTACCCAGAATCACTAACCAGGTTGATTCAAACTTAATAGCACCACCACCTGGCATTTTAGTGCTACAGCAGATATTAACAAGCCAAGAATGAGAAAATCAGAATTCCAGCACATGCAACAAGACCAGGCAACTCATTCTCAGTGAGACCCATGTGGTTTTCACTAAAACCCAACAACATAAGGCCAAACACCAAGATGTGCATTTTTTTTTTCATTCATATATGTATATATATATATATATATACATATATATATACACATACACACAAACACACACACATACATACACACACACACTATCTATATATATACACATATATATACACATACATACATACACATACATGCATATATATATACACACATACACACATATACACACATATACACACACACATATACACACACACACACACATATATATATATACATATATATATACACACAAATAAAATTGCTTAAAGCTGTATAATGACAGACATGTTGAAAGAAAGGTGTTTTGCTGGATGTATAATATTTAATGTCTTTATTAATCTTTTCCCTCTTGAGTGACCCCTACTGAAAGCAGCATGAAACACAAGGTTGTTTTATTTGACATGGCCTCAGAAAGAGGTGAACCAAGGTTCTAAGGGGAGAGATGATGCAACTTTTGTGGTGAGGTGAAGAACATTTTAATGTAATGTCTGCCAGCCTACTGAAGTTGCCATGACGCGTGTTTATAGCAGGGAAAATACAGCTAATGTGCGGAGGTCCATGAGCAACAAAACGTACTGAAAACTGACCTTCAAACAAACTGCGCGTTTGTGTGGCCAAACAATACACTAGGTGTTCTCTTCAATGTGTGTGTAGGACAACACTCCCCGAGGAGCCATTTCCATACATCAAGTTTGACTTTATTAATTTTATTTGGGTATCCCTGGACTCCATTTTATTATAAGTTCACTAAAGTCCTCAACTAATCTTTATTGGTGAAGGCTGAAACCTTGTGACTTTATTGGTTATCGTTACAATCCTCCACTCAACTTTATTTGTCAAACTGCATCCCATAGGGCTCAACTGTGGAAACCAGTATTTAACTTATATAAATAATTTTATTCAACAAGACTGTAAAAACAAAATCAACCTTTTCTGTACAAAGGAATGATATTTCAATAGAAATCAAGACAACACAGGTCATCAGCCACAGGAATGATAGCAATAATAGGAGGAATATCAGAAATAGATCAATGCAGTGTTGCAACAGCACACACTTACACCTATCATTTATAAGACACAAAAACATAGAGTAAAACAAGGGCGTGGAGGATGTGTAACAGCGCCCTCCAATGGCTAGAGCCCAATACTGCAGCAGGGGCAGCAGTGATAACATACTTTTGTTAACTACAGAAAATGGTAGATTGGGTATAAACCTGGCTTCTCTAATGGCCTCCTTGTGAGCCTGGAACATCTTGACGTTGTTCATGTTGGACTGCCAGTACTTAACGTAGCCTCCATGGTCAGCTGTCAGCATCCACATGTCATTGTGAGACCAGGTCATGGCCCGGACAGGGCTATCATGGGCCTGAACATGGAGACAAGAGGAGGAACTTCAGCACCATTGACACACACTAGGCTGTGCTTTGTGGGTTAAGCATAAAAGGTGAAGCTCAGAAAACACTTCTAGGGAGTAAGCACACCATGAGCCCATGGAAGATGAAGTGATGGGCCTATAAAATAAATAATGTTCAAACAGCTTTAGTAAAATGTGAACTGGACAAACGGCTTTCATTTGAATCTTTCCAAAATATTTTCACATGGGCAGAATTTGTCCATAGTTTATTACAAAGTGCAAGTGCCCCAGTGTTATGTAAGGATGAGTTGATGTTAACCTGTAAAATAGTCTCAAAGTTGAAGGTCAACCCATTCCACAAGGTGAACTCCCCACTGGAGGCCCCAGTGACCAAACGCCGACCCTCGGGGGTCCACTGGAGGCAGGGCAAACATTGGAGATATAAGTGGGATATTTAGAAAAAGTCAACATCTATCCCATTTATTCTATTAAAGTACAAGGCCAAGACTCAGCACAAATATGAGCATTAGCCAACAATAGCCACTTACCCTTATGACAAAGACAGGACACTTCACCTTGTTGGTAGAGGTTCGCACAAACTTTGTTGTGACGGCGTTCATGGGATTATTCAACATACCAAGTGGTGGAACAAGCTGCCGGGGTGGAGAACAACTCTAATTATGTCTCAAGAATCCCCCATTATACACAGTACAAAATACAGTCAATAACCAGACTGGAGGGCTACATAGTCATCAGTGCTCTTACGTCATTGTAACATCCTGCATCTGGTTGAATGGCACGGAAGTCTCTATGGTCTCGCTGCCACAGGCGGTTCTACAGAGAAATATTTAGTTAACACAGGAAAGACCTGCGCTAGAGCAAAATAACAGCAGTAGGAATATAAAATACTGAGTATGACAGGAATAATATTGTGAAGAAGATGTACAAGTACTGTAGCCAACTAAAAACAAAAGGGAAGTAGATAAGGTGATAGGCTGTTCTAGTACCTCCAGGTATCTGATGACAGAGGGGTTGTAGTCAATAGTCTTGCGGTTAACAGCCTTTCTCATGCGCTTGCCATCAAAAGTGAGCTGCTGCATGGCCTGCTGCTGAGCGAAGTCTGGCCGCTTGTAGAACACCTGCCGAGGTGCCTGGTGCTGGAAGCGCGGCATGTGGAAAAACCGTGGAGGTGAGCCGATGTCTGTAGCCATGGTGACCTATTGAACCTATTAGAATAGAACAGAACATTACTGTAAGATATAGATCATCTCACAGCTTTTTAAATCAAATTTAAGATTAAATGTGCAATGTTTTTAAGAAGATAGAGGGGGTGAGCAATGCAAATTCAGAGATGGGCAGGGAATAATTAAACATCATCCTCAGTCATGTTAAGAGATGTCACTTGCCAGGCACGGTTGTGTATCTATTGTGCTGTGTTGATTTTTTAACCCTAAACTATAAAAATATATACATTTGCATCTAGTAGATCAATCTGCAAGTAGATCTCGGTCTCTGCTGGCAGTTTTGTGTTTTGCAGTTAGCCCAGTTTGCAGAACAAAATTCTGTTTTTAAATATACAGTACATTCTGGATTTAAACTGAAATACACTTAAATTGTACAACAAACCAACTTCAGAATACATGCGCAGAGACAGCAATCAGATTTGTAGTTATGTACACAAGTACGATTTGATAAACAACGGGCCAATAAATCATATTACTAATTTTCAAATGGGGGTTATTTCAAAAAAGTGTCACACCATTATGTCAAAACATAAGACAATAGACCAAATAACTTTTCAGTGAGCAAGAAGACATTCACAGTACATACAAAGCACACATAATATGCAGGCCAACAAATGGAGAGGCATCACCACACTAGATATAAGTTATACCGGACAGAAGACTTGCTAACAGAATGCTTCCTGGCCATAATAAAATTAAAACAAAATTTTAAAAGAGTATTCTATAAATCAGTATATATTATAATTATCAGTAAAATATTCTCACATTATAAAGTCATACAACTAGAATACATTTTATTTAAATTAAGTAAGTCAAGTGGATGCATAGATTGTACATTGTGTTCATTTCAATACTACAATGACTGACATTTAAATATATTCTCACAAGATTCTTTAGATAGACTACAGTTTATTGTTATGTGATATTGAAGATAAAAAATGTAATTTTGAAATAGTTAAATAGCAAATAGGGGGAAGAGGTCTGATTTTCACAGGTAGGAAAAGAAGCGGGGCATCAAATGATTATGCGATGACATAAATGATGGTTCAGGTAGATACTATTTAATTGCTGAACTAAAAGACAACATCAGTGGTAACCAACCACCCTAAAAATAATGTAGTGTTACATTATATTTACTTATGTGCCACACTTTAATGCTACTTTTAGAAGGCTAGATAAAAATAGGTGTTAAGCCTATTTACAGCCAACATAGTTAAAGTATATGTCTGAGATGCCTACTTTACAAGAGCAGTCAGGTCTGAGGGGGTAAGACAGCGTCAGTATCTTCTAGTTACTGCATTGATAAAGAAAATCTACCACTCTCCAAAGAATGAATTTTTACCATACTGGTAAGGAGATTAAACTGGTCATTACATTGTTTAAAATGTAATGATTAAACCACCTATATAACATTTTAATTGTGATTAAGGCCAGATGTTATTATGCAATATTTAGCTCTACCTAGATACAGATGCCTGTTCTTAAGTGTTCAAATTGTCTGCTGAAACTTAATTAAATAAAATGTATTGGTTTAGATTTAACCATCTGAGTTTTTTTTCTTCCCGTTTCCAAACTAGACAGTATTGGAAGCTATACAAATACAATTAGCAGCCTTAAAATGCTCAGTGTCATGCAGTACTAAATGCATTTATACAAAAACGCACAAATATCCAGATCCAAACATCCACATAACCAGCAAAGCATTACTACCGGTACACCATTGTGAATAAGAAATTAACTACATAGCCCACAGTACATAGTTAAACAAGAAACATCAGAAAAATATTCTAACAAATTAAAAATTTGCTCAGTGGCATAATAAGGTTTACGCAAATCCTAGATCTGAAACAACCATAAACTCAAGGCATTTCAAGTACATCCTCTCCCATAAAGAACGTTTTGTTCAGGACCGAAGTTGGTAAAAAAGAAGCAGCTATGCTTCATCTTAGCCATGCTGAAATTGGTTCTCTGGAACCGCAAATAAATACTGGTTTCAACAAGTCGCTAGTGTGTGTTGGGGGCATATTTCATAAAGCCAGAGGCTCATTGTATAGTGACTCCCAAACGTGGTCGTCATCCAAAATAAGTTCGAGTTTGTGCACGTTGCCTAGATATCCTAAATAAAAGGCCTACTTAAAACCATTAGTCAAATGTTGCATCGTTTCATTCAGGGCAGCACTATAAATAATGTATTTTTTGTTTGAGTTTAGAGCATTGCGACCCCCAGAAAGCTAATGCGACCATCTATATGAGAACCACTTCTCTGCAGCCGTTAGCAAGAGGGCTAACTAGTTAGCTGTCCTTGTTTGAGCACGTTTGATCACTGCTTGTAACCTAAGCGAATTAGACGGTGGACAGACAATGGTAAATGCCGTTTTAATTGGACATAACGCATATTATCCCTTGTCAGCGGCCAGTCAGACAGCTAACCTAACACAACACTTTCTTAAAAATAAAATAATTAAAACACAAAATAATGGCGGCCCGGTGAGGACGTAGTTACAACAACAACGCTCTGCTGTAGAAACTCACCAACAATATCCAATGTAGAGAAAGATACCTATCTAGCTATGATTAACTAGCTGGATTCTTCTTTAACGCAAATCTTTTTAAGAATCATAAGCGTATTTAGTGTTTATTGAGGCAATGTTAAAATGAACATCGCTTTATCACTTTAACCCCCAACCGCCTCCATACCGACGCTTCCTCCTACCTTCTTGTTCTGAAGAACAGGCTTCTGGGTATTATTTTAACATAGGCGTTAGGCGGGAGCATATTACGACGTCATCGCGAACAGGAAGTTTTTAAAGAATACATACGTTTTTTTTTAATTTAAATTATTATTTTTTCTATTCATTTTTCTATTTTTTCTTTAATTACAGAAAGTTGATTTTTTCAGATTTTTTTAATGTTATTTCTCATAGGCCTGTGTGGTATCCATGGATGTCTATTGTTTAGCCTATGTTTGGAGGCACTGCATTAACTCATATTTTATCATCATTTATTGATGTGTTAAGAGTTAGACAATACAAAAACATACAGTATCCATGGATGAATATTGTTTATGTTTAGGGACACTGTATTACCTCATATTTTATTATCATATATGTTACAAATACAATAGGCTAAACATAGTTATCAAAATAACAGCTTTGCAAGCTTACTAAGGCATTGCAACTTACAATATCAAATACTATAGCCTGCAGCTTATGTTCTCCTTCCACAAATATGTAGCCTACAAAGGTTTACCACTTTGGTGAAGAGAACGACGCTGGAGAAGGATTCTGGAAATTTGAGCTTGATTAAAAGAAAAACACCTCTTCCTTCATAGAGTGCACTGAATTTGGCAAAAATTGCATTTTAAGATACACTACCAAACCAAACTGATGTTAAAACAGCTCCATAGGCCAGCTACCACTAACTAGAGTTGCATTAGGACCCAGGTCTGCTATCCAACTGCAGGCATTAAATATAGCCTGGCCTGTATGGCCAGCAATAGGAGCACATAAGGTCAAGAGGAGACAGGAACAGACCGGCTATGACTAAATCACACCTCTTTCTTATAGGATGAAGGAGATCTATATTTTACCTTATCTGTATTATTTAAGATGTGTAATAATACATATCTGACATTTTGATTGACACAGCAGCAAATGGTTGGAATAAGTGAATCAGATAGTTCACTGTATTTGTTGTATTACTGGCGTTACATGGTAAGAGATTTAAGAGAGTATTGTGTTCTCTAAGTAGATATGAGTATGCTAATTATTGCAGTATAGGCAATAGTATTATCTTCTGTTTTAGAAAATGGATGTAGACATCACTGTCCTTCAATACAGCAGAACCTTATGGGACAGCTTGGTTGCGTAGCACACTACTGCTGTGACTTCAGAACAAAGTAAGATAGACCATAATCCTCAATTATCTTCAGAAGAGCAGAGTAGCCTTCTGCCAGCCAATGCTAAGATGCTCCAGCTGTGCAAGGTCACCAAGGCACTGTTTATTAGTAATGCCCGCTCGGCCTGCAGTGACCAGCTCATCCAGCAGGAGGCAATCACACAGTGCATCAATGTGTCAAAACAGCAGCCCTTTCCTGCGTTGGATGTCATCACGCTCAGAATCCCTGTCTACGATGATCCAAATGAAGATTTGTACAGCTACTTCGACCACTTTGCAGATGCCATCCAGGACGAAGCGAACCTTGGGGGGCGCAGCGTGGTCTA
Organism: Typhlichthys eigenmanni; assembly: GCA_027564635.1. Classification (NCBI taxonomy): domain Eukaryota; kingdom Metazoa; phylum Chordata; class Actinopteri; order Percopsiformes; family Amblyopsidae; genus Typhlichthys; species Typhlichthys eigenmanni. Next base: position 435,821 of record JAODUK010000009.1, on the reverse strand, counting down.
CTGCAAGAACGGCCGCAGTCGCTCAGCCGCCATTTGTGTGTCTTATCTTATGAAACATCGGAATCTGTCACTGGCAGATGCCCTTCAGGTGGGTAGGTCAGAGGATAAATGGTTGACTGATTAGCGGATGATTTATAAATCTAGGCTAGGCTACAAGATGCATGATGCACCAACATTTTATATGAGGCAGCTGGGAAGTTAAGTCTGAGCAGAGCTGGTCTTGCGTCTTCCCTCCATTGGCACTACAAAACATCTCTGTGTTTAACGTCTGATAAATATACCCCCGTAAACTGGACTGACTTTCCGGAAGTGAGAAAGTCGATATTCATTGGCTGTTAGCACTGTCACTCAAGAAGACTGTAGACCTACAGTATCTGTAATTCCAGTGCAGTGCTTTATTTACTTTACATTTATTTTAAGCAGTAACCATAGATACTTATCTAACAGACATAGCCTACAATACATGAAAACAGCTTACCAACAGTGTTGGTAAGTTTCTAAAAACATTCCTCTGTGTTAGTTTAACGTCTGACTTTGTCATTGAGTTAGTACAGTAGGTGGTCGTTGTGCATGTCAATCAAAATACCAGCGCTGTGTCCCAGACTGAAGTAATATGTAAGACATAAGTAAAGGCTGGCTCTGCGAGACTAGAGAAGCATGTGATGTGTGCATCATCAACAGGTAGCCTAGCTCAGTGTTTCTCAATCTTTTCAACTTGCGACCCCCAAAATAACAGTGCCAGAGACCAGCGACCCCCGCTTTTCCCAAAGGTGGTGGAAACATAGCAGCCATTAAAATATTTGATAGTATTTTAATATAAAATAGTAGCAGAATTCATAATGTAGTGTATAAACTGTACTACCATCAATTATGGCTAAAATATGCTATTTCTAATCATTTATACATGTTATTTCATTTCTGAAAATCACCTTGTGACCCCATCTCTGTGTCTCGCGACCCGCCGGGAGGTCCTGACTCTCACTTTGAGAACTACTGGCCTAGCTATCCTGTCAGAATTCCTTCCTTCCAAAATCCCAACAGAAATAAAATTTAAAATACAGCCTATTGTAAATTGTGTAAAACTGACTGTGTGTGAATGACACAGTATATTCCCAGTCTTGTCCTTTCCTTTCTTGCAGAAAGTGAAGACTGCTCGTCATGTGATAGACCCGAACCCTGGCTTCATGACCCAACTAGAGCAATATGAACTTGAGCTTCAAAAGAGACGAGGTGTGGAAACCCCACACCAAGCTAGAAGCTCTGCCACAAAGAAAAATACTCCTCACCCTTAGTCTTCAGACAATGACCTTGACCTTTCATCCATAAAGATGACAAGCATTTTTATTTCTGTAGCCTACTACTTCTTTACTCGTTTTGATTTTACGCCAGCAGTTAAAAATAATAATACAAAGAATAGTCACTCAAAGTTTGTATTTAATGGGAAGGTTCTATTTTATCAGTATCCTTCCACGTTCCCAATGGTCATGGAAATCCTGGATACATTAAGAAAAATGCAGTTATATTTTCCAAATAATTCTATAATAGGCTATATTGTTTCTAAATCATTTTGGTTAGATAAATATGGTCAATGTTACAAAAGAGGAAACCGCACAATGGTTTCAGGTCAAATGCAGGTCATATTGATGTAGTCGATAGATAATACATCATGGTTAACATAACTAATGGACATTTGGTGAGAAGTTATGGAAAATGATTATGGATTGATTGTACTGGTAAGATAAAGAAAATAAGAAAATATGTTGACATATGGCATTGTTCCATGTAGCTGTAGTGACACATTGTGACCTCTATATGGAAGCATATCTTTACAATGGGCGATGGGCTTCAAAAGGAACTGCAATAACTTGTTTTATAATCATTGCTGTTTGTTACTCAGGTTATAATAACAATTAGATTTCAGATGCAAGACTGTAATGTTTGATTTTGAAGAGGACAGGAGATTAACTGTGTAACTGCTCACATGGTGAATAGTTTGCAGTTTAAGGAAACCAGGTTATTCTTTTTACAAGCGGAAACCTCCAACATTAAAGATGGAGTTAGTGACTGCACTTATTGTCAAATATATATATGTATTACCCATATTAACACTGCATATTAATAGACTAGACAATTTTAACGCAGTTGTGATATCTTTGGGAGTGTGTTGTAGTATATACCTAATGTGTGTGTATCTCATGCCTATCTACAGTATATAGGCATAGCAACAAAGTATGTTAACGTTAGAGGACAGACATTAGCATCATTGCTATAGAATTGTATAAAACGTACTATTATGCCTGAACCTGTTAAAACCTCTATCGCTGTAAATCAAAAGGCTACATCTGCTCTGATGTTTTCAAATGATGTAAGGATTTTATCTTAATTTCAGATGATGTATTTGTTATACAGTATTCTGAAACCTCAATTTACTTATATATTATTTATAGTCTAATTGAACAAGAATAAGCCAGTGTAACCACTGAACTAAGTAAAACAAAATTAAATATCACCTAATAAAGACATCTGTATGCATTATAAAATAAGGTAACACTTTACAATAATGGTGCATGAATAAGCATTAATGATTTAACTAATGCATGAACAGTCAAATAAATATGTAATAATGAACTAAGTTATGCATTAATGTGTAACACATCAGCCATTAATAAGAAGTATACATGATTAATACATGGAGCCACATATGATTTACTATGAATTAAACCCATAATCATGGCTTAATTCCTATCTATATCAGAGATTAATTAATGCAGTTAATTAATGTCTTAATTACCTATACATTTTTATTAATGAGCCATGGAATTAATTGTTAGCTATACTATGAGTACTATATTAATTAACATACAAGGCCAGTGTTTTGTTTCTAGACCACTGCCGTGTTTGGCTATATGTGTAAAACAGCACCATTGTTTTCTCTTTGAATATTAGTTTTAACAAACCTTCATGTGCGTTACGCCAGTTATTCCACCTTCCACATTAATAGTGCTCAGGTCCCCCTTTTGTTTTGGTGTCCACAAGTTGTTGAACATGTTGTTCACCATAGCATAGCCATAATGGATCATATTATAGAAACTTGCCACACAAAGTGGTTATGACATAATAGTCTATAATTACTGATCATTTCCATGATACTCCACACCCCACCAAGTCAATTTGTGACATAATAATAACCAATATAGTGACACCAACTAACGACATAATAAAGTAGTCTACTAATTATTATAGTGATTTGCAACATGTAAAGTGATGACATTACAGCCTATATGTTCAAAGCTAATAAAGTGATTTGCCACACTAAGTGACAATATAATACATTTACTAATTGTGACAAATCACATTCACACAGGATATTTAATTCTGACAATTTATTCACATGTCAAAAACATTTCAGAAAACCCAAAGCAGTGCAGGTCCATCCGCATCAGAAGGGTAGATTATATTGTGTAGCCTGCTGAGTCCATTCTGCCTCTGCTCTCCCACACTGCCTTCTGTGGAGACAGATGATTAGTGATGGCACACCCAAACCCTTCCCATGAACTACAATCAGTATCTATGAACAGCACTCAAACCACATTATTACTTAATAGTGACATGACCCTTAAGTGATGAAATGGTCATACATTACTAATCATTAACTAATAGTGATGTGCCTCGCCAAGTAAAGTCATGATGACATGACCGTACATAAGTAATAATAACTTAATAGTGATGTGCCTCGCCAAGTCACAACATGACCTTACATGATTAATAATTACCTAATAGTGATGTGGCTCACCAAGTAAAGTGATGACATGACAATACTAATGCTAATAATTACATAATAGTGAGGTGCACCACCAAATAGGCTAAAGTCATGTAGAATACATTTATTGTAGAAATATAGCCAAGCCAATTTTACCTCAACATTTTAGTTTGAACTGAAGCAACATTAAATATATTTACTCAACAAACTCCTTGGTGGAAAATGGTACTACAATTGACAGGATGTAATTTTATTTTAGCAGCTCTGAATGCTTAATTTGTACATGTATATTGTAGGCCTGCATTTACTAGTGGATTAAGACTGCACCTGCAATAATATTACTTAAAATGTGTTCTATTTCTACATAGGCCTACGTCTCTACTGCTAGTAGGGTAAAGTGGACCGATAAGCCCATGTACTCTTTAAACCCACTTTCAATTTAAAAGTCAGATAAAAAAAAGGGAAACAGTAATATTTTATGCTACTCATTATTTTAACCAATGCAGCAATTTGAATACACCTTTCAAATAAGAGATACATATTGCATTCCCTTTTAAAATCAGGCAAGTATAAAAAAAATACCTGATAAAAGATTTGGTGAACTTAATGGGCATTATAGGCTACCATACTACCAGCCTTTTGTTACCAAAATCGCTCAAATTCAAACAAATCATTTCAGGCTTAGTGACCAAAAATTTTGACTATAAATTGATTAGGTTCAGTTGGTTACTGTATGACCAACGTATGTGTTGCTCCATCTGCCACTGTACAGTTGGCTACTGGTACCAGCTTGTGTAGACCTACTGTATTCATTAAAAACAAGTGCAAACGTTTAAAAAATATCAACACAACCTGCTTTGAATTCGGCTATACATATATACATTAATATATAACATTTCCCACATAACCAACCTGTAAATGTATAAAACCGATTTATGGGAAAATGCAGCTG
>JAODUK010000009.1:412393-431009 GCA_027564635.1 Typhlichthys eigenmanni | reverse complement strand
CTTCTGAGAAAACCCATTTTGGCCGCTTGTACCCGTGATCTTGTTCTTTCGGTCATGACCCACCCTTCATGACCATATATAATTCATGAATATATAATTTTGTAATGTATTTTCATATGCTGCTTAGAGTAATCTCAGTACGGCAGCGCGTACCGTGTTCAGCCAGTCAGTCAGTAACTTGTGCTTGTGTGTGTGGTGGGGCCGGTAGGAGGATTCAAATTAATATGCGATGACGCCATCAATATGCAAATGAGCGCACAACATCATCTGGTGACTTCTAGCAACTTTTGGAGCTAGTGCTACTTTCATTGGAAAAGAGTTGGCAACAGTGCATGTGTAATCTCTGTACAATAGCCTACATTTATAGTGCACATCATAGTTGAAATGGCCTTTTGCTATTATGCTTTCAAAGAAAAAACACTAAAACTGGCATCAACGCAGATCTATGACTTTATTTTATATTTGCAAAATTTCAGGTCTTCTGATTTTAGACACACACAGGCAACCGAAGGCTACTAGCTACATGCCAAAACACGGTAGTCTAATTTGTAGGCGATACCTACATTTAGAAAAAGTATGTTAGAATAATACAACCTAAAGCCTCATATACTCACAATGAGTACAATATACATAAAAACTCTCAACTTTGCATATACTGTATATTAGATGGACTCACCCACACTTAGTGGATTCTTAAAGTTCGTTGACTTCTTGGCTGCAAGCAATAAGATCCTTATAACACAACTCTAGAGGCCTACATAATGTTCTTAAAATGAATTAATGGAAATGGTAAACTACAGTAAAGGATGTAGCCTACCAGACCATTTCAGTTTAAGTGTTTGAACTAGGCTAGGCTATTTCAGTATAAAATAAACAAAATATGCATATGACCCACAGATACAGTGCTACAGCCTAAATGTGCTGGCATTTTCATTTTAGATTGTATTATTTCCAAACTGACCCAACATAATTGCAACCAGAAGCAGAAGCAGATAGAGATAGAAAGCAAATAGAGAGAAGGGGCTAGAGTGAGCGTATGTTGGTTTACCTTAAAACACATGCTGTACCATGATCTTTCAGTTTAAATCCAAAGAATCCATTGCACAGGGTAGACTACACTTCTCCAGGCTTGAGAACTGTAGATTTTGTCTATGTAGCTAGGCTTAATGCTGTCTAATGTCCTATAGTCTTTTACTGCAATTTTCACATTTCACAGTTGCACATTTCGCACAGCCCATGCGACGTCTCTGCTCTTTCTACAGTACCTCAAATAAATAAATACCATTCTGAGTATACATTACTAGTGAAATTGTATTTTACACAGCATATGGTTAGTTTTCACAGTTTCTTTGATAGAACAAAAGTTACATTAGGAAAACATAATTGCCATTTGAACTGTCAGATGTCTGCATTTGTGAAACCCAATCTCTTACCTATACATCTGTTTCTATTTCCTGTCCTATTCTTTCTGTCAAAATAGAGGATAATGTGTTCACTCATACCACTCTGTTCTTTCCATCCATCACCTTGTCTTTTTCCATCAGCACTGGAAAGCTGAGGTAGGTGTGTGTATGAGAGAGAGAGAGAGAGAGAGAGAGACAGAGAGAGAGAGAGAGAGAGAGAGAGAGAACATGAGCACTGCTGATTGTCACTTCATTCTGTATTGCATGTGGTGTGTGTACTGTGTGTCCCCTATGCTTACTTTGCTTCTCCTAACAGTCTTATAATTTATTGTATTCTAACACCGAGGGGTTTCTACAGTATATGCTCCTAGGGGCTTTCTGCAGAGCTACAGGCTAATACCCTCTATTTGCTAGCAAGCCTGTTACTAGTCATGACATTTTGCAAGAAACAAAGACATTAGTAATATTATTATTATATACTCATATTATATTAGTAATAAGTAATATTATTGTATTATTAATATATTTTACCATTTTAAATGCACATTGAGGTTATTGTAGTTCCCAAACTTCCCCAGTTAGCTAGTTGCTACTGCAGAAGGGAGACACAGTTGCCCCAGTCTTAACTTGTGTGCAGTTAAATTACTTAGCTGTACTGTAGGTTAATGTTCAGTGGAGACGATTGAGGAATTCAGGCAGGTATTGCATCTTGGGTGTAACCTCAAGAAGATTGGGTTATGATTATTTAAGATGATAGCGGACACACACTCCTAATCTTATTTAGCTGCATTACTTTAGTAACGAAAATCAATCTAGACTTAACAAAAGTATATAGTGTTGCTTAAAAATACAGTATGTTTCTCAATGTATAGTACTGGTTCCACCTGTGAGCAACCAAATGGGCTAGGTGTGTCCAGACAGTATCCAACAGATTCAAGGACACTGTAGCGCAGCTCTACAGCATATTAACATTATTGCCATGAATGAAATGTCTTTCACACATCTCCCCAGGCCCAGCGGCACATCACTGACCTGTACGAGGACCTCAGAGATGGACACAACCTCATCTCCCTTCTGGAGGTGCTCTCTGGAGAGACGCTGGTGAGTCACAAGACCCATGACCGCCTGATGGTGGGACGTCTGCTTCTGCTGTGATCGCCTTGCACCTCCTCTCCCCTGAGCAGCTTACTGTAATATGTCCCATGTGCTCTACTAACTTAGACTATGTCCTCACAACAACGCATTGTGTTTGAAAACTAATTTTTTTTTTTGCGTTTTAAAAAGATTTTGCATCTACAGTAAAAGACAACATTTTGAGAGGAGCTCCATGTCCACATGGAAACACAACTGAATACAGAGTGAATACTCTGTAGTAAGTACTGTATTTCAGGCCAGTATGTGGCGGTGTAGTGGATTTGTGTGCATTGTCTGCGCATGTATGACATGCTGCTGAAGCCCACTACAGATGGGAGAGTGCTGATATCATAGTTCTATGCCTGATAAACTCCAAAAAAATGTCTTTCTAGTTAATCTACAACAATATTTTTAATATGAAATGGTTTATTTTGCACTTACATAACATGGTTATAAAGAAAGCTAATTCCTTTTGCACACAGAAATAGCCGACATGCCCACAGGGTGCTGAGATGCATCTGCAAAAAAACTAACTAAACACACAAAATGCAAGTTGGCTGACTTGTGACAAATGCTGGTTGAGGAATGGGATGCTTTTGTGTTTATATAACACAAAAGTTTTCATTGTTGTCGGGAGGATAGGGTCTTAATTTTCTTACGGATAAGTTTTACTCAAAAACTGCTCATGGTGGTTTTGAGGGTCTAATGCCCTCAAACTGCCAGCATAAGATCTAATGTGGTGCAGCCAGGGGTAATTCTTGTTTCCACTCTTTTGGCTTGCGTGAAAAATAAATGTTATATGTAGACAGATCAGATAATTCTGAACGTCAATATTTTACTTTATTGTAACACTACTGTATTGGTAGTCTCGCGGAGCCAGCCTTTTATATATAATCTGGGACACAGCACTGGCTAACATCAATACCCGCTTAATTGACAGGAGAGGTATTTTGACTGACATGCACTACGTTACTCAATTACCAAATCAGACATTATATTTACAATGAGGAATTAGTTTGTAAATTAAATGACGCGACTCTGGCTGTTTACAGGTCCTATTTATGTCACAGTAACTGTAGATACACAGTCTGGAGAAGTAGAAAAAAACAGAGTGAATGCAGACCTATGATGCAGACAAGCAGCAGGGTAGAACCTAGAACAACATGAACTAACATTTTAGCACAGATTATGTCATTTATAAAGATAGAATATGTTATATTAATAGGTAATATTGTAGATTATATGTTTATAGTGGTGGCGGGACAGTGCCCCACTTGCCCTAAATTACGCCACATGGCTACGTAATATGAACTTACTCCTGATAACAAAATAAATAATTATTGGGAAAATGTGTACTCAGGGCTCTAGAGTGCGATAATTTCACTTGCAGATGCAATAAAAAATGTTTGTGCACAAATGTGAAAACATATTTAGGCGCACTGGTGCGAGTGACTAACCATCGTTCCCAGCTAAAATAGCCTATATACGCACATTGTTATGAAACACTTTGTGCACAATGATTATCCTTTTGTGCACATTAACTTTGCGCTGTTCCAAGTGCATTAGCCTGGTGTAAGTCATGCTCCATTGGTGTCCGCAGTATTTGCCTCCTACTGGGCGTAAACCTCTGGTTTATTTTGAAACTATTGGACAGCGTTTAACCAATTGGCATTGCTCATCTATGTCTACCACAATTTCAAAACATGCTTGACTTCAACGTCATCGCACTTAGCCACCCTGATTGGTCCGCCTGCAGGGTGGCTTTGAAAATGCTAATGCAAACAGGATTTTTCAGACAATAATCTCAGATAAATAAATTGAGCCGAGTGCAATACTTGGGTGAAGCCAGGCTATTGTGTGTAGCTTCGTGTTTATCTTTACCATAACTACCCTACTCCACTAATTCACATACAGTATATAGAGTAATTACGATCTTTGATTACAAACATTTTTCCATGTTAGATACCAAATCATCACTGTTAGCTAAAGCAAGAGGCAACGAGCAATCCTTTACCACTAGTGCTTTTTCTAGCCAGCTAACAGCTAGAAAATTCTTGTGGTTATTTCAAGCTTCAGAGGACGGCAATGTGATCTCGCTAGCTGGTGTTTAATATTGTGCTGTGTACAGTTTTACGGTAGCTGGGTTGAACTAAATCTGAGATGCTAATTCCTCTATTAATTTTCCCAGATTAAATTGAAGGTAGCTACTCAAAATGAATTGCAATGGCTCATACAAAACATCCCATTATGAGACCATCCTGATCTCGCGAGTTTCAGTTTATTTTTTCAGCGAGAATCAGTCTGGAAAACCTATAAATCATTGCAAATGCGTCTGATTAGCAATTTAATTTATTAATCAGCATTGTATTGATAGCTATATGGGCGTAGTTTAGGTATGCGGCGTGGATCCAATCAACTGCCAAGTATTTATTGAAAGTGCCTGCCCTTTACTAACAGTTTTGAAGCACGATGGACCCCAGATGGACTTATGACTAACAATTTATCTGGCTTGTCAGGTTAAGGCAGGACTGCGTACCACATTAACATTCACGGCCAAGTAAATGTGGAAATAAATAAATCAGAGCAATGTGAATGTATGTAAATACATAAATAAATGTATTTAATTTACATGTATAAATTACTTTAGAAATAAATAATATAATGTGTAAATAAATACATGTAAAAAACTGAAATATGTTTTAATTTACATATACTGTATACAGTGGCTTGCAAAAGTATTTATACCCTTGAACTTTTACACATTTTGTCACGTTACAACCACAAACGTGTATATATATTTTATTGGGATTTGATCTGATAGACCAACACAAAGTGGCGCATAATTGTGAAGTGTAAGGAAAATTATACATGGTTTTGAATTTTTTTACAAATAAAAAACTGAAAAGTGTGGCGTGCAAAAGTATTCAGACCCCTTTACTCTGATACCCCTAAATAAAATATGTTGCAACCAAGTGCCTTCAGAAGTCACCTAATTAGTAAATGGAGTCCACCTGTGTGTAATCTAATCTTAGTATAAATACAATTGACGGCCTCAGAGGTTTGTTAGAGAACATTAGTGAACAAACAGCATCATGAAGCCCAAGGAACACACCATACCACACCAGACAGGTCAGGGATAAAGTTGTAGAGAAGTTTAAAGCAGGGTTAGGTTATTAAAAAAATATATTCGAAACTTTGAACATCTCACAGAGCACTGTTTGATCCATCACACGAAAATGGGAAGAATATGGCACAGCTGCAAACCTACCAAGTCCCTCTAAACTGACAGGCCAGACAACGAGAGCATCGATCAGAGAAGCAGCCAAGAGGCCCATGGTAACTCTGTAGAAGCTGCAGAGATCCACAGCTCAGGTGGGAGAATCTGTCTATAGGACAACTATTAATCGTGCACTCCACAAATCAATCTTTATGGAAGAGTGGCAAGAAGAAAGCCATTGTTGAAACAAAGCCATAAGAAGTCCTGTTTGCAGTTTGGCATGTGGAGGAAGGTGCTCTGGTCAGATAAGACCAGTTTTTGGCCTAAATGCAAAATGCTATGTGTGGCCGAAAACTGGCTGCACATGACCATGAACACACCATCCCTACCGTGAAACATGGTGGCGGCAGCATCATGCTGCCGGAATGCTTTTCTTCATCAGGGACAGGGAAGCTGGTCAGAGTTGATGGATGGAGCCAAATACAGGGCAATCTTAGAAGAAAACCTGTTAGTCTACAAAAGACTTGAGACTGGGGCGGAGGTTCACCTTCCAGCAGGACAACAACCCTAAACATACAGTCAGAGCTACAATGGAATTGTTTAGATCAAAGCATATTCATGTGTTAGAATGGTGCCTGTGTTGGCACCACCGGCTACATTTACACTGATCAGTGCACGTACATCCACCCATAAAATTAAATCAATGCGTCATACCAACAGTAGTAGGCTACAAATTTAAGCTTAGTTGTCGAGTCAAAAATTGCATCTTTAAACGGAGAAAAGGTCACGTGTAGAACTGACTTCAGAGCCGCCAGACCCTTGAATCACATCAATGCACCGCATTGTGGGGCGGTGTCTGCACCTTTTTGAGTTCTCCATATAGGATTCTATTGGAATGCCCCGCTATAAAAACCAGCGTGCCTGGTACGCTCAGTTAATGGTTCCCCACTTAATACACTGTACAGCGTTCCGTAGCACTTCTAGCATCGAACAAATACAATACGCATTAAAGTTGTGCTACGGTATGGCGGTATGTGAAAAATTCACACCGTATGGGAAATTAAAACCATTATATCGGATGAAACGGTATATCGCCTAGCCCTACTTCCGTGGTGTACTCCGTAGCCTTTAAAAAAACACAAATTTACATTGTTTGCTTAACCTTTGCTTGAACCTATTTGCACTGACCTCTCTGACTCCTTGGTTTTTCTTTTGTCGAATCCCTGTTTGCTGACCTTTGCCCTTGACGTGCCCCCTCTCCCGCCCCCCTTTTGCCTCTGCCTTCCTTCCTTACAATGCTCTTGCCTCGGTAGCCGCGGGAACGTGACATTGCGAGGAACGTGCGCTTGGTGAGTGGTGTCTGGACTGTGGCTGGCCGCCTTCCTTCGGGTGTAGCATGTGTCACTCCCCCAGGTGGCTGCTGGGTAGCGGTGCATGATGTCTCATGTTTTGTTGTTTTGTCACTCCTCTGTATCACTATCCCTTTGTCTTTGGCTATATTTGGAACAATGAGATAAATTTTGATTTTGTTGTCGATTGATATTTTCAGCTACTAAGATACTATAAACCTTTCTGTTGTTTGGTATTTACAGTTGGTCATTCTATATTTAAATAGAAATTTGGTAAAGATTTAAGCATAAAAGTTTATGGTTGAATTTAATATTAATTTGATTGTCTTAATGCAACGAAAGCCATGACACCAAGCTGTGACATTGCAATTAATCAAAATGTTAATAATACTGCAGTAAAGCTTGTGATTTGCTTAAATCTTAATACAGTAGTCCATACCAAAATGCACGGACCTGTACATGCATTTTGTGATGGTTTTGGGAATACCGGCATCGCTTTGAATTATTAAACAACATTAGCATATTACAACATCCACCTAGCAATATTTGCAGTAATATGTCCTAATAGGTCCTGAGAACTAGATGTAGTATTGTTTTCATTATCATGCCTTCACATGCAGACATCCTGGCTTGACCTGCAATGCATTTCAGCGTAGGGCTGGATAATATTTCAATATATATCTCGATGTAATTTTTTCAATAACGGTGATTTTCCGGTATTTCGATAGGCTATTAAATACAGAGCATTTGTCACTGACTGACGGGCGCAGCAGTCAGTTGTATTCAAGGCGAACAGAAACAAAACTACCGTACCCGTATGTGCGTGATGACTTGCACTCCAGACTAAGCAGTCAGTGTTAAGCATGTATAGGCTGTTTTGCAAGTATGGGCTGTTTTCATTTGCAAAAACATTTCTCTCATCTAACAGCAAATGTAATAGAAAGGCTTAATGTTATGTATTATGTCAGCTTCCTCCCTCAGCTTTATTTATTGACTGTGATTTCACATTTCTTGTTTGTATGAAGGCTAAAAGTTGAACATTTATTTGTCCCTTTTTATTTCTAAAATATTATAGTTTTATAGAAGATTTCATAGACTTGGCAAATGCATTTTTCAGTATGTACTGTGGCCGTTTTTAGCAGTATTCCCAAGGCTTATATTGTTCATATCTATATCGGAATTATGTTGTATCGACCGAAATAAAGACATACCGTGATATACATTTTAGCCGTATCGTCCAGCCCTATTTGAGCGTCATTTTAACCAGGTCCTTACTGGAAGACTGGTGAAATAAACTGCTCCAGTCAACAACACAGAAATCCAGTTTGGCATCGTCATTATCATTTTCCAGTGCCATTACTGTAATTATGGGCAAGGAGTACTGCCTGTTATATAGTTGGCTGTAAGACGTTATTTGGTTATGTCCATTTGTTTGTTTTCAGCCAAGGGAGAAGGGACGCATGCGCTTCCACAAACTGCAGAATGTACAGATTGCCCTGGATTTTCTCAAACACAGACAGGTAGTTAAATTAAGGTGATTCCTTACATTTGTGGCGTATACAGTATTTTCTTTCATTTTCTGTGAACAAATGAAAAAGTGACCTAAATGTGAATTTTAATATATTTATCCATCCCCCGTGGTCCTCCCAGGTCAAATTGGTCAATATCAGGAACGATGATATTGCAGATGGAAACCCCAAGCTGACCCTGGGCCTGATATGGACCATCATTCTACACTTCCAGGTATCACTTCACACTAGGGGTGTAACGGTATGTGTAGTTGTATCAAACACACAAAAATGTTTCCATGTTAGATACCAAATCATCACTGTTGGCTAAGTATTCGGTACGCCAGTGATTTCTACGTTCCCCTCAGTAAAGCAGGTGCCGCCTGGGGTCAGTATGCTATAGAACATTAGTTGTAACACTCTAGTGACAGAAATCATTCTGTCAAACGGCACCCGCCAAAACATAACAGAAGAAGAATGGGAAGTCGAGAACGCAAAGCGTCCAATTCTTCTTCTTGTCCTATTGGCGGGTGGCTAGATTTATAATTAGTCATTTCAGACCACCGGGGAAAAGGCTAGAAATCTATTATACAGAGAATATTTTAAGAATAGGCATTGTGTAGTTGTCATGCTTAACAGCTGAATAAAGCAGAATGTAAACAAAATATTGTTGTTGCTGTGCGAAGGTTGGAAACCTCTTGTTCTAAAATAACATGTCACTTCACATCTGTAGGCCTATGTGCACTGCTCTTTAGAGACTGGTAGATTTTAAGAATATGCATTGCCTAGTTGGCATTCTTAGCCTAATTGCTGAAGCAGAATTAAAACTTAAAAATATTCCTGTTGCTGTAAAATTGACATGTCATGTCTGTAATGGTCACCTCTCTATTGTAGAGGTTTATTCAAATTGTTTAAACATTGTCCTACTGTAATATCCAGTCTGATTGGACTATAACAAGAGAAATGGCTGTGATTGTGTAGCCTATCTTTTTATTTACAAACTGTCCAATAGCAACAACAATTTAGATATTGTCTATCTATAGGCTACACTCCAAACTACGCTTTTCATCAGCGGGTGAACCGACAGTAGGCCCTATGTGCTGGCTCTTTCTCCGTGAAAGCAACACCAGTCATACATCCTGTGTTCCTTGAGTTATAAACTGTAACAGCACAGTAGACTTCACATTCTCTTAACAATAATATAAAACAGGAGTTTGCACAACTTTCTAAACAACATTGTGCCATTTCTACATATTTTTGTATATAGTGCCACCTTTTGTTTTGGAGAATATTGCTACAACGCAAATTCCAGGTCGCGCAGCCCTTCGCGGCCCCGAGTGAGAGCCGGACTACTCAGCCATGGCCTAATAGCTGACTTGCCTGTGTCAATGGAAACAGAAACATTTTTGTAATTCAGGGTCAAACCAGTGTTTGGCACCAGTATAAACAAGGCATAATAGACTAATATAGAATAATGTTATTAATATTTTTAATACTAGTTGCATAGTGCATAATCTATTTAATTATGTTCTAAAAATATTTGTATTAGATAAAACTACTGTTTTATCTAATACTACAACATAATTATTGTTCTTAAGGGCACACAGAATCTCTGAAAAAACTAATATTCTCATTGAGTGTCTAATGGGAGATTTTACTGTTTGCTAATGTGTAATGGAACCCTGTTTCTAAGTTTACCAATTAAAGAGTTATGCATTTAAGGTGCAGTAGGCTACTTCAGGGACACTTCAGTAAAAAGTAATCCTGAAGTTGGAATATTGGCAGGAAAGTTTTTGTTATTTATTTAGATCATGGTAAAAAGGTTTATTCTTTGCTTCTAAAATGCATATGACGGCAATGCTGGGATGTGGTAATTGGGATGCTGTCCTCATCTTGTATGACTCAGTGATTCCCATGTGTAAGTTGGGTTGGAGGCTTGGGTGTGACCAGTGTTCAAATTCCGCTGAGGCCCGGAATGGCCCGGCCCCCTTATTTCTGGCTAGGGTATCCCTAGTTCAATTTGAAATCACAGTTTGGGGGGCCATTCATTTATTTTCTTTGGTGGTCAATTGTCTATAAACTGAAGAGCACACAGAGCATGTGGCCCTGTATATGGCTGATCTTGTAGACTGCACCCACAGTATTTAGCCAAACACCATTAACCAACAGCAGCAGCCTATTAATAACGAACACAACTGATCCATTTCACTTACAAAAAGGGAAGCCGTTTTGCGTAACTCAGTCTCATGATGTTTGCTTGTGTAGCCTATGTGATGTTCCATGTGCGCCGTGATGTCTTCTGCTAATGCCCTGAATCGTAGGCTATTTATTAGGCTATATTGTTAAGATAACCTTGGTTTATTATAATTTCCTGTTATAAAATCTTTTATAACTCGGATAATAACTTGGTTGCTGTGACTTTCACGTCCATCGTTCCACTCAAATCAATACTATAATCTAAAGTCAGCCACACTATTTTTGTGCTTTGCGTAACGGAGACAATATATTGTCTATGGGGGAACATAAAAATATGAATTTCTGTGTTAAATTTGTGACAAGCAAATAGCATATTTGGAAATCGTTTTATAAAAGCCTAATGTAAAGTCTATGTAACGGCGCCTTTCAACTGGGAATATAGCATATAGCATATAGCATAGCAATTACTTCCCCCATGCAGAAAAGGCACAAATTGCTGCATAACATTTGACCAAAATGCAGGAAAAAGTGTTAGACTCTCAAATGTTTGTGGATGAGGACCAGACCCCCCCCCTTCACCCCTTCATGTGTACTTTACCCCACCCCAGGACCACACCGGGAGCTGCATGGCAATTTGAACACTGGGCGTGACTGTGGCTCTTCCAATCCCAACAATTTCACTGCTTGTAGATTTTATTTGTTTTGCCTGGTGACTGAGTTTAAAATCCAGCTTGCCGCCAGTGCAAGTACTTTTACAAATGGTTATTTCAAAGCAATGACATACTTTACTTTTATGGTTTAGCTTGAATAGGCCTACAAAGTGTATCACATGTTAATGCAATTATAGAAGTTTATGTTCCTCTTTGCCATTCAGGTATAAGAAAAGCTTTCGCCTCTTCCGTGTAGAAGTACTTATTCATCTGATTGCTAGTTTTATTAAAAACAACATAATGTTCCAGTGGCACATGATCATCAGAAACAATGTTGAGTTTCCTTTGAGCTCCCCTGGTGCCATTCACGTCCTGTAGACATGCAGATGATTGGTTTAGGACAAGCTGGACTCTTTAAATTGGATGGAGACCATTAAGGGTGGAGGCCTGTTTCCATATGCTTTGTGAGTCACCTTATGCCAATGTTCTGGGTTTTCCCTTTTTGTAAGGAAATTGTAAGGATTATTCCAACCCCCTCTCTTTCCTCAAGAAGGCCTGAAGTGCTTCTGTGACTTATCAGCTCGCTTAAAAAGCCATAAAAACACTGTGACATTTGTGATAAAGTCTGTTTTTGTGAAGGCCTAAGAAGTATCTTATGAGGCTGTGCTGTAATGCAGTATTTGTATCCAAACCACTGTTATTTGTTTTGTTAATTTGAAGTAATACCTTTATCTTTGAGTAGTAATGCACAGTAATCCCATGAAAGAATAACTTGCATTGCTGTGACAGACCTTCCTATGATTCATAGCCTAGTCGAATGCTCTAAAGTCAACGCGTAGCAAATTATCAAGTTAGTATCGCCCAGTGTTTCCCACACATTGACTTTACTTAGGCGGGCCGCCCAGGTATATTTACAGAGTATATTTTCCACCCATCTTAGAATTCCATTGTTATTTTTGTATCTGGCTGAGAGAACGATGCAATCTGGGGATGATTAACTAGTGCAGCGGTTTTCAAACTGTAGGTCGGGACTCGCAGGTGGGTCACTGAGTGGGAGTGAGTGGGTCGCGAAAATGGCAAGTTCACATGACAGAATATTGAACCTACTAAAATATATTTTAGTCAAAAATTAAACTTAAATAACTTAAACTTAGGGCCTAACTATAACTTCAAATCAAGTATAGGCTGGAACATACTTGCCGTGTTGGGCGGCCCTTCGCCTATGGCCTGCGCGGGACACGCCTACTTCGAGCAATACATGCAATGCATCTGCTGGCAGATGATGTAATTGCAGCCATCATAAAACAGGTTATTATTTGCCATTACCAATCCTTGGACCACGTAATATTATATTTCTACTGCCCAATCAATGCAGCACATCATAAGCACATTACATACTGTAGTGTAGAGAATGCGTGGTGGACAGAGAGACAGCTTATATCAGAGCAAACCTTTGACACCCCACCTCTTCACGCAATCTACCATCACAAGTATATTTCAGATATGTGAGAAACGCTGATCAGCTATGGCGGGTGCACAACGTGCATACACTCTGCTTGTTGCACACACAGGGATGCAAAGTATAAACGGTTTAAAGAGCACAATGTGGAATATGATTTGTGTGTAGCAAAGATATTAATGGAATCCCGTTGTTGCCTATATATTCTGTTCCATCACTTTCACAAAAGTGAATAGGAGTTGACAGTCGGATTGGTTTATCATATGTTACGCCCAAAATACAATCAGGAATAATTAAGAAAGTACAACCCTTTTGAACCATGCGCTGGTACCCTTAACATTTTTCTAAACAATTTAGGGCGTGCCCACGTCCAAAAGTGAATTTGGACACGCCTTAAATGCAGTTTGCTCCTTACAGTTTAGAACGTGCGCTTAGATAATTAAAATATGGCACTATATACCAAACATATTTTAATAGTGGTAGAATATACAGCTGGTTATCTAATATTTGGAACCTGCCTTTGTTCCAGATCTCAGATATCCAGGTGAATGGTCAGTCAGATGACATGACAGCCAAGGAGAAGCTCCTTCTTTGGTCTCAGAGGATGGTGGAGGGATACCATGGCATGCGCTGTGACAACTTCACCACCAGCTGGCGAGATGGCAAGCTCTTCAATGCCATCATACACAAATACAGGTGAGTCCCCCCTCTCCAATGTGTGTTTGTGTGACTGGGTCAGTTTCTTCTAATGGTAATGTTTGCTACACTTCAGAGGACAAGATATTCAGAGCAGGGAGGTATTTCATGACTACTTCATCTTGCCTGAACTTGTTCACCACCTGGGGATATGGGTTTAATAACATTTTCAAAGGGCACCGTTGAGGTCTTTCACACTCTTTAAAACTCTAAGGTAGGAATGTTCAATACTTATTTAATGTGTCATGGTTGCATAATTCACTTGTTAGTAAAATTCCATGTATTAAATAATAATACAAGCGCTAGTTTCAAGTAGAAGGGCATCAATGCAATAAAGTGTTTTGTTTCACTTGTAGCAGTTAACAATAGAAAACATCTAAGAACACTTGGACATCTGGTGCAGTATTATTGCAGCAATAATTATTGTCAAGATGGTAATTCCTGTTTGCACAGACAACCCCTGCTAACCCTGTATGTTGGTATCATTTGCTGTGGAAAATGTATTTGAAAAGAAAAGAAATGGGAGTATCAAGTGAATTTGAGATTTAGACACCCTGAAGCTACTGACTACAGAGACTTGGCAGGTTGCAGCAACTCATAGGAACAGTATGTTAACATCTCTGCCATAGATTCCTACTTTTTCAAAGCGCAGCTGTAAGTGCATTCCATAATTTTCAACACACCGGATTCCGTAATAGGCCGGAGCGATAGTTGTCCTCAATGAGTTGTAGTAGCTGATGGACATATTTCATGTTGTGCTTTTTTTAAATTTGATATCTCGCTCATGTGACTACTGAGGTATAGCAGTGAAAGACGGACATTGTACAGTACTTTGACCATGTTGAAGCTGAAGAGGAAGTTCTGCAAGCAGGACAGTGAGTCCAGCAGTGTGGCAGGCTCCGTTAGTGACCTGGAGGACCGCATAGTCACGCTCTGCCAGGACGGGCCTGCAAAAGAGTCCTTCGACTCGGGCAGAGGTTTACAAAGCAATTGGGTCGCTTCCATCCTGGGATCTCAGAGCGTGGAACGCGGGCCGGGGTCTGAACCCCATTTCATGTACTTGAGCAGGGATACATTTTCCTGTAGACAGACCTACTGTAGTAGAGGGGACTACCAAGAGGCAAAAGGGAATATTATGTGCGGAAAGTGTACGTTTAGTGTACACTTTCTGTTTCTAAAAACAGAAAGCAACGCTTCACTTGTATAATGTATACAAGTGTATGTATATGTTAAAATAATTGAATTGTATGCATGATATGTTTAATCCGTTTCATCAAAGCCGATGCAACAAGTTAAAGGAGATGCACTGGTCGTATATATGCATGTTTTTGACATGAATGCTGTCTTGACAGTGTGCTGGAGAAAGCCTGGTGCATAATATCATTGAGGAAAATGTAACCCTTGTTTTTGCCAGCCCTATCTGCTATTGGTTAGATACATCTATACCTGTATGTGTACGCAGTGATCACATTGTCTCTGGCAAGATGGGTTATTGGAAGATGAGGCATGATTAAAAGTGATGGCTGGCATTTTAAACCCGTGCTTTATTTCTGCGATCATTGTGCAGGTGATTGACAAGCAAAATAATGAGCACATACCTTACAGTACCACATTGTGTACGGTCTGCAGGCCAACCCTGATTGACATGGCCAAGGTGTACCGGCAGACCAACCAGGAGAACCTGGAGCAGGCCTTCACTGTGGCAGAGAGGGACCTGGGCGTGACCAGGCTGCTGGATCCAGAAGGTGAGGGCGACACACATCAGATGCTGCGCTGTGATTGGTGCAGCCGGGGAGTGCAAGCTAGTTGCTGTTGGAGTGTGAGTTAGAAAAACACATTTATACCCAGCTCACATTGGGGAGAGGTAGAGTCCAGTGTGAGGCTGATAGCTGTATAGGGAGGAGTAGAGAAGATGCCAGACACAAATCAACGTTTTGTTCTGCATTGTGCAGTTACTGAAGGTAGACCAACTTAGATAAAGATACAGTCTGACATTCACAGCAGCGTGTGTCCATACACTAAGCCATGCATCGCTGACTGTCAATGTTATAGCAGACTATCTGTTTGACAGAGTTGGTCTACGTACACAACACAGAACACAATGCTACAATGGAGCTGTGACCCGGATGAGTTTTAGGGGGAGTCTGTCCCACCCGGGATGCGAACCTTGCTCCCACGGATTAGAGAGCAGAGACTTTAGCAAGACACTCTAAAACCCAATGGGCATTGCGTCCATTGCTAGAGCATCTATGAGGTGTCGGAGAGTGAGAATTAACTCAGCACGCAGCTTTGAGAGCAGACTCTTTACTAAGACATGCTAGAGCCCAAGGCCTGAACAGTTTCTCTGATCGTTCCTCTGCACAATAACTACATTAGTTATTTCTCTCCTTGGCATAGATGTGGATGTTCCACATCCAGATGAAAAATCAATCATCACATACGTCTCCTCCATGTATGACGTCATTCCAAGGGTGCCAGATGTTCAGGACAGCGTCAAGGCCAATGTAAGCACTCTCTTACCATCATACGGTGGAAAACTATTCTGGGTTTCCAAAGGCACTTCCAGACAATGTTATATCCACATTGGCGCTACAGTAAAAGGAATGGTAATACCAGCATCATTACGTTTCCATTAAAGTCCAGGGTTTAATAAATTAATTTAAATTAATAAATTTACAATTTACATGAATAGTTGCCACATGCATATTTAAGTTTACTTACAAAACATATGTGTAATGACTAAGCAGGGATAATAAATTAGAAAATGTTTTTTTTTTATTATTTAATGTATCTTTATTATACAATATATCAAGTACAATAAAGATACATGATATACTCTATAAAAAAGACACATCAGATAGTACACTATATAGTATTTTGAATTGTCACCTATTCCTGAATATTCTTTTTCCCCCCATACATTTACAACATACAATATATTGCCAAAAGTTTTGGGACAAATGCCTTTACATGCATATGAAGGTTAACGATATCCCATTCTTAATCCGTATTGTTTAATATGGAGTTGGCCCACCCTTTGCAGCTATAACAGCTTCAAATCTTCAGGGAAGGCTGTCCACAAGGTTTAGGAGTATGTTCATGGGAATGTTTGACCATTATTCTAGAAGTGCATTTGTGAGGTCAGGCACAGATGTTGGATAAGAAGGCCTGGCTCACAGTCTCCGCTCTAATTCATCCCAAAGGTGTTCTATCGGATTGAGGTCAGGACTCTGTGCAGGTCAGTCAAGTTCCTCCACACCAAACTCGCTCATCCATGTCTTTATGGACCTTGCTTTGTGCACTACTGTGCAGTCATGTTGGAACAGGAAGGGGCCATCCCCAAACTGTTTCCTCAAAGTTGGGATCATGAAATTGTCCAAAATGTCTTGGTATGCTGAAGCAATAACAGTTCCTTTAACTGGAACTAAGGGGCCAAGCCCAACACCTGAAAAACAACCCCACACCATAATCACCCCTCCACCAAATGTTTCACTTGGCACAATGCAGTCAGGCAAGACTGTTCTCCTGGCAACCGCCAAACCCAGACTTCCAGAGTCCATTGGATTGCCAGACAGAGAAGCGTGATTCGTCACCCCAGAGAACACGTCTCCACTGCTCTATTGTCCAGTGGCAGCGTGCTTTACACCACTGCATCCAACACTTTGCATTGCACAAGGTGATGTAAGGCTTGGATGTAACTGCTCGGCCATGGAAACCCATTCCACAAAGCTGTCTACACACTGTTCTTGTGCTAATCCGGAAGCCACACAACGTTTGTAGGTCTGTAGCCATTTACTTTGCAGAAAGTTAGCAACATCTGTGCACTGTGCACCTCAGCATGCGCTGACCCCGCTCTGTGATTTTATGTGGCTGTGAGTTCATGTTGTTCCAAATCGCTTCCACTTTGTTATAATACCACTAGCAGTTGACTGTGGAATATATAGTAGTGAGGAAATTTCACAATGCACTTATTGCACAGGTAGCAACCTATCACAGTACCATGCTTGAATTCAGTGAGTTCCTGAGAGTGACCGATTCTTTCACAAATGTTTGTAGAAGCAGTATGCATGCCTAGGTGCTTGATTTTATACACCTGTGGCCATGCAAGTGATTGCAACACCTGAATTCAATGACTGGAAGGCGTGTCACAATTAATTTGGCAATATAGTGTTTTAATGCAATAATGGCACAAATTCTTGCATTAACATTCACCAGAATGCAGGAAATTAAATGTTTGACACTTAAAATTGTCACCCAGACCCCCCACTTAATGTCCCGTCCAATCATCAAACAAAGCCTACACCCTTGTGTGTATGTAATCTGAGCTCCTCTGTACATAGCCGGCTGGTGCCATGTTTAGCGTGCGTGGGTGGCGTGCGTGGGTGGCGTGCGTGCGTGCGTGGCACACAGAGCCACACTGCTGGTACACTTAGTTTGACTTCTTATGGCAGAAGGTCATACAGAGCCATTAAAATAAAAGCCATGATAAAAATGTTCCAAGAAAACAAGGTATGAAACGAACAGGTCTGAACCGAACCATCATGGATTTGACTTTTTTTTTTAAATTTCAGTAAAATAAAGTGTGGCAATATATTTTAATTGTGTATACATCACTTGATATTAATTGAGTTGTTAGATATACCACTTAGTTTGGAAATTTTAGTCTGGAAAAGTATGGAATTTATAAATGAAAAACATGTAGGAACCCTGTTAATAAACAGTGCTGCGGAAAGGCAATGAAGTATTACCCATTAATGATGAATTAGGAAGCTTGTGGCCCCTGTCTCACACCCTGTGCAATGTCTGTATTTTCCCATCGAGCCCACTTTATCTAAATAGCATATGCACTTGCGCCGGTGGGTATGTTGGTATAAATATGAGGTGTGATCTAGCGCATTGCTTGCGCATTGTTATATATATATATATATATATATATATATATATATATATATATATTATAATTAATAGAGTATCGCCTATGGCTGGTGGACATGTGTACACTCT
>JAODUK010000009.1:367299-412293 GCA_027564635.1 Typhlichthys eigenmanni | reverse complement strand
ATTTGTCTCTTCATGTGTGTGTTGGTGGTCTTATAGTTTTAGTACAGGCAGGAGGGACATTCTCTCACTGTGGAGACCAGACGTCCAACAGGAGCAGTAGTATGTAGCAGCATGAGCTAGTTTTATTTTATTAATCTTTAAATCACAACCATTATCTGTTCTCTCAGCTGTGAAATCATCTTTCTGAGGATGATTATATCTTTTATCAATATCACCATTGCCCTTGTCAATATAAAGGATCGGTGTGAAAGTCTCTCTCTCTCTCTTCTGGTACCAGAATACATAATCTAAGACACACTGTTCAGTGTCTCTACAGGTGAATGATACAGCCTCACCAACTCTCCTGGTCAGTGATACCTGGTCCTGAACCAGTTCTGCTGCCATGGCAACAAGCACTGTGGACAGACAGAGTAATAAAACAAATCTAACGATATTGAGAAATTATAATCCTGGTTACTTAATATAAATGGGGACAAATATATTTATGTGTCACAGATTAAATGCAATTAAATAAAACTACATTCCTCATTAGTTATGTCAACAATGAGTGTTTAAAACATATTCAATACAATTAAACCATAAATAATGAGTTTTACTTAGTTATATAAATGTAGAGTTTTGTAACACTCACCTAAACACACTGAGCTCAGAGCAGATCTAGACACCAGAAGCATTTTGTCTCCTGGACCAGAGGACAAGTGAGTCCAGTTCAGTTCAGGACAAATTTCAGGCTTCAATCAGGTCCTCCCTTTATGAGGGCTGGATGGGAGAGCAGATCATCTCAGGTTCCCGTCACTGCAAACCACAGGCTTCACCTAGCTGTCAATCAAACTGTGGTTCAACCTCTACATCTTTATAGATAGATAGACACCTTCTTCTACCAAGACTGACAACCTGCTGTCTTGGTTGACTGGATCAAGATACAGCAACATGATATAAGGGTTCATCAGGTCCATGTTAATAGTATCACATTACCAACTAGACCACCATTAATCCAACATCAGCATCTACATACAGTAGCGTACTACTCATCTAGATCTCCTGAAGATAAAATTAAGTTAAACTGAATATGAGAGATGGGATATAAAATAAATGTGTATAGGCACACATTGTTTCCTTCATGTTTTTCTTTATTATGTTCAGTTTATGTACTGTAAGTGAATATTTACTGTTTATCAGATTGTTTCTTCAGAGGTATTTACCATAAGCCTTAAAATATAATAATACATGGTGTAACCAGAGACATGTAAAGAGAGAGTTGCATCAACTCCATTCACTCCAATGGAACGTTTCCTCCATAGCAATGACGTCTCGTGGAGCCTCAAAACAGTTCTAGGAACTTAGCCGCAAATGCTCAAGGTACCCTATAATTGATATTGTCAATGTAAATTGATGCATTTATTGACTACTAAAAATGTGGTTATATATCTTTATATATCGATTCAAATTGCCCACCGAGCACTTCCTGGCACGGTTTTGCCTCTCTATGACCCATATGACCGTTGAAAATGTAGAAATCCCGTTGGAGCAACTCTCTCTTTCCATGGCTCTGGGTGTAACCATATAGTTCTATGGGTGTAACATTGATTGTGTTTTGGTCAAAACTTTTTGGACAATAAAAAAACAAGCTCACTCCACCTGTCATACGCATCAATATCTCTTCAATTGAATGAGGCAGCAACCATTCAAAGCATAGTAATAATGTTCTACCCACACTTGCAGTGTTCTCATCAAGAATGTAAAGGTCTTTGTCCACAGTATACAGACCAACATGTTAACAGTGCTACTGTCAACGTTCTAGAATGAGGATTCCCACAGAGAGAGGAGGATGTGGTTGCCCTGTATCTAATATGTAGAAGAGAGGTGTTATGGAGGTTTGGGGCTGCAATTGCATCATCCCAAAGGGTTTTTTTACTCAAAATTTTTGTATATTTGTAGGCAGGAAATCAATTTTTTACTGTTTTCCATTTCTATATACTCTGCAATGGTAATATAAATCAGTTTACTTATAATGTACTCACATTCAATAGATTCTGCCCTATCAAATGAGACCAGAAGTGTGTATATATAGGCCTCATGGTTGAGGAGCTACACTTTTTTTGTGGTATTACATTTTAGCCGTTTTTCCTGGAAATTGTTCTAGGGTTTAAGGTTAACTGTCATTTACTGAATTTACATTTTTTCTACTGGACCAGAGGACAAGTTCGTCTAGTTCAGCTCAGGACAAACTCATTAGACTTGTGAGACCAGATAAGGAAAGTGTGGCTTCTAACAGGTCCTCCCTTTATGAGTACTGGATGGAAGCAGATCCGATCAGGTTCCCGTCACTGCAGACCACATGCATTTCTGCCGCTTCTCCTGACTGTCAATCAAACTGTGGTTCAACCTCTACAACTTCACTAGCAAATCATTCTCACCACATTCTTTCACCATCTGCTGTCTTGTTGTGACTAGACCAAAACATGGTCTGCTCTTAAAGCCAACAGCGACACCTAGTGGTACATTGACTGTCCACTACTGTAAACAGCCCCCTAGACACACATTGGTTGTTACAACTATTACTATATTATAAGATTTAAGGTTACAACTGACATTTCACTCTTCACTAGAAGTCAAAGGTCAGGCCAGATCTAGCTTTGGAGCAAACACAGGCTCCTGCTGTGCCTTACATCCAATAGGCTACCAAAACAGTGAAAAGCTTACAATCCTTTCCTGCACAATAATTAATAATTAATTTGTTTAATTGTGTGTATACCTTTTGTTTGAATAAATCTATTTAAATATTAATAAATCATGTTTTTGTTGTATATACATACACTTTGAAATATGTAGTGTGTCATATGACACACAAACGAGCACCCGGTGGAAAAGATTTGAAAAACAAAAGTAAAAACTTTATATGGCCAACATACAGTAACAATTAATAGCAACAATGAGCTTCCCAAACTAACATTGATTATTCTGGGTCAGAATACGTACTAATACATGCACATACATTATAATGTATATTTAATTTAGCTCATGACAGTTTTCCCTGAGAAACATATTGTAGGGAGCAGGCAGAGACCAGCTGACCGTCTTCTCAGGATCTTCCACATAAACATTCATCCAGTGAAATGACTTGAACGTAATAATACAAAACACTTGAGGCATTAGACATCGTTTGTGAAATGTGGACCCTGGACTGATGGTGCTAATCCACCTGCAACATGTTCCTGATCTGCTTGGACGTTGTCTCGTCGTTCAGGTGTTTGGTCGTATACCTGGGAGAGAGAAACGTTTAGGTTTAAAAGACTGACAGCCCACGCCACCTCCTGCAGCTTGCATTAATCTCTACTCCCCCCCCTACAATGTTGATAGGGTCACGCCATGCTCTACCCTTCATCCTACAGCCCACGCTTGAAGACAGTTGTGTTTCAAAGGCCAAACAGTGGACTGAGAGAAACATGGTGATCTGGGACATGGGAGCACCATTAACAACTACAGGATGATGGAGGTTATTGACAGCTGCATTTCCATTTCCAGCAGAGCTAACTTAACAATTGTTACTAAAGCGTCACACCATTATATCAACATACTATTCAGTCCTCAAAAAAATGTGCTAACAGTTTATACACAAGCACAGAAGCTAAACATTCTTAAGCCCAATGCACACCAGCGCTGAACGGCGTGCGTCAAAATAAACCCTTCTTATTATATTCAATGTACGACCCCCACACCGGCAGCGCTGGGGACTAGACTTGAAGCTGCCCAGCTACACAATACACAAATTACGCCAGTGTTCTATTCCCCAGTGCTGACACCCCTCTAAAACATGAGAGTAAATGTAGTTATATCCCAGCTCCCATAGCAGTGCTTCTCTGCTTTCATGTTCAATTAACAATGTATAAACAATGGCTGCATACATGTACATCTGTGGCTATGTTAAGTGTCAGAAAGCTATTGATATATGGTAGCCTACCAACTATCGTTGATCTACTGCTGTCAAAATAATCTCACTGCTCAAATTATTACGTATTATTATAATCTCAAATCAAATCAAGTCAAGTCATTTTATTTATAAAGCACATTTAAAAACAACAAACGCTGACCAAAGTGCTGTACACATTAATGCAAGTAACAATTAATAAATAAAATAAAACAATAAAACACAATACACAACAAACAAGCATAGTGTCCCAGAACTTACTCGAATGCTAAAGAGTACAAGTGTGTCTTTAGAAGAGACTTAAATGTCTCAATGGTGGCAGACGCTCTAATAGAAAAAGGAAGCTCGTTCCATAGTTTCGGGGCCACAACAGAAAAGGCACGATCACCCTTAGTTCTCAAACGCGACTGTGGAACAGATAGTAAAGAACTGGTTGGACGATCTAAGAGGCCTGGAAGTGTGATAAAACATAAGGAGATCTGAAATATACAATGGGGCTAATCCATGTAATGCCTTAAAAACAAGTAGCAGCACCTTAAAATCAATTCAATATTTGACTGGTAACCAGTGAAGGGAAGCCAATATGGGAGAGATGTGGTCCCTCTTCCTAGTGAGTCAACAACCGAGCAGCCGCATTCTGCACAAGCTGAAGACGTGACAGTGATGACTGACAGATCTAGATGACTATTGTGGTCTTCACAATAAATCTTTAGTGATACCAGCTGCGTTTTTATTGCAAGGGCAAGTGGATAGCCCTACCATAAATAACTGCAAATAATACTGTAATAACTATATAAATTCTATCTATTATAGTGTACAATTATTATATAAATATATAATCTTAATTATTATCTATTAATATAACACTATCTATTTTCATAAATGACATCATTTGTGTTACAATAACACTTTTAGTTAATGTTCTAGCTTCTGCTCTGCTGCTTGTCTGCATCGGTCTGCATTCACTCCACAGCTACGGTGACGTAATTGAAGGGTATTTTTCAGAGCGCTTCTGTTTAACATACAGTGTGTATGTGGTTCTGTACGCGCATGCGCATATTGCTCAATGTAGGCCACACGAATTTGATGGTCTTGGGGATCAAATGTATTTTCCCCACTCACAGCATCATCTCATATTTCTAATTTGATTGGGTATGTTCTGTCTGGCACGAAAACCAGAGAGACGAGGGTAGGTGACATTTTCTTTGCTCAGCTAACTCGGGAAACTTGGGAAGACATTAGAAACTCTTTAGACATATTAGAAAGTTTGCAAGAGAAATTCTGAATAAATCGCAATGGTGACAACACCAGCCATGGAATATTATCACTTTGCTGCTGCAGGAGTAGGAAACAGAGCCTGTTTTTACACACTCCCTGATATTGGTCCAACTGAGTAGGCATACCTGTTATTCTTCCTCCTCCCCTTCCTAGTGGCAAAAGGCATCGAGTAGGCCTACCGGTAGCCAAACTTCATTGAAGAATAAACATCCCTAATTATTCAAAAGGCGATTGATCATGGCTCGGTATTGATCAGAGCTGTGATCAATACTTTTACAGCCGTGCAAGTTAGAGTTCAGCATGCACCGTTTATTGGTTAATAGGCATAGGATAGTAAGCAATAGGGTGATCTGTTTGTTTATGTAATCATTTTTGTGGCTTTGCAATCACAAATAGTCTCGCAAATGTTGCCAAGCAACACACAAACGTCCTAAATTACAAGCTGTAGCCTATACGTTTTCACATTAAGTACATTAGTTGGACGCCCGCTAATGTATCCTACTTTGTACTTTATTGACTTGGACAGGTACAATAAGCCCCATCAACACTCCCGATATGTTTAACCCTTTCTTCCGCTGTGTTCCCGACTTGTAGCCTATAAACTCCCTTTATTTCGTAGTGATTTAAAATTAAATTGGTGTTTCGTTTCTTTGTAGGCTACCTGTACTTGAATGAATTAATTAATATAACCCATCATAATTGCATAATTTGCATGTCAAAGGTTGTAGCCTATATGTTTTACTAAATAGTGTAAACTGCCAGCATTTTGTGGTTCTCTACACGTTACATTTATTGTGCAATCAGTTAAGTATGATGCTGTTGACAATCACTTTACAGCTTGAGTAGGCCTACATAACGTTCATATAAACCATGAACGTCTAGCCAGTCTATTTCCCCTCTTGGTCCTCTCATGAATAGTATTCAAAATTTAACTCAAATGGTAAACCAATTGTTTGTGGAGATATGTTCATCTTTGTGGTGCGAAGTTTGTGTGTAGTATTAAAAAGACAGCTATCGATAATGAAGTCTCTCTCTCTTGCTCACTCTCTCTCTAACTCACACACACACAAGGCACATCAGTACCGATCAGTACCCTACATTACGAGGCAAGACAGTGCAGTCTGTTGTTCTCATGCTTTAAGCCTGACCTTTCTGATTTTATTCACACTAATTATTTTATTTAGCCCCACTATTATATTGAAGATCAAACCGCCACTGAGTGATACAGTAGACTTAAGACAGAGGCGAAATAAACATTATGAATTGATGATTCAGGATAAAGGGATGATAATAAGAGAGAGAGAGAGGCTGACCTGAGGGCATTCAGAAGGCCTTGGACACTACTGGGAGGTTGTTCCTTCAGGACTCTGATACAGCCTTTCATCTGGAAGACACAATTGACACCATCAGCATATTGCTACTGCAGATGGCAGCCAGCCATCAGAAGAAGATCTTGAAGATTCTATGTTAATCATCTAGATCAGTTACCACAGTAACCAGCCATCACCCAAGTAGTCTATTCTAAACGTATCCATTGTAACCAGACATGGCATGGTTAGGTTCCAGCTGAACTCGAACATCTTAATCTTAGAAATCCATAGACCGGCATAAGAAATGGTTGATCTTCTCTGAGGTTTAATACAGATACATAGTAAAGTACAATGTAGTACATACAAAGTATCCTGAGATATACGTATGCAGGGAGGTTATTTTTATCCCATTTCCCAATAAAACAAAACAAAACAGAACCTTAAGTCTGTGGATTAAGCTGTGGCAGGCACAGAGTCAATTTAGTGTTAAGAAGGCTAACAAGGATGTTTACGTTTCATCTAAGACGGCAGCAACATCATGCATTATATACATGTGTCACTGGGCAGAAAACAAAAATAGATTTGACTAGCTAGACAGGAAGATAAAGTTAGCTCATTGTCGCAAACATTAACACAATGTTACACGGCAACGGATGCACAACGTTAGTCAAGAACATGTAGTTTTCATGTCTTAGTATTTTGTTCTTCTTATATATTAATATAATAATCAGATGTTGGTTTTAGGTGATTTGTATCTGCTGTCATGATGACAGCAGATACAAATTAGACTTCACCTCTTGTACTATACACTACTATACAGTAATGTACTGTTATTGTGATCTGTAAGCTCATGCCTCAATTTAAGCTTGTCATCATGCACCATATCTAGCTTTACTTTTTTATATAGCCCTCCTTGAAGTCCCTTTAGACCAGGGATGTTCAATTCCAGTTCTGGAGGGCTCCCTGCTCCAACACACCTGATTCATATGACTGGGTTGTTAGAAGCCTGATAACAACCCAGTCATTAGAATCAAGGGTGTTAGAGCAGGGAGACATCATGCAGGGCAGCGGCCCTCTAGGACTGGAATTGACCACTGTTGCTCTATTCAGCTACACTTGTTCAATGTTTGTTCCAGTTAGCAACAATAACTAAGGGTGGCGAGTCTAAATAACTATTTAGGCTGGTGGAGAGGTAACCATGGTGACCAGCCATCATCTAGAGGTGTTGGAGGTGCTGCCGTACGTCTATGTTGGAGGTCTTGACGAAGGCTCCAGCGGGGTGAACGTAGTCATACAGGATGATGACGCCCACCATGACGCGTAGGCATAGCAACACTGTCTCTTCACTTGCAAAACGGCTCCGGTACTCACTGCACACGCACACACACACACACACACACACACACACACACACACACAACTAATATAGCTAATGTAGTAATGATAACCACTAGCATCACTAGAAGAGTGGTTCTCAAGCCTTTATTGCAAAATATCATTTTAAAATCATGGAATATTGAAATATAATCCCCAAATAGCATCTTATACCCCATCCCACTGAGAACTACTGCAATAGGACGAGTTAAACAGAGGTTAGTAGATAACTGGTTCAGGCTAGCAATATGTACAATAGGTTAGCTAGCATATTTAGTGACGGCAAGAGATCTTAAAGGAGGAACTTACGTGGTTTCCAGCATGACTTTACAGACGCTGGCCATCGTACTCAAACAGTCTGTTGTGTTCTCCAGTGGTACATCAGTGTTCTACATACACACACACACACGCACACACCATTACACAACTGCTCAGCTCCCAGCATAACCAGCAGAAGACTGTGGTTGTACAAGATAGCCAGTAGACTTACATCAGAGACAAACTTTGTCGTTGCATCGCTGAGTGTTTTCAGCATGGGCGTGGCATTGGCGTAGAACAGAGACATCCGATTGGCCAGCTCATTGTTGACATCGTTACCTTCATCTGCCTGTAAGAACAAGATGGCTTGTGGGTAACAAACCACATACTGTAAAGGACATGGTGTGTGTGTGTGTGTGTGTTTACAGTCAGGTTGTTGAGACGCATGCGGCTGATGGTTCTGCGGTAGTAACTGAAGTCATTCTGAATGGCTGGATTAGTCATCTGAAACCCACACAACATAGTAGTGAAGCCAGCAGAACCACAGCAGAAACATGGACAACTACTGAGCCCAGTAGAAACACACTGAACAACACAATATATTTATTGTGTGTGTCTTTATGAGCCCAGTAGAAACACACTGAACAACACAATAGATTGTGTGTATCTTTATGAGCCCAGAAGAAGAACACACAACTTTACTGAACCCAGTGGTAGAAACATAGTAGAAGCAGAACAGGTGTAGAAGAGGAGGTGTAGTGCCTTGAGCTCATCGAAGCGCAGCGTGAAGTGGAGGATCTGGGCAAACTGGTGCGCCAGTGCCTGCTCCTGCTCCAGGTGTTGCGTGGGCGAAAGGCCTGAGGATGTGAACACCTCCAGGAGAGAATGCAGTGAGTGCTCTGAGGAGAGAGGAGGTCAGAGTAGCAGGATGTTATGTTCCCATGTTGTCTGCTGTTAGCCCGTTAGCAAGGCTGTGCTGTTAGCATGTCGACACCTTGTTGCATGGTGTTAACATGGCGGAAACAGGTTGTGTTGTGTAGCTACCTAGCTTCAGGGAGAACTCATAGAACCTCTTGAGCTTTCCCACCAGAGGAAGCACAGCAGCCCAGGCCTGATCCTGGACATGCTCCTGTCCTGGGCTCTGTATCGCCTGGATGAGACAGAGAGGAGGTTAACTCAGTCTAGTTACCATAGTGATACTTTCAATCAGACCCCAGAGGTACGTTCAACTGCTGTTTCACGTTCGCGGCCCACGTTTGCGAACACACGCAAACAGTCTGAACACACACTGGCCCTGGACGAAGGGTGACAGTTTAAATCGAACAATTTGCAATGTTTACACTAAACGTTCAAATGTGATGTTTAAAGCTAAATGCGTTCGCCACAAACGTTCTCCTCAATTCGCCACATTTGAACGCACCACAGCTGGGCCCAGGTTCACCTTTAAGCCACCAGTGTAGCCAGCAAGAGCAAGTAGCAGGATGCCCTGAAAAGTGTAGCTCTGACCTGTCTTATCTCCTCCCCTGCTCCCCTGTACGCCTGGAGATCCTCCAGAATGTCCATTGCCTCTGTTAAAACCCCATTCACCTCCTCCCATAGGGGTCGCTCTTCCTCTGATGGCTGGGCATCTGGAGAGATGGAAAAAAGAGGGGAGGAGGTCATTGGTTCCTCCTGACTCTTCATCCTTGGTTTCTGTGGTAACCTGGTAAAATGGTTGATTAAAGACAGGCTGCTTTGTGTGTGTGTGCGTGTGTGTGTGTGTGTGTGTGTGTGTGTGTGCTTACTCTCAAAGTCCAAGAAGAAGTTTCCTGTGTTGTTGTCAATGTCTCTGGTGAGCACCTTGATGAGATTTCCCATGCTGTCACACAAACACACACACACACACACATACACGCACACACGCACACGCACACGCCCACACGTTGTTATTATTAGATATGCGTCTCTGGTCAAGTTGAGTGAAAAGCAGAAGCCATTTTACTGTCAGTTGCTTCATGAAGACAGACCCTTGTATGTAGTTCATTTTGACAAAATGTTAGAAACGTACAATTTGCCCTCAGTGTTTAAATAGTTAGATGCAAAAATATTTATGAACACATTAGGCTGCTGCCACACACATGCACAAGTCTGTTTATAAACAGTGCACGCACCATCCCGCCCCCCACCCACACACTCAATTTTTATAAATGACTTCAAAATATTATTAATCATGAAAGAAAGAAAGAAAGAAAGAAAGAAAGAAAGAAAGAAAGAAAGAAAGAAAGAAAGAATTTCAACAATAGAACTAAATGTTACTGCATCAACATTAAAATTAACTAAAAGTGCCGTCTAGGTGAGCAGGATTTATGAGCCCGGACTTGGTTTTCTAAATCCTTCCTGCTCAAAATAAAGACCAGAGCAGACCAGACTAGACCAGACATATTCAGAAGAAACCCTCTGTGTGCGTACTGTCTGTATGTAATCCACAGACAGTACACTGTAATTATACGCTCACCTTCACGTAGCCTTAATCAATGCCTTGTCAATATCCTTCACTAGACGGCTGTGATCGTCTCTCCAATAGACCAGGTGCCGCGTCTATTCGTGACGTCAGAACCCGGAACTACTGAACAGGTTGTCAGATAGTTTTCTATCTCTATAAAAGGACATGATCTCCTAACTAGGAAGTAGAGAGTAGAGGCGTGAGCAGGGCTTTGTTATTTATTTATTTATTTATTTATTTACTTACTTACTTACTTGGTTAGCCGGCCAGCCAGCCAACCAGCCGACCAAACGGCCAGCATATGTTTTTGTCTAAAGTGTGATAATAAACTGTATGACAACAATATTATTAAATATTATATTTGCGTGAGTTTAATAGGATAATGTATTGGGAGTATGGTGTCCCCGTCAGTATTTTGTAAAGACCATTCTTAAACGCTACAGTATATCCGACTAAAAAGTACACTAGTAGAAGTATATAACAGAAATGAACTACATTTCCCAAAGCGTTGTAGCCTACAGTTATTGCTTGTACCTCCGGTCTGATACGTGACCAGGAAGTGCAGAGAGGAGTGGAGAAGCATTTAGCCTGCTGGTAACGTCTCTACTATGTAGGTTCTACTTCTAACAGTAAGGACAATTTATTTGTTTATTCTGTAAATGTCATTCTAACAATTGTCTCTCGTTGTTTTACGTTAGAGACAGAAAATAAGTTATGTATACTCTAATAGCAGCTATCTTAGCCAAATACCGTATAACCAGAGCAGAGTTCTGTTAAAAACAAAGTTAAAAGGGGACTACCGGTAATGGTAATGGTATTGGTATTTTCAACTTGATAACTCGTGGGGCTGCAGCTAGCTTTGAAGCCGCATGGTGTAGTTATGTTAATAACTAACACTAAATAAACACCTAGGTAGAGACAGCTGCTGACCACAACAACCACTGACGTCATCGTATGATTGTCAAGGCTGTTAATGAAAAGTAAACTACCGTATTCATGTTTTATAATTCCTTATTCTACACATTTAGTCTAGTAAATAATATTTAGTATATGGCAACAAAACATTATTTTGAAGGAATTTCTTTTCTAAATATAGTTGTGAGTTAGGCTAATCAGTCAAGTATTGGAACCAGCCGAGCCATCTGTCCCGTTATTCTAAACGCCTAGCTGGACTGGTCTGTGACTACGTGTAACTGGTACCGATCATCTGGAGGTCCTATGCTATTCTAAACATATAGGCTGCTAGTCCATCAGGCTAGGTTACTCAATCTGTAATGAAGTTGAGGTAGTTTGCATGCTTTCTTATTGTGCAGTTAAGTATTTGCTATGCTAAGTATTTGTAATGTTTCTACTTATCTCATCTCTTCTGAAAATGCTTGTTTTACTAATTTTCTTGTTTTTAATATGTAGTAAATAATTCATAGTATGATTAAAATATCTTAAAATGTAACCACTAAGTAATGTGAATGCCTGCATTTGTGTCAAAAGATTGTCCTAAAACCTGAAGAAGAATAATAATAATAATAATAATAATAATAATGTATTAAGTTCAAATGTGTGTTGTGTGTAGTGAGGGCTTTTAAGTTTGAGCCACACTCACAAAAAATGTCTGAGGTCACACATGTACCCTAACCAGCTAATACTAAGCCACACTAATAACTGTATAAACAACCATTAAACTAAAGTGTATTCATAAAACTAGATTAAAATATTTTGTTGTGACCCATTGAGGGTCCACTCCAGTCCCACATTTTCCAAACCACTGGTTTAAGTCGTGTAGTGTACCAGTCTGACGAATCCATCTCCTTGTGTTTTCCCAGGATCCCTTGTGGTGTGTGTGTGCGCGCGTTTGCGGCCATGGCGCTGATCGAGGGCGTGGGTGATGAGGTCACACTGCTGTTCGGAGTCCTTCTCCTCCTCGTGGTCCTCCTGCTGGCCTGGGCCTCCACACAGACCCCCCAGCACCTCCTGCCTGTCCCCCCTATGCCCCCTCCTCCTCTGGTCGAGCACCAAGCCCCCCCTGCCACCGTTAGCCCTAGCAGCAGCTCCTCCGAAGCCCCACCCCCTGGCCCAGGCCCAACAGAAGACTCTGTGGCGCCCCCTGCTGACCAGGAGCATAAGGAGGAGGAGGGGGGAGAGGTGGGGGGGGCAGCAGTGGGAGCAGATGGCCTGAGACACAGAGAGACAACGGGGGGAGCATCGGGAGGGCCTGAGAGCAACATGGTGCTCCGTCTGAAGTTCCTCAATGACACAGAGAGGACAGCTGCAGTGCAGCCTGACCACACTGTGGGACATCTCAAACGGTCGGCCTGCCCTACTGTGGTGGTGCCAACACAGTGGACTACCACCACAGGGTGGTCCACTGTGGTGGACATGGCCATGTTACATGACCAGCATTTAGCAGACACTTGTGTCCATACAATTAGTACATTGGTCAATAGAGAGACAGGTCAGACACCAGCAGTTAGAATAAGCAAATAGAATAATGACAGCATCGTGTCATCAGCGCTAACACATTATATATCATTAAATGTTGAAAATAATGTATAATATCTTAAAACAATAACGTTTATTTTTATATATATATATATATATATATATATATATATATATAGATAGATAGATAGATAGATAGATAGATAGATAGATATAGAAAGAATAGAAGATGAAGGGAAGGTCATAAACACTTGCGAGTGTTATGAGGTGGAGGTTACACCAACATGTTAATTATGTACAACTTATGTCTGTATCAGTAACTGTGCAAAGGTCAATCTTTGTTAATGTCCAACTGCTCTAAGCACTGTTGCGTCAACAACCTTATTATAATGTAACACT
Source organism: Typhlichthys eigenmanni (assembly GCA_027564635.1). Taxonomy (NCBI): domain Eukaryota; kingdom Metazoa; phylum Chordata; class Actinopteri; order Percopsiformes; family Amblyopsidae; genus Typhlichthys; species Typhlichthys eigenmanni. The sequence goes on along the minus strand of JAODUK010000009.1, from coordinate 398,828 downwards.
AATATTTCTGAAAATAAATGGAGCCAAGCAGTCATGACCTTTGATCTCTGGCCTTCAGGACCTACTTCCCGGGTGAGGAGCAGCAGGTGCGTCTGATCTACCAGGGCCGTCTGCTGCAGGACGACAGCAGGACGCTGTCCTCGCTCCAGCTGGCCCACAACTCCGTCCTGCACTGCTACGTCTCCCAGCACCCGGTGGGCGGGCCGGCGGGAGGGGCGCGGCCCGCCGACCAGGTCGCCGTGGCGCTGAACGTGGGCAGCCTGATGGTGCCTCTGTTCCTGCTGATGCTGGTGGCACTGTGGTACTGCCAGATCCGCTACCGGCACGCCTTCACAGCGCCCGCCACCGCCTCGCTGGTGGGCGTCACCGTCTTCTTCAGCCTGGTGGCCTTCGGCGTGTACCGGCGCTAGGCCACGCCCCCAGCCCCTCACTCACCCACCCACTCGCTTGCCAGCTGTCTGTCAACCTCTGATGTTTTGACCGCTGGGTAGAAATTACAATGAATTACTTTTAAACCCCATCAGCCTCCCACACCTTGAAGAAGAAGATAGCGGATGATGTAACAGAGGAGTTCTCAATGAGGTTTAGTCTGGTTTTCTCTCCATATGGGCTGGTTGGTGACGTGTGGCCTGAAACACTGTTTTAGTTTGTTTCTGTTTGGAGATAGATACATCGTTGTGCCTCAGTTAGTTTTTAATACATTCTGGATACCCCGTATGTCTGTCTGTTGGTAGTGAAGACTACATGATGAGCATTATGAGGGGTTTTGTGTATACCAGGATAGGATTGTAAAATAGGGCTTTTGGAGAAAATAAATTCTATTAAGTCACTTTTATTTATTTTGTTGGTTATTCTTTGGGTTTTAATCAAGGCTGTTGATTGTATTTATGGATGATGCTCTGGGTCTGTTTTCACATTCAGACAGACCCTTGATAGATACCAGCCTTTTGTTGCCAGACTTTATGGGTTACATGATCCATACTGTAGGTTCATATCATGTCACCCGCACCCAGCGAGATAGTCTCTTGTCCTGCTTGTTCCACTGTTAAAAATTATATATTTATAAAAATAAAAAATATCCTACTGGATTGTTTGTATATGGTGGAGAATCACTATAGGCCTATACACTGCAGTTACAAACACGATTGCAGTTTCCAGTGAATGTAGATAAGATCAATTCTACCTTAAAATGTGTTTATATAAAAACGAGAGATTATGAACTAGTGCTAGTAGTTTTTTTCGGATTGCTTTGGTTTTTTATTCAGATAATCAAGTTCTGTTTGTGACTATCGCACTCTAGGCCAGTAGACGGCAGTCGTGCAACAACCGCTTCCATTTCAAGAAGAAGAACGCGGAATCGGATTGGTCCATAGACCTATAAATAGACACGTAGGTTGTAAAACTGGTGAAACGCGGGTTCGCCGAACACAGTAGGCATTGAGCATGTCAAGGGCACAGGGCTTGGATGATGGCCGACTGGTAAGGTTTATGTGGTTTATTTTCTTTTAACTTGACTGAAGGTATAATATAACATTAGGGGTTAGTGTTTTGACGCTGCTGTTGTCGAGGGCACTTATTGAAATGTATGATTTTTTTTTTCCGCACCACGGCATTGTTAGAATGTATCACTTTATTTTATTGTAACGTACCGTAATCTAAACTCTGTAGATACCATATTTGTTAGCTTGCCAATCTTAGTATTGTTTGGGAGCTATTCTATTAAGTCGTACAGTAACAGGCAGCGCATGGGATGGGCTTTTCTAGTCTACAATGTGCCACATATTTAAACGTTTAGATTGTAATGATCGAATTAGATGGGCTTTGTTCCATTCCGCCTATAACCGTATGCAACCCGTTCTTCTGACCCAGGCTGTGACCAGGCCACTCTGGAACTGGACTTGGGCCTACTCGGTAACTTCTGACCAAGGGTACAGCCATGGTAAGGAACACGTGGCGCTTAAAGTTTTTAGCTTTTAGGTACATATGGGCAAATGCTTATTACTATGTCTCTCATGGGTCTGTATGGAAGTGATGTAACGAAAGGCCGAATGCAGCACCTCCTTTCCACCAGTTTGTTCACGGTGTGAGGTTGCAATGACAAAAATTGACCGAAGCGTTTATCTGATCCACACTATTAGTTTTGTATTTGTGTATATACAAACGTGCTTTTAGTTAAATGATTTGACTACAATGGTTACTGTGCCCTTGTATTCTATTATAGGTGACTAGGATCGAAAGGAGAACATGTAAAACATAAAGCTGTGCTGTAACCACTATACAGTGGTTTCTGTCTGGGGAATGAAGCTGCAGCCTGCTTTCTGGCAAGGTAACAAAGGTACATTTGGACTATAGTTATGCATGTCTTGTTTTGCTGCTGGGATGTGATGTTAACAAAAGGCCGAATTTTAGCAATCCGTCTGGCAATATGTCAGTGCAGGAGTGCTATGAAAGAACTTGACCGAAGCGTTATCTGATCCCAGTAAAAAGTCTAGAACCCAATACCAGGTCTTAACACCCTGCTTCCTAGGACAATGATTCATACCATTGTCTATCATAGAATTAACAGTTGCAATTTTTTTTTTACTTAACCGTGTACCCTCTCACTTTCCTTTTTTCTTATTAGCTGGGCCCAGCTGGCTTTAAAGCTGAATAAATGGCATCAATTCTGATCGGTTGGCCCCTTCAAGGAGGTAACGCCATGGAGCACCATGAACTTGGAGGACTACAGAACAGATTCACTGATCAATAAACAAACAATTCTGCTTGACATGTGAACTGGTGTTTTCTTTCTACAATTGCATCTATAAGTAATCTGTTAAATGTTTTGGCCAAGTCTCCAAAAACGAATTTAATATGGCCCACCTCATAGTCGGGCTTATATTTTCATAAATGACATTTACAATGACGTAAGAGTGGCACATTTTTAATACATTTGCTGTAAACAATGTTAAAACATCAAATGTTTTGCTTGTACAATCGTGGGCTTGCCCTGTAATTGTTCTGGAGGTTGCTAGATTATTCTTGAGAACCACTGCCTTAAAGTATTTTAATGTGTGTATATACCTACTACACAGCCGCAAAAAATAAAGACCTAAACTCAGGGAAGCTGATAAGGTCCTCCGCTCAGATGTATGCTAATAAACTTGAGTCTTCTGGTGGCAATGTGAACTTACTGCATCCATTTAAAAACTAATAAATTCAGTTAACCTAAAGACGGCACTACGAATTACATTTTAACAACTTGAATCACGTCGTTGTACGTGAATCTGACCAACTCGTACGTTCTCAGGACTGTTCTGCATGAGATCGTTTGGAGGATCCCACCGGATGTGATTATTTTGACTCGGAAGTTCAAAGCCTATTTACTTTACAGCTATGCCATTTACCAGTAGTGTTTTCTGAGTCCGACTTTACCAGATGTTGTAAATACAGGACTGCAGAACCAAGTACCGGTATCTGCCAGGATGGAGCAATACATCAATTTGCAGGTGAACAGTATCTGCTGGCATGGTCGTTTTAAAATGTAATGTATTCTAGACTTGCTAACATCTCGGCTGCTAGCTCCGCACAAAAATATGCAGTGCGTTAACACTGCAACGAATAATGGTTTCATGCTGCTAATGGAATATATATATATAATTTTAAAGTCTCCCAGACATTGACAATTTGGCAATATAACCTGGGTGGAATAATGGAGTATTAGATAATTCTATTCGCAAATGTTGCCGTTTTAGTTGCAATTCATAAACATTTTATTATGGTATTACATTTCCGATGTCAAATCTTTAAATTATTGGTCTGAATGCAACAATGCATGAGTGCATATGCTAAATATCTTTGATTTTCTATTTGTTATCGTTTCCGTGCTGGATGCATCTTAATTCTTTTTGCCTGTTTTGTTTTTCGTTCAATATATAGATCATGGAAATTCAGATATTTACATTAATCAGGCAATTTGATATTTGACTGAGTGGGAACCCTGGTTTTACCTAAAATCGGTGATGTACCTACCGCGATAGAGTGGATGGATATAGGCTACCATACAGTCTGGTTGCCTAGCCATTATCAAGTGGTTTGGTTTGACGGCCCCTCTGCATTTTCATGCGGGCTTCTGCCCACATACAGTATGATATGTCTGTCTGCTCTACATAAATGCCTACATCACACTAAAGAGTGACTGTTTAGAATGCAGTTATTGTATTGAATGTCCTCTTGAGCTGCCTATTTAAATTATATCAAAGTCCTTACATTCTGTGTACCAGCAGTACCAACCAGAGTGCCTTGAGCCATTTTCAAGTGCTTTCGTCTTTTGAATTGAAACTCAGTCACCTTGCACTTTCAGTAGGTTAGAGTGACTCAAAGTTCTCTTTACTCTCCTATCTACAACATGCACTTTGGGCAGTTCTGCCAAAGCCCAAATCTGATAGAACGCAATCTGTGAGGGTCGTTCACGGGACGTGAACCCCTCTCCCGTGGATTAGAGCGTGAACGATTTAGCGAGGGAGGCTAAAGCCAAAGGGCTCTATATTATCTTTGTAATATTATCATTGTAATTAATTAACATTATAATTCCAGGGCACAGATGATAAGTTTAGCCATTTTCAGATCAAAGCCGAGCCTTGTGACGTAGAGATCCAATCGTATCCTGTGCTCAGGAGGCTCACCGTCCAACTAACAGACTGCCGGACTCTGCTGAGGGGGCAGCACTCCATACTACTTGGTAAGCAGGGCAAATCTTTGACCAGAGATGCAACATGTAAAGGCCAATGCAACAGTGAAGTGTTAATTTCATTTAAAATATTTTTTTCAAAATAGACTCCTAACTCTTTTTGAAATATTGCACACCCCGTTCTTGTATCCAAGCTCCCCCACCAAATAAAAGCATGCGACTGCTTTACTGTGTTGCAATACATACATACACATACTACATCATTGTGTACTGTTGGCTTATTGTTGGGGTCAATAGTCTGAGAAGGAAATCAGATGTGACGTCTTTTCAGACCAGCCTCTGTATGAGATCTGGAGCCTGAAAGCCAGCCACCACTGTCTTGTTACCAGGTCCGTGTGGTTGCATGATGAATATTGTGATACTCCATTAATTTGTATGCAAGATTGAGTATATTTATGTGATGTCATAGGAATATAAAAGTTGAACGTTTATTTAATGAGAATTACCACCCTGTTTTGAACCGGGTATTTCATACAGTATAGTAAATACCTGCATAATAGCAGTGAAGTTACGAGACCAGTTTTACGGATGTACCCGTATGTTTGGCTCAAGTTTCAGAGCACATTCCTCACTTGACCTGTAACCTCTGCCCCCACCCCATCACCTAGGAGACCATGGCCATCCCACGCAGGGCGACAGACATCGACGTCCACAGACAATGGGCAGAAAGATGAGTCACTGCGGCCAGTGTGGCCGAGGCTTCTACAAGCTTTCTCACCTGGAGGCACACGTGCACTCTCACGGCGGCCAGCTGGCCAATCAGTGCGTGCAGTGCGGCAAGACCTACCCTACCGTGTTGAGCCTGGTGGTGCACCAGCAGACCCACATGCGCCGGGAGCTGTACAGCTGCTCCCACTGCCACAAGCGCTTTGCCCTGAAGAGGGACCTGCGCACGCACCACCGCACGCACTCCGGGACCAAGCCGCACAAGTGCTGGTTCTGCAGCGACGGCTTCAGCAGCCAGGAGGAGCTGGACGCCCACCTGGCTGTCCACAAGGGGGAGCGCAGCTTCCACTGCGACGTGTGCGGGAAGAAGTTCGTCTCCTACCAGGGCTTCAACTTCCACCAGCGGACCCACCGGAAGAGCGACCTGCTGCCCTGCGGCAAGTGCGACAAGTCGTTCGCCAACCCCCAGAGCCTGAAGGTCCACCAGGTGACACACTCTGACAGGAAGCCCCACCAGTGCTCGGCGTGCGGCAAAGCCTTCAAGCTGCTGGGCGGCCTGCGCACCCACGAGCGCAGCCACAGCCAGGAGAAGGCCTACAGCTGCAGCGAGTGTGGCAAGTCCTTCTCCAGCCTGCAGGGCCTGAAGCTGCACAACCGGACCCACCTGGGCCTCAAGCCCTTCCGCTGCCAGGACTGCGGGAAGAGCTTCACCCAGTCCCCGCACCTGAAGGCCCACCGGGTCACCCACACCGGCGAGAGGCCATTCACGTGCTCCACCTGCGGCAAGCGCTTCACCCAGTCGTCCCACCTGCGCTCCCACGCCAAGCTCTTCCACCTGGGCCAGAAGCCGTTCGCCTGCGAGGACTGCGGCAAGACTTTCACCATCGCCCACTACCTGAAGATGCACCGTCGCAGCCACACCAAGGAGAAGCTCTACAGCTGCTCGTACTGCGACAAGACCTTCTCCTACCACAACTCCTGGAGGGCCCACGAGCGGATCCACACCGGGGAGAAGCCCTTCTGCTGCCACGACTGCGGGAGGAGCTTCACCACGTCCGGGTCGCTGCTGAGCCACCAGCGGTCCAAGCACACGGGGGAGAAGACCCACTACTGCTTCACATGCGGGGAGTTTTTCCAGACCAGCTCACAGCTCAAGACCCACCAGATGAACCACACCGGCGAGAGGCCGCACGTTTGCAGCTGCGGCAAGACGTTCAAAACCAAAAATGTGCTGCGGCTTCATCTCAAGAGGTTTACCAAACACTGCGCAGCGACTGATCAAGTGACGGCGGCGGAGAAATCAAACAGAATAAAAACCTGAATGTCGTTCCAAAGGAAAATTCTACTGCGTACGAGTCCTGGCATCTCTGAAGTGGTATTTGTGGTTTACTTACAGAAGGGCCTAGTTTTCTGTGCGTGGTTCAAGTAAAATGAGAACAGGATGATGTCTGGCTGCATTTTTAAATGTTCATTCACACCTGTACAGAATTGTGTAGATTATTCTAAAATTAATTGAACTGTCTGATTGTGGCACACAGTCAACTTGTGTTTACTGAACATTATTAGTCGTAACCTTGATCGACTACAGTAGCAACTTATAGTTGAACCTCACAGCCTGTTAAATCTTGAATGCTTTTGTAATTATTGTGTGCATACATTCATCATCATGGCTTGTAATGTATTCCTGTATAAAGTAAGCATATAAATGCATGCTATTTTCTAGAAAAAATTTACTGAACAACAACACTTGTTTTTGCTCCTCAAGTCAGAGATGTAGATGTATATGCATGCATACAATGTTAATTTCTTTGAAATTGGCTCGACAGGTGTGGCATATCGATGCTGATAGTAGTTAGTCATTCTGGAGAAAGTGTGTTGATTTTTGAACTTTATCACAACATAAACCTCTCCCTTCAATGCCATCAGGTGCTGCCTCAGAGGTTCTGCCACACACATTGAAAACGCATTGTGAAGGCTAGGGTGTTGTTGTTGTATGCGGTCTGCACCACTTTGTGTTTCTATTTACTGAGCCAAGGCTGTGTAGAAGTACCAGGTTCTTTTTTAAGCACGCACAGAGAACGTATAGCAGACCACGAGAAGATATTTGGTGAATTTGACAAAAGGTGCATTATCTTACAATTGCTTACTGTACCTTTAAATCATGATGGATCATTGTGATCAGTGCAAGGTACACCTGTGCAACAATAATGCTACTTGGTCAGCATCTTGATATGCCAAACCTGTCAGCTGGATGGATTATCTTGTCAAAAGGTTAAGTGCTCAATATCATTTTAACTGCATTTGAGAGAAAAATACCTTTTTTGGGTGTTGAAGAAATCTTAGATTTTTTTACTTAAATATATGGGAGCGAAAAGCAAACGTTTTTAAAATGTTGGGTGTAGAATAAGATTGTGTATTTTATAACAAGTACTCTTAACATGACAAATGTTTAGAGATCAGCTTTTGAAGAGCTGACAAGTCTAGCATTTTGTCAAATGATCAATCACACACCTAACTAATAAACTTATCAACTGAAAGAAAAACAAATGTCAGTATTAGCACTGGTCAGCATTGATGCATTTGGTTTAATCAGTTAGCCTGATCTTATATTTTACAGCTAAAACACAGATATTGGTGCAGTTACACTACAGTATTACATGAGAATATAACAACTAATGCTATTGCAAAATACTGCTATACTAATAAATATTTTATTAAAAACATTTTATTCATTTTTGTTGGAGCGTAATTAATAATATCTGATGCTCCCTAGTGCCGTTCTCCTCATAATATATGATACGCACAGTGGGGGACTTTAATTCTGTAGGTTGTTCAACATCACTTCCGTTCTGTCATAACTTTAAAAATGGCGCTGTCCTGTCTCAGTCGCTCACTGTTTCAAAACAGGAGGCACGTCAAATATTTAATTTATGAAAATATCAAGTATGTCAAAAGTGAAAGTAAGACGAGGTTTATATGGGCCAGGCTGTTTCATGACACAAACCGGCCTTTTCGCTTTGCGACGTGTGAAGGTCTTTTTTTGTTTAAAAGGTCAAGAGCGCCTCGGCATGAAGTCAACGGAGAGCTCGCCCTGTGGGCAGCAGTGGGTATGTCAACCTGGGCTCACCAACCAGGCTTTATAACGTTAAAAGATGGGGGGCGGGGCAGTTATCAGGAGGAACTGTGTAACGAGAATGACTAGGTTACACACTAGGCTAGTTGTATCACTATACCGGTATTCAAAGCTACTTTGAGAGTGTGTGAGAAGATTCAAGTATTAAAGGTGGGGTCAGGGATATTGGGAAGCTTATTTTTTAACTTGATAAATACAAAAACCCTCTCGCTTCAATGCCATAGGCTGCTCCCTCAGAAGCGTTGACTCTCACATTGGCCATGCAAGGCTGGGATAGTGCTGTGTGGTTTGCACCCATTTGTGCGTGCTTCGTTTACATTGTGTAGGAACACCAGATTAATGAGCACACACATAACGTGAGCTATCGGACTGTGATCTGATATTTGCTACATTTCACTGACACCACCTTTTAAGGACCAGGTAGATGTTAGACATTTTGCTCCTGGGTGCTTAGACAAGGCTGGTTAGGGGTCGAACCCACAACCTTTCACATGTAAATCACCCACCGTGATGCCACTATTAATGTGTGAACCTTTCCCATGCCATAGCGTTTTCATTGTTCAGCAGTCTAGAGGACCACAGAGATGAAGGTCAGAAGAAAGAAGATGAAATAATTTTACTGCTGAAAAAAGCCAAGGTGGTTAACAGATTTAAACACGTTCACCAGTGGTTGTGTGTTGATTACCAGTGTGTTACACTGTGTGTGTGTGTGTGTGTGTGTGTGTGTGTGTGTGTGTGTGTGTGTGTGTTACAGCTCAGTATATATCGCGGCCAGTACCAGGCAGCTTCAGAGTTCCTCCACCAGGCAATCGCTATGGCTCACCAGACACACAACACCCAGGCCATAATCTATACATACAGCCTGGTAATATGCACTATCTAGTCCATAATCTCCACCCACAGTACACCACTAACCCATAATCTACACCTACAGTACACCACAAACCCATAATCTACATGTACAGTACATCACTAACCCATAATCTCCACCCACAGTACATCACTAATCCCTAATGTACACCCACAGTACATCAATAAGACAGAATGTACACCCACAGTACATCACTAACCCCTAATCTACAACCACAGTACATCAATAATCCAGAATATACACCTACAGTCTGGTAAACTGTCCTTAATACCAATTCCAGTTGCAAAGAGCATCACAAATCCACATCTAACTCTCAACATTACAGTCTCAATTAGACAAGATAATATTTTATACATATGTAGCAGAATAGATGTGATAATGTTAATACACTTTTGACCCTTGTGTTTCAGATGGGGAATTTAGCCTACGTTCAGGGTCAGATGGATCATGTGAGTATCAGTTGTGCCTCTAGGTGGCAGCAGACTGCCTGACTACACCCATGAAGGCCATAGCTGGAGCCCTCATCAGGTGATGACTGTTCTCCTTTCTGCAGGCAGAGAAACTCTTTAAAGCAACAATGAGCTATATCCTGTCTGGAGGAACCCCAGAGGTGTGTGTGTGTTACTCCTTTTCTCTATACTGTTACACAGTGTTATACTGTTATGTGTATGTGTGTGTGTGTGTGTGTGTGTGTGTACACAGTGTTATAATATAATGTGTGTGTCTATATCAGATCTCTGTTCTGTTATACAGTGTTATGCTCTACACCGATCAGCCATAACATTATGACCACTGACAGGTGAAGTGAATAACACAGATAATCTCGTTATCATAGCACCTCTCGGTGTGTGTGATATATTAGGCAGCGAGTGAACATCTTGTCCTCAAAGGTGATGTGTTACAAGCAGGAAAAATGATCTGAGCAACTTTGACAAGGGCCAAATTGTGATGGTCGAGACGACTGGGTCAGAGCATCTCCGAAACTACAGCTCTTGTGGGGTGTTCCCAGTCTGCAGTGGTCCGTACCTATTAAAGTGGTCCAAGGAAGGAAAAGCGGTGAACCGGCGACATGGTCATGGGCTCATTGATTCACGTGGGGAGCGAAGGCTGGCCCGTGTGGTCCGATCCAACAGACTTGACCTCCAAATGTCTTGACCTCCAAATTCCCCAGATCTCAATCCAAACGAGCATCTGTGGGATGTGCTGGACAAACATGTCCATCCATGGAGGCCCGGCCTTGCAACTTATATTACTTAAAGTATCTGCTGCTGAAGTCTTGGTGCCAGATACCACAGCACACCTTCAGCGGTCTAGTGGAGTCCATGCCTCGACGGGTCAGGGCTGTTTTGGCGGCAGAAGGATGATCTACTTAATATTTGGCAGATGGTCATGATGTTATGGCTGATCTGTGTGTGTGGCATGTTTAAAACATGCAGGACAGCTCTCCTCTAGGACCAGGATTGGGAACACTGGTCTAGACTCTCTCTATAATATTATACAGTGTAATACTCTGTGGTGTGTGTGTGTACGTGTGTGTAACTTCATTGTGTTTTCAGGATGATAATGCAGTGGTTGAACTCTCTCTGAAGCTGGCGGCAATCTACGCTGCTCAGAACAAGTACTTTCTGTTATTATCAATTATATTATTGTCCTCAATCAGTATATCTCTCACTGTTACCAGTGATTAAACCCACCAAACAACCCGTAATGTGTAGAAGTGTCTACTGTTGTCATCTCCCTGTCTTCCGATGAAACGGTTGTTATTGCAGGCCTTAGCTTGTATTGACTGTAAACACAGACATCTGTGGCTGGTCCCTAACGTAGGAGGGACCTCGCAGAGCATGGCTACCAATTCTGTACAGAGTCCCTGGAGGCCAAACTGGAGCGTCTGAAGGAGGCGCTAGTGGAGGATCACTCTGGTACGAATCCCCCTGGACACCATCAAGTTCTCCCAACCAGTGTGGGACTGTGTAGACTAGTGGTCCTCAACCCAGGTCCTGGAGTGTCAGTAGCTGCGTTTACATGGACCGTATTATTCCCATTGGAATCAGGTTAAAAGCCCGACCAAGAAAGAAAAAATGCTCCATATAAACACCACAATCGGAAGAGAAAGGCCCAACCCAATTGACATTTCATTCTGAAGCAGAGGGGTAGTATAACCCGTTCTATGACCCGATTGAATGATGCCTCGTCTTAACGCTACTGTTGTTGTCTGTGATGGCGGTAGGCTATTCTCCACAGCCACTCTACAACGTCTGGACAAAACAATTGTGACGTGCGCATAAGTGAATGGGAGTAAAGTAGGCTTCGGTGACGTCGTCAGAGCCGTAGGCCAAATCTCTCCACCAGTCACACAAATAGCCTCACTCTCCCAACGTGCAAGACTAGATGCTAGCCGGTTTTAACCTTTTTGCTGGTGGGACACGTTCCATTAGGAGCTAGATAATGTGTCCACGTTTAACATGTATTCCGGTAAATTGCAGCGCAACATGTAATCCCCAGACCCGATTACGTGACATGCCATGTAAACGGGTAACCCGAAGTCTTTAATCGGAAAGATTTAATTCGGAAAGGCAAAAAAGTGTCGTTGAAAACCCAGCTACTGTCCTGCATGTTGGAGATGTGTCCCTGCTCCAACACACCTGATTCAAATGAATGGGTTGTTATCAGGCTTCTGCAGAGATTGATAACAACTCATTCATTAGAGTCAAGTGTGTTGGAACATTGGCACAGCTACAACATGCAGGACAGTGGTACTCCAGGACTGGAATTGAAGACCACTGTTGTAGACACTATAGATACATGTGTAAGTGGTGGTCATACATGTCCTGGTGAGAATTAAACACACTTGTTTTTGTAATTATGAATGATAATTAATGGCCAGACCAGAACAAAAGGTTTTATGATATGATTTGATAAATTTAATCGTCCAACACACCTTGCTGATGTGTTCCAGAGGAGCTGAGGAAAGACACACGCCTCCTGCTGGGCTTGTGTCTGGACTCCCGGGCCCGGTACAGAGCCTCCAGCCACCAGCTGGTTCAGGCTACACTGGACTACCGTGCTGCGCTCAACATCTGCAGGCAGGAGCAGGGAGACACCCACCCACAGGTACAGTGGCACACCCAGTAGTAGCTATGCATGGTGACTGTCTAAATATGGCTTATCTGCAGAAGGAACCATGTGACATGATGCATTTAGGCTATTGGCAATTACATTTAAGAGTTTAATAATATTATAATAAATAATCATGATTATATCGTGCATAGCAATTATTTTGGACAGGATAATCATGGTATGAATTTTTGATATAGTCCCATGCCTAATTGAATGCTATGGTAATAGGTAATGTTGTGAAATGTCTGGCTAACTTAACCCTGATGATATAATGCAGTCATTATTCTAACCGAATGCTCGTATGACCTGTACTAATGTATTATTAATATGTCTCTTTGGATACAAGTGTCTGCTAAATGCTGGACATGTAATTGTATGTGCAATAGCATGGTCATTCCTTAACCTGGCCACAACAACTGGTGTAGCCTTGGATCAGTCACGACCTGTGTCCTGTGGACAGACCCTGGTCCTGATGAGTGACCTGGCCTCCATCCTGGACCTCCAGAACCTGCATGCGGAGGCTCTGCTTCTAGTCCAGAGTGCCGTGGAGCTGGGCCGCTCCTCGCAGCATCCCGACCTCCACGTTCTGATCTCCAACCTAGCCGGTGTGCTCATGCACCAAGGTCAGCAGCACCAGGACACATCCACTATAATAGACCTGAATGGACCTGAGCACTGAACACTTGCCTGCTTTCTAAGTCATGGTCTGGGACACTGGACAGTTTGTGTCTTCTGTTAAAGTATAGACTTGTGTTTTATGTCAACATGTAACAGTGTTGGCATTGTTTCCAGGAGCATAATATTTATCAGGAGAGGTGTGAGACAGTAGCCCTCAGTTGAATTTATTTAGCTGAGATTACAGTCTGGAAGCCCTGTTCTTTTAGTGTTCTCACAGCCACCCTGGTGGTGGACTAATCAGGGGGGTAAATGAGATGACGTTGAAGTCAAGTGTGTTTCTAAATGGTGATAGAGCTAGATGAGATGATCAAAACAGTTGTAGCAACACTTATTGGTTCAGCGCTGTCCAATAGTTCTATAATTAACCAGAGGTCTAGGAGGAAATGACTGCAAACACTTCACAAAGGAGCCTTTGTTACAACAGGCTAGTGAGATTGCGTTCTGCCCCATGAACAAAGCTACAATGAGTTCTGCAACTGCCATGAAAACATGACTATAAATAAACGCCTCTCACTTTGCGCTGCAGGTGTATAAACGTCTGTCTGTCTGTCTGCAGGACGCTTGCAGGAGGCCATGTCTCTCTACAAGGAGGCGTTGACGTTGTCTCGTGCCGCCGGCGACGAAGAGACTGTCAATCAAATCCTGGATGGACTGACGGAAGTGAACAACAAACAGGAAGCCAAGAGTAAACAAGACAGTGGTCAGCAGTGAGACAGACTGACAGGTTGTGTCAACAAACTGAGATTCTTGAAGTCCCTGCTCCCATCCTGATTTATCACCAGAGGAAATATTCCTCACTGCCTAACCTCAGAAAGATGCTTTTATGCTAGGAAATATATACTTATTTATTGTGAAAATGTATTTGTTTTGATTCCGGTGAATAAAGTATCTCAAACAATTTCAGTTAATACATTCTGTGAGCAGTAACCTAAATACTGACAACAATCTACATAATTACTGTAGACCATGTTTAGCACCTCATAATATGCATAGGCCTATTCCATATTAAACGAGACCTCATAAACTTATGCACACAGTTATAATATTATCGTCTGAGTGTGCCTTTTGAAAATACATAAACATAAGGCATAAACGTGAACAAACCTTGCACATTCTTCAACATGCAAACTGCATGCACGATTACTAATACTATAGAGGTCTTGTTAGCGGTGTATTGGAGGGATATAGTGAATAATACCAAACATAAGCTTTTCAAACCAAAAACAATCCTGTGTGTGAATGTTTTGACCCCAACGTGTAACTAATGACTTATGAAAGCATAAACCATAATTAGACCCCCCCTCAAAACCCAATAAACGGCATGAACCGTGGGAGATAAACACACAGTCCTGTCCTAGTTTGTCCGAGTGTTATTTCCCACAACAGTTCCCAATAGTGTACATACACACACACTGTGCATGAATGAAGGTCTAATGGATGTTGTCTTCTTGTTACTGACGTACAGTATTTTACAAACACACACACACACACACCTCACCTGGCTTATAAATTCTCAATGCATGTGTGACTGCTAACAACTCAGGTCCAACGGACCCCCAGAGACCACTAGAAACCAGCAGAGACCAGTGCAGTCCACTACAGACCAGCTGAGGCTAGTTTAGCAGGTGAGTGAAGAGTTGTTCGACTTTAACGTTTATCTTATATAGTGGTGCTAACTGAATGAACCTGGTTGAAGGCTATTTGAGGTAAAAGGTAAAAGTGGTAAATAAAACTATGTATCTATATGTAAAAGTATGTATCTATAACGCTATACCTATTCTATCAGATATGGTTAAATTAATTTATGTTTATTAAAGATACAATACGTTTATCTTTATTTAAATGTGTGTTTGACTGCTAATTATGCCTTATTTGGGAAATACAATTATGAACCAACAAACTGCCCATGCAGGAAAACCCTTTGCAATTTATTATGTTGTGTAGACTCAAGAGTAAAGTATTACATCAGGTGCTGTTCATATGCTAATATCACACATCAAACAGTCTGGTTGGGAAATAAACATGCATATGGGCAACTTTACTAAACTGTTACATTGTTGGTTAGCTGGATGTGGAAGGTGATTAATGGTAGTTAGGCCAATGGCAGCCTCTTTGTTTGTGTGTGTGTGTGTTTGTGTGTGTGTGAAGGGAGAGAGAGAGAGAGAGAGAGAGACCAAGGGGAGTGCCAGGGGGCAGGGACAGTGTGATTGACACGTTTGTTGTCATGGTGACAACCTGCTACTTAGGTTTCAGGGGATAAACTCACCTCCTTTCTCCCTGATTTCTCTCTCCTCTCTCTCCTCTCTCTCCTCTCTCTCTCTCTCTCTCTCTCTCATTCTATCTCTCCCTTTATGTGTTAAAATGTCTATAGTCTGTGAAGGACCACTGATAAGGTAGGTTGTCTTTCATTCATCCCCCTTTCTATGTTTCTCTCTCTCTCTCTCTCTCTCTCTCTCTCTCTCTCTCTCTCTCTCTCTCTCTCATTGTCTCACTTCTCACTATTTCTTATTCTATTCTATTGCTCTCACACATTTTTCCTAATTTCTTCTATAAATCATATGGCTGTGTTTATATCTCTGGATATATTGGGAAAATCCCAGTAGAACCAGTTGAAGTGGCTGTACTGGGCATCTTCCAGCAGATTGACAGTTGTTTTGTCTTATACTGGTGGAACCAATGTCAGTGTGTTTCTATATTTAGGATAAGAGATGTCTCCCTATCACATAACCTGGATGTGCTGAATCATTCCTTTAAACAAACTGCTGTGTCATTTTCCTCTAGAATAACATTTGATCTATACATACACAGCCCTTAATCCCAGTTCCAATCCAGTTCATTGTATCTGTGGTCTTCATCTCAGTGTCACTCATCTGTACAGCACTTTCAATCCAGGCCAGTTTTTATCTTTACAGCTCCAATCTTTAGTTTTTTCTTTATGGGAGTTTTTGGCAACTGAAGGTTTAGTGCTCAGATAAATATCTTTAAGCAGTGAAAGCAATCAAATCTGAATTAATTTTGCTTGTTTGTTATTCTGAATCAATCACTTCTGTTACATACAACATTTGAATGGCTTCAGTCACTGAAAAAAATATTAACCAAACGGATATTAAACAGGAGGGTTGTGCTTTAGAAGTAACATACACATGGGTTGATTTTCATTTGACATTTACACCTGCACAGAATAACATTGCACAATGCAGACTGGCGCCCCTCTGGTCATGAGACGCAACAGCACTCTGCTGGTTTCCCTTGGGAAGACCAATACCAATACTTATATATTTTACTATGGTATCATATAGAGCCTTAAACAATGCATCTTGGAGTTTGTGTTCATACCCAGTCTGGGAATCTGGACGTACACCAACACATTTAGCATTCACCTCCACATCTAACCCAGAGAGAAACATGGTCACTGGGTCTTTGTGGGGACCATACTGGCTTTGATGTATCCATGGTGATTCGATATACTCCTCTGTGATTGGTTGCTTTTTGACCCTGGGCTTTACCAGGACAGACCTGATCACCAATGAGGTTCCATGGCAATAGTAAAAGAGGTCTCTAACATTTTAATATAAACAAAATATTGGGGGATTTGTGAGGTAATACAATGGTCATTCCGTCTGCTGGCCATTTCATATAGCCTTTCATTTGCAGATTTAATCTAGAATGGTTTTATAAACCATGAGGGAATGTTCCAGACGGTTAAGCACGATCAGCAACCTCAACTTGAAGGTGTGAAAGACACTGTTTGAGTGTGGATGGGCAGAACTAAATGGATATACGGATATGTGCTGAGGTTATGACTTGCCACATACATACTGTAGGGGCATGTAAACACTATAGCGTATAGACCTCCTGTGTCTTCCTACAGGTGATGCCTGCCACAACCTATGACCTCTGACAGCCATGAGCCGCTTTCAGAACACCCTGTCTAGCAGCTCAGCAGTGAGTCTACCTGTTGGATTAGTAGTAGCCCACACGGTGTTGATATACAATATAGATGGTCACCTTTTATTCTCCTGTCCTCAGCTCTCTGGAGCTGATGATGAAGATGATGATGACGAAGGGCTAAACTCTCTGGAGGTTCAGACCTTCCAGGATGTTCTGCAGCCTCCAGCTCGTGCTCCTCCGGACTCCTCTTACCGCTCCTTCAGCCAGCAGGAGATTGAGGGTGACTCCTCCTCTTGCTCTACACCCCTTCTCTTGAGCCACTGTTGTGATTCCTTGTCTGCAGCCTCCTGCCAGAATACCAGATTGATATTTACATATTCATATTAGTATTGCATATTCATATTATTTTTAGTATTTTATATTCATATTATTATTAATTAGTAACACATACTACTGTATAGTAATATTATTTTGTATAATATGTTGTTTAATGTAACATACAGTATAATACTGTATATGAATATACTTTACTTTAAACATACTTTAAATTAATATATTTGTGGTATATTAATATTGTTGTTATATTATTGGTTTAGAGCATCGCCACGCCTCTATCCATGTCCACCAATCACTGTCCAGACACCCTGACAACAGGAGGAAGGGCAAAGGTATAGGGCCAAGGAGAGGTTCCTCCTCCAGCACAGGGCCTGCCATAGAAGAAGAAGATGAGACACCTGATTCTGACCAGGTACACACATGCTGTGTATATACTGTACATACATGGGTTTAGTTTACAGACATTTACAGTAATATATACAGTATAATACACAGGTATGTTACAATGGTGTAAATTTATTAAATAAGTATGTTTTCTACTACTCAAGCATAATGTTGTGGAACTGGGATAGTGTTGTGATCGGGGGGTTTACTCTCAGTCCCCACGATGCCCAGCATCTTTGAGCAAGCCCAATAATGTTCTCAATACGTGTAGTACTTGTAATTATAATCACTGTTTCTTTGTACAAAATTGTCCTAAATTGCCTATAATTTGTAGTTTTCTTTAATTACTTTTTCTATTTTATTACATTTGAAATACACTTTTACTTTTACTTTTACAATGATTACAAAAGTAACACTGCGCAAGGAAATACAATTATATAACCAACGATCCTGTAAATATTATCATCTTCAATTCAATCATGGCTTCAGTGGACACCATGTCTGTATAGAGCTAAATAAGTACTTTTAATACTTAGGTACATGATTTTTTAGTCAAATAGTAGCAGTGTTCCAGCAAGGTGGCTGCACTTTTGATTTAAGCATGAATGGTCATGATCTTTTCCACTGCTTTATGAGTATACAGTGTACATTACATTGCATGTTACATTGTACAATCTGTCTTTTAGTTCTTCCGGCGTGAAGATAGAGGCTCTGCTGACAACCTTCCAGAAGACACACCCACTGAGTGAGTGTCACCCACTGAATACTGTACACCAAGTACAGTATCATTTTACACTTTATTAATACATTTTAGTGTATTAATAAACTGAATGGACATGAATATTACTGTCCAATGACTACTGGTATTGACTACATCAATTGAACTATAATGTAATGTGTGTCCTGTGATATTGTTTATTCTGGGCTGTTTCTTTGATGGGAAGTTCATTTTTTAGTTTATAGTGTAGCTTTATGTCATTCATGTTTTTATGGTGACATCAAACTGTATTTGCCTCTCGGCTACAATAGTTCCAAATGAATATAGCATCTAAACTGTTGTTCTTACAGTGAGACGGCCAGTGTCTTAACCAGTCACAATGGTCGCCCCAATGGTCACACCCCTTCCTCAGACTCAGCCAGCCCACCTACCTCCAGCCCCAACCCCTCCACAGCACCCCCTAATGGCAGCTGCAGCTACGGCCGACACGATAGAGAGACTGGCACAACATGGGATAAAACTGATGACGTCGATGCTCAGAGTCTCTCCGCAGTCGACCTGGAAGCCGTAAAGAGTCAGTTTGTTACCCCAAAGTCAGTCTGTTATTGTCCTGAGTACAAAATCTGGCATTTATCCACTATCCCTTGTGGTTTAGCTGACGTCTGTCCAGGCTAACAGTTGCCCAGAAGTCCACATTATCAGAAGGTCTCTGAAAACAATGCTTCCTGTCTTCATTCAGTCAATTCGATCATTTTTTTTGTACGGCTCTTTATCTTTCATCTGGCAGACAATGGTATTCCTACACACACTCACTCTGTTTCTGAACTTTAGTTCAGCTACCTACTCCACTCCTATTATCTATTGTTCTTGTATGTGTGTTAGTGTGTGCGTGTGTGTGTGTTTGTGTGTCTGTCAGTCTGTTCTGAGGAAATATGTGACTATTTCAGCTTGTTGTTGAGAGAAGGGCAACTTTAGTAAGTATCAATCTGATCTGCTCCATTTTTATGAATGTTATTATAGTCAGTGAATGTGTATCCATATATTTTATTTGGGTATAATTATATTTGTGTTGTTGGCTTTAAACTCACTTAGTATTGCTTTGATTTGTTTTCAGTAAATGTTCTGTTTAAGGTAATGTTCATCAGCTGTGTGTGTGTTTATTCTAACAGGTGTCTTCTTACCATACCTTAGTGCTGTTAAGCCAGGCATTAAACCTCATTAGTGTGCAAGAGAAATTCCCACAGTTCTGCTGTTGAACCTCCTGACTCACTCTTCTCTCTCTCTCTCCCTCTCTCTTCCTCTCTTCTCCCTCCCTCCCTCTTAATCTCCTCTCCTCTCCTCTCCTCTCCTCAGGTCATAGGTTAGATGAGGTACCAGGGGTTTGTCGTCACTTGGTCCGGAGGGGAGCAAAAACTCCATTGGTTTACGACAGTAAAGGCCCGCCCCCTTACAAACGAGACCACACCCCTCACGAGGTGAGATTCTGCTCCCATTGACCCACATTACATACTGTTGAATGACTTTATTAATATGGGCTGTCAGTCGTACAGAAAGACATACTGAAGGACAGAGGGACAGGTAGGCAGGCAAATGAGACCACACAGGTAGTTAATCCAGGGTGTTTAGGTGAGTTGTAGCCCTAATCAGGTTTGAGTTCATTTAGGTGGATGGATGGATGGATACAGAGAGAGAGAGAGAGAGAGAGAGAGAGAGTGGGGGGGAGAGGCAGAGAGAGAGGTTGATAGGTAGTGTAGAGTTCTGGACTAGTATCTATGATTGGTAGAAGAATGGTTGGTCTGGACGTACTTGTACTGGCACATCAGAACAAGGTAAGTTTTGTTTGGAGAGCCGGTCTATGTATTTTTTCTCGTTTTGTTACATTGTAAGCGTGTACATTTTTAATATTAATATTTACATTGAAATACACTGGGGTTGCTTCTATATTATCTGTTGATGAAAGAAAACAGTGAGTTTTCACTCAATTTCTCTGTCAGGGAGAATGCAGACCAAACAATATGACATGAAACGTTCATGGTTATTCATCTTCTGAAAACAACAACCATTGCTATTGCCTTGTGTGAAGCTACACCAGTTAGAAAGCAATTATTTTGTCATATACGTATATTCAGTATACAGTGTAATGAGAACATTAGTTGGGTTGCTCTTTACTCTTACATTCATTATTTTACCTACTGTCTGTTCAACCAGTCATTCTGCCCATTTCATTTTACACATAGTAGATGCCGAAATATTACAAAATTACTGGAAAATTACTGAAAATTGAAGTTCAGAATTGTTTTGCTGTAACTTTGTGTGTGTGCGTGTGCGTGCATGTGTTTGTGTAAATCTCTGTGTGTGTATATCTGTGTGTGTGTGCTTGTGTGTGTTTGTGTAAATCTGTGTGTGTGTGTGTGCGTGCGTGAGTGTGTGTGTGTAAATGTGTGTGTGTGTGTGTGTGTTTGTGTAAATCTCTGTGTGTGCGTGTGTCTGTGTGTGTGTGTGTGTGTGTGCGTGTGTGTGTGTCAGGTGTTCGTAGAGCTGAATGAGCTGGTGATGGACGACCAGCAGGGGGCGTACTGGAGGGAGACAGCTCGCTGGATCAAATTCGAGGAGGACGTGGAAGAAGAGACAGAGCGCTGGGGGAAGCCGCACGTGGCGTCGCTCTGCTTCCGCTCCCTGCTGGAGCTACGCAGGACCATCTCCCATGGTGCACTCTGACTCCTAGCTAGCCTCACCCACGCTGCCTCAAACCCCTCCCCCTTTAGCCCCGCCTACCCCACACCCCATGGTTCGCCTTGCTTTTAGCAATGCCGATGCTCCACCCATTCACCTAAGATGCCCACCTTAACCATGCCCACAGTGGATGTGCATGTAGCCACCCCACATACCCTCTGGGTATAATGACCTGTAGGCCTTTCCTTAAAGGTGATGTTACTTTATATTCCATGGTGCATCATGCTCATTTACTGTGTTACTGTGGACATAGGGGTGGTTTTACTGGACCTGGACCAGAGGACGTTGCCTGGCATCGCCCAGCAGGTCGTAGAACAAATGGTGATCTCAGACCAGATAAGGGCAGAGGACCGAGCCAACGTGCTAAAAGCACTGCTGCTCAAACACAGGTCAGATGGCCTTCATGTGCTGCCTTACAATGACCTTAAGATAACTTCCCCTTAGAGGTCATTATCTTAGCCTATCCTTAACAAGCACTGTGCAAATACACTTAAGAGATGATAAACGTATTTGTTAGTACCTTACCTTAACACCATCTATGGTAACAACTAATCTTAACAATGACCGTGTGTGTGTGTGTGTGTGTGTGTGTGTACAGCCATCCCAGCCAAAATGATCTGGGCTCATTCAGCAACCTGACTTCTGGAAAGGGCGGGGCCAGCTGCAACCAATCAGAATTCTCTGACAACCAGGACCCAGAAGGCCAGGTATATAGAGCGAGAGAGCGAGAGAAAGAGAGTGAATGAATGAAGGAATGAGGGAGGTGGTGAAAGAGAGACAACCTACCTTAGCAGTGGTCCTTCACAGCCTTCTCAAACATTTATCAGCAGTGATTTTGTGTGTGTGTGTGTGTGTGTGTGTGTGTAGGACCCTCCTCTTTGTCGTTCCAAGTCCAAACATGAGATGAAGCTCCTAGAGAAGATTCCAGATCAAGCTGAAGCCACTGTGGTGCTAGTGGGTACGTTCTACTGGGAGATCACCAGTACAACCAGTCCCACACTGGTTTACTATCTTTACTGAAAGTTATTGTTACCAAGATATAAGCAGCCATTCAGAGGGCTTGACCTCTGACCTCTGTGCAGGCAGTGTGGACTTTCTGGAGCAGCCCTCCGTGGCGTTTGTGCGGCTGCAGGAATCAGTGCTGCTAGACTCAGTGTTGGAGATCCCACTTCCTGTCCGCTTCCTTTTCCTGCTGCTGGGCCCGCCCAGCGCCAACATGGACTACCACCAGATTGGACGATCAATCTCCACGCTGATGTCTGACAAGGTGACAGGCTCGCTGATTTATGGGTTGTCTAAAGAAGCCGTTATGATGCGTTAGGTTTTGAAATCTGTAAAAAACTAAATACAATTATTATGACATTTCTCTACATAAAAAGTACAGTATGAATGTATTTTATTAGGCTATAATATATAATAAATAATATACTTCCAGTTTCTTTTATTTCTTCTAACTTTTTAAGTGTCTACAAAGATGATGGAATTGTTCTCATGACATCAACTTGATTTTGTGCACCAAGTGAACTTAATATTGTCTAGAGTACATTCAGTATGCTAAATGGTATAATACTGTAATACTATAATACCACCCAGTGTTATCACTGAGTTAGAGTTAGCATTCCTTAAAGGTATGCTTTCTGAAGATACTCTATGTGTGTGTGTGTGCTCTTTCCCTTGGCATCAGCACTTCCACGAGGCAGTGTATCGGGCCGACCAGCGGCAGGACCTGTTGATGGCCATCAACTGTTTCCTGGACAGCAGCATTGTGCTGCCGCCCTCCGAGGTCGACGGCGGCCAGCTCCTCCGCTCCGTGGCGTCCTTCCAGCGGGAGATGCTTCGCAGGAGAGAGGAGGAGCGGGGCAGCAAGATGCTGGCTGAAGATGTGGACCACGTCCTGGACAAAGGTAGCTGGGATGGAGAGACCTCCTAATCACCCCCCTCTATCCCACTGAATCAACTGTTTTGGCCTCGTGTAGTACCTGAAACGTCCACCGGGGGTTTACAGACCCTCTATAACACACCTGGGCAAGACCTTTGAGACATTCTACCCGGCCCGCTCGGTACATCAAACATTTTAAAAATAATAATACAACATTAAATTATTTGAAGAGCTCTGCTTTATTTACTGCTGCGTAAAAAAAACAGAGTTAAAGTGAACTGTTAGGTGTTGCATAGGAATAGCCTATAAGCGTTACCATGCAAATAAACACACTTTTTAGTGTTTTATTTTTAAGCATGTTTTAGCATGTTGGTTTAAAATGTAATGTGGCCCACAAAGTTCTCTGACATTTTCAATGCGGCCCCCAAGTGAAAATAATTGCCCACCCCTGCTCTATAATCTTTGTCTCCTCTCTCTCCAGTCATCCTGCCTCCCTCCAAGCTCGGAGACGACCCTCTGCAGAGGTCAGGTCGGCTGTTCGGGGGCCTCATCAGGGATGTGAAGCGGAGATATCCTCAGTACCTCAGTGACATTCGGGATGCCATGAACTCCCAGTGCATGGCCACCGTCATCTTCATCTACTTTGCTGCTCTGTCACCTGCCATCACCTTTGGGGGACTATTGGGTCTGTCCCGGAACATCGGCACAAGCCACTAACCATACATTTACAGTATATAGCTGCTAGAATAATTTGTAACGCCCCAAAAACAAACTATTTTGTTACTTACTATTTGTTTATGGCAATATTTATCAACTGGTCTGGTTATTATTGTTACTTCAGATACATTGTGCATTACATAAAGTTCTGCCTGTCACCATTATTACTAATAATGATGTTAACTTCATTATTAGATCTGCCAAGTATACCTATTTAATGCAGAACACATTGTGTACCTATTTCTATGTGCTACGTATGTGCTGTGGTAGTATTATGTATATACACTGTAGTATACAGTAACTGTATACACTATGCACAGTGTATAGTTGTATACTTGTTACAAATACGTACAAATAGTGTAAATGTGGACATGTTCAATGTCTTGATTGTAAAGCTCTGTCCTCCATTATGTGACAGGGGAGAAAACAGACGGTCTAATCGGTGTGTCTGAGCTGATCGTTGCCACGGCGATGCAGGGCCTGGTGTTCAGCCTGTTGGGAGCTCAGCCACTATTAATCATCGGCTTCTCAGGTCCCCTGCTGGTGTTTGAGGAGGCTTTTTACTCTGTAAGTTAGGTTAGCTTGGATTGCATTACATTGTATCAGTTGAGGTATGCTTAGAATAGAATGTCTTAACCTGAGTGAAGTCAGGTTCATCCTGGTTAGCAACCTGGTTAGCAACCTGGTTAGCAACCTGGTTAGCATCTCACTAAACAGCATGGGGTAACATTTAGCATTTTGCCTCAAGTTCCCTCACCGCTAACCGCGCGTTGCCCTGTGTAGTTCTGCACAGCCAACCAGATGGAATACCTGACGGGGAGGGTGTGGATCGGGTTCTGGCTGATCCTGATTGTTCTGCTGACCGTGGCCTTGGAGGGCAGCATTCTGGTCCGCTACGTGTCACGCTTCACGCAGGAGATCTTCTCCTTCCTCATCTCTCTTATCTTCATCTATGAGACCTTTGCCAAGCTGGTCAAGGTGTGGTCAGCACCATCTGCCATCTCACCTGCACTTCGTCATGAGGCACTTTCTCTTCTGCTGTAACTGAACATGCTCTTTCTGAAAACTAGATCTTCCGGGAGCATCCACTTAGCAGAGGTTGCTACGGCAACAGCTCCTCCTCCTCTTCCTCCTGTGGGTGGAACTCCACGGCGGCGGTCGGCGGCCCGGGGAAAGTCTCAGGGGAGCCAAACACGGCGTTGCTGTCGCTGGTCCTCATGTCCGGAACGTTCCTTATTGCCTTCTACCTCCGCAAGTTCAAGAACAGCGCCTTCTTCCCTGGCAGCGTAAGTCTCCCCACTGACACACGGTCACGAGCCAATCAGCTGCTTCCTAGAGTCCTAGAAGGGGGACCTTCATTTACAGAGCTTACTCTATTTTGGGGAGGCTCTAATAATGTCTGCTACTGGTCAGGCTGGTTCAGGTTAGTCGTTTCCTGTATAAATCGCTAAGCCCCTTTAAGTGTGGAGCTATGGTGAATGGTTGAACAAAGTACTGTATTGTCATACAGTACTATCATGTACTAATGGCTTTTTTGTGTTTTAGCTTCGCAGGATGATTGGAGACTTTGGCGTTCCCATAGCGATTCTTTTAATGGTTTTGGTGGATTACAGCGTTAAAGACATCTACACACAGGTGACATAATACCCACTATCCATCCCTCACTGGTTGTCTGTCCCAGTTTGACCTGCCAGTTCTCATTCTAGAGCTGATGTGTGATTCTGTGTTCCTATTGGCTTGTGGAGCAGAAGCTTAGTGTGCCTAGTGGATTCTCTGTGTCAAGCCCGGAGAAGCGTGATTGGCTGGTTTCACCGCTGGGCTCAGATGGAGAGTTTCCCGTCTGGATGATGCTAGCTAGCCTGCTGCCTGCGCTGCTTGTTTTCATACTGCTGTTCATGGAGTCACAGATTTCAGCGTAATACACACACACACACACACACACAGCAAAAACAATATTTTTTATAATAATATCAAAATAATATTTGTTGACATGAATTTGTGTGTGTAGGCTGATCGTCAGTAAAAAGGAGCGTATGCTCGTGAAAGGTTCTGGTTTCCATGCTGACCTGCTCATCATTGTGCTCGTGGGTGGCGTCTCGGCTTTGTTCGGGTTGCCATGGTTATCAGCCGCCACTGTCCGCTCTGTCACGCACACCAATGCCTTGACGGTTATGAGCAAGGCGGTTGCCCCTGGTGACAAGCCCCGTATCCAGGAAGTCAAGGAGCAGAGAGTCACTAACTTCCTAGTGGCGCTACTAGTAGGTCAGAAGCTCCGTTAGAACCATAAACATAAGCTAAGAACCCATAACCTTTAGGATTGCATCAGAACCTTTAGAGCCTCTCTGCAACCTTCAAACTGGTTGTTTAGTACTATACTGCAGACTTTTTAAAACAAAGTGCTTATATAGTATCTCTGTAAAACATCACAACATTTAGAACAGCATTAACTATGTATATCAGCATTAAAACTCTGAAAGTTAAAACAATTCTGTACCTCAGAACCATATCCAAAGTTGTATTATATAGAACCATGTCCGAACCAGGTTAGTAATGTAAGATTATCTGTGTGTGTGTGTGTGTGTGTGCGTGCGCGTGTGCGCAGGTCTATCCATTGTCATGGGAGATCTGTTGCGGCAGATCCCCTTAGCCGTCCTGTTTGGTATATTTCTCTACATGGGCGTCATGTCACTGCAAGGAATCCAGCTAACAGACCGCTTAATGCTGCTACTCCGCCCCCCGAAGTACCACCCTGATACATGCTACGTACGCAAGGTACTATAGTAGCCTACTACTGCTTCCCTGAAGTACCACCCTGATACATGATACATATGGTTAGGTACTATAGTAGCCTACTACTGCAATACTATGTTGCTTCCCTGAACCCTGATGCATGATATGCTAACGTAATATCTTCACAGAGACAGTAGCGGTGACATTTTTGTGATACGACGACCTTGATAGAGGATGGATATCTCCCTCTCTATAGGTCAGGACCTATCGGATGCATCTCTATACAGCGCTACAGCTGTTGTGTCTGGCTGTGTTGTGGGTTGTCATGGCAACGCCTGCAGCGCTGGCCTTCCCCTTATTGGTGCTCCTGACAGTCCCCGCACGCATGCTGCTACTGCCCCGCCTCTTCTCGTCCCGAGAGATGCAGTGTGTGAGTACACGCGCACGCACGCGCACACACACACCTGCTGAAACTGCATAAAAACTAACCATGTCTTAATATCCTTCATACAATGTATTTATCGTTATTTAATATAACAATGGAGAATTAGTAGGATTTGCGGTGATTCAAATAACTAGTTTAAGGTGCGTTAGTGATTGCTTATCCCATGTTCATGTCCTGTCCTGAATCTAAACCACTTAGGCCCTCCTCGGGACACTGAACTGCAATCAGTTAATAAGATTGTGGCCAGTTATGATTTAGGACGACATAATATTCAATTCACCGAGCTAACTGTACTAACTGGTCTCTGTCTCTCTGTGTGTGTGTGTGTGTGGGGGGGGGTCAGCTGGATGCAGAAGATGTTGAGCCCACATTGGATGAGGGGGAGGGGCAGGATGAATACACAGAGATGAAGATGCCTGTCTGATTGGCTGCTCACCACCCAATGAGATGACACACCTTCTTAATGAACAGATTCTATTGGCTGAGATGTGTTTCTTAATCTGTTTTATACTCCAGTAATGAAATATTTTGTTGTTGTTGATGTTAAGGGCTAAATGTTTGTTTATATAAATATATATGCATATATATTCATTCAACCAAGATATACGTTTATTATTTGGGCAATAGTATTAATTGTAATAATCCTGTTGTAGAAAGGATTATATGATTAAACAGTCTAAATAAAATCACATTGATGATTGTATTTACTTTTCATGTCCATATTGTTTAGAATGAAAACATAATTGTAATATTCTGAAAAGCATTATGTGTGTGTGTGTGTGTGTGTGTGTGTGTGAGAGAGAGAGGGGGGGGGTGGCAGGGCTATGGAGTTCAGCCAATAAGACAACAGCATGTGCTTTTAACTAGTCTACTTCACTGTGAGCCAATGAGACAAACAACTTGGTTAAAGGAAGTTCACAAAAACATGGTAAAAACAAAAGCCTATACTACCTACCATGGCTGTTGTAAATGTTACAAGATCTGGTATATTAAAATATAATCATCTGGGTAAAACTCATATTGTGTGGAAGTAGGCAATACTGAAAGATAAAAGAAATTGACCAGAAAGGTTTAAGTAAAAAATGACATATTTTCGATAAAAACTGTGGCTAAGAGAAAACATTGGTTGAATATTAATCGACATGACAAACTTTGAACATTGTGATGATACCACAAGTAACAAAATACTATTTAGGTAGCATAATGTTTTAATTCCCATTTTACTGAATCAAAGTGCAACACGGCAACAATTAGACCAATTCCCAATATTCGATCAAATTATCTGGTGATCCAAAGTGGGACATGCCGTAGGCTATGCGAGGAGGAGGACCGGCTCTTGCACTCCTCCTGCGGAAGCCACCGCTTCGCAGACCTACGGGAGACGCTCTGCATACCGATCAGGCATCCCTCGCAGGCCAGATGAGGCACAATAAGGCTCCGTGTTCCCGGACCAGACATGAAACCTGGGCGGCGAATCTAGAAGGGTCCGGGAGGCGTCCCCGCGCGTCGACAAGCGTCCCCGCGCTGGGCCGCTGCGCGTCTCAGCATCTGGACACCAGTCTGGTCCCAGTCCCGGGATAGAATCTATTCCACACTAGTAGAATCTGTGTTTCTTTACAGCAATTTAACGCTAGATTCAGTCAGCTTGCTGTCAGGAGTAGGCCTATATCGGTTAGTGCGGAGCCGCTTCTCGCGTTTCATCCTCCGCCTTTGTCCCGCTTTTCCGCGGAGTTCCTCCCCCTGCGGCGCTGGGCGGAGTTTCACACCGAACTAGACGCTCCTTTTGTCGGATTCGTGTCGACTTGACTCCCCGGGGTTTACGGCAGAAAAAACTCCACCGAAACCCCGCAGAAATAAACCAAATCAGTAAAGTTGTGTGCAGGAAGAACTGTGTTTCCTCCCTGACACGGAAGGTGAGTATTTAGCTGTCATTTGACGACAGAATCTAGGGTTTTCTGCGTTGTTTGTCCCCGAGGCTCGGCGCCTTCATGGCGGCCTGGCGGTGAGAGCAGCTGGGCTTCAGCGGGTCATGAAGCTCGGCCAGGACTCCGAACACAAAATAGTTACATTAGACACGTTCACTCTTTATATTTGACTCTTCAAAACGTTACATTTATTTTGTCACCAGAGACAACATATCGACTGTTTTTAACATTCTTGCATTTTTTAATGCGATTGTTATTAACTGCACGTGTCAAATTCAGTATAATGGTGGTACATTTCTGATCATAGTAATTATTATGGTGTGCATTTTATAATTAAAATTGGGAATTGCCACATTCATCTATGGGTTGTTTGTTTGCTTGCAATAAGAAGGCTGTAAGTAGCTTAGCAGCGGAAGCTACGTGGTTCTACAGCCGGAGTACAGGCGCCATTACTGGGCAGTTTGGGACGAGCTGGTCGGTAGATGTCGGCCAGCATACAAAGGCTTCCCGGGGGGCTTTTTACACCAGAAACCGCAAAAATCATAGAACACATCGAGTGATAAAACACTGTAAACACGATAACAGCAGGCTTGTGGAACGTGTTTGACCTTGTAAGGGGGCCGCGGTGACAATGCACGCCCAGAGAAACGTTGCCTAGATCGGCTGAAGCGCTGCTCTTGTCGGGGCGGGGAGAAGGCGGGGCGAGTTTGGCAACTCAGCCGCTACGGAATGTCTGTCAGCGGCCACAGCTGACGGTCTGCCATGCCAGTCAGAACCGGCTAGTACAGAACTGAATGGTAATCATTATAGGATTACATTTATGTCGCACACGATGCTATACCGTTCTGAAAACACGCACACAAGAAGTAGCCTAAGGTTAAACTAAAATAATAAAAATATAATAATGCATGCACACCATGGGGTTAGTAGTCTAATTTCTAAAATAATAATAACCACTAAGATTATTTAAATGTAGCCTACCACTGTCGGGTAACATTTAGTCTATGATCAGGAAGAGAGCGGTGGACAGGGAGTTTCTGTCCTGTGCGTTGTCAAGGAGATAATATTCCCATTGTCATGGTTACAGAGGTGTGTAGCTGCAGGATGAACGGCAGCGTTTCCTCGAGCGCGCAGAACGCACGAGTCAACAGCCAGACAGGTATTTATTATATTATATTATATTATATTTTATTATGTGTAAATGGTAGTAATAATCATTCAGTCGTATTATTGGTATTATTGTGCAATGATGATGTGTGTCTGGACGATGATGTGTGTTAAGATGAGTGGACTAAAGAAGAGTACCTGACTCTGTTGGAGCGGATCAGGGGTCAACTACCAGACTCAGACCTGATGAAGTATAAAACCACAGAGTCTCATCTGGACTGGACCAAGGTCACCTTCGGTCGCTTCACCGGCGAGATATGTAAACAGAGATGGCACAAGGTGTCCACGGAGGTACACACACCATAACTGATTGACGGCATTGCTTGTTATTGTTAAAAAGACATTTACTGACTTGGGTCTGTCTGGACAACTAGTTCCACATTGTCTGTTTTTAATCATACCACACCAAGACAGGTTTCAAGTTCAGTCCATTTATAGTGACCAAAAACAGGTAAAACATTTTCGATTAAAACAAATACATTCAGACCTGTTTGCATTTCAGGTACGTAAATACAGAACAATGACAGAACTCATTGTAGATGCCATAGAATTTGTCAAGAACCCATATAAAGGCAAGAAACTCAAGGTAAGACAAGCTGGCGAAATGCAATAGGGGCCTATATATATAGGAGGGGCAGGGCTGGTATATGCATTATGAAAACAACAATATAAATTATTAAATGTTACAATGTATTTGGATGGATAGCATATTTTACCATCTATGCTCTGATTGGTCCAGACTCATCCAGACTTCCCAAAGAAGCCGTTGACGCCATACTTCCGTTTTTTCATGGAAAAACGAGCCAAATATGCCAAAATCCACCCAGAGATGAGCAACCTGGACCTAACCAAGATCCTTTCAAAGAAGTATAAAGAACTTCCAGAGAAGAAGAAGGTATGTCTAATGACCCTACTTTTCTGGACAGCTACCTGTCTGGGCCCTATTTTCATATGGTGCTGTGCAATGTCCTATTACGTCCAAGAAGAATACACAGAAGTGCTGATGTGTATTTACTATTTGTAAAAGGGTGTTGTGGAAGTGTAATTTAACTTGGCCAATTAGTATCTTCTTTGCCAATCATGATCTCATTCCTGCCTAAGACTTGCTTTTTAAAGTAGTTGTACTTAATCGTTTGTTGTTTCTCCACAGCAAAAGTATATCACAGAGTTCCAGCAGGAGAAAGAGGCTTTTGAGAAGAACATGGCCCGATTCAAGTAAGACATTATCTTCTAACAATGATATGTGCAGCTGCTCGTTTACCCATTACACTTGGAGGAATAACAGCCTGATATTGACTCATCAGTACGCAAAAAGTTATTGTGTTTCTGACACTTTAAAGGATGAGTATGTAATTTGCTTCAGAAGCACATTTAGTAATATTTCTTGAAATTCTCTTTACACCCCGATAG
>JAODUK010000009.1:313342-367199 GCA_027564635.1 Typhlichthys eigenmanni | reverse complement strand
CAGTTTGATTGACAGCTAGGTGAAACTAGCAGCAGAATTGCTTGTGGTTTGCAGCTGACAGGAATCTGATATGATCTCCCATCCAGCTCTAATAAAGGAGGGACCTGTTTGAACACACCTGGTTGTCTTACAAGTAAACTTTGTTTAACCTGAGCTAAACTTTATTCACTTGTCCTCTGGTCCAGGAGACAAAATGCTTCTGGTGTCTAGATCTGCTCTGAGCTCAGGTGAGTGATAGATGAGTGTTATACAATATTAAACAAACTATTGTTTTTAGTTAAATTAGTGAGTTTAAATGGTTGACATACTGTTATTAATTAAGATTAGTAGATACTATGTATATATCTTTACCTTATTTAAGTAAATGTTTATTCTGTTCCTTAGTTATCTTGAACTGTATTAACATAACATCCTCAGTAGATGATGTCACAGCTGTGAAGAAATTGAGTGTTTGTGATTTAGAAATCAATCAAGTTAAACCAGATCATGCTGCTACTGTACATACTACTGCTCCTGTTGGTGGTATGATGCCATTCTCTCACAGTTCACTGTGCACAATATTTGGTCGTGGGATTACAACTGTGTGTCAGGTAAAAGGGAATAATGCTACATTTTATAACATCTTCCTAAAATAGTTCTAGTTATTAGTGATGGAAGATGTTCTAATTCAAATGTGTTTTAAGTCCTGCATATGTTACAAAATTTAGATAATCCAAAAATTACGTTACTGATTATAATTTTAGTCTGGTAACAAGTAGCTGTAACAGATTACATTTAAAAAGTAACCTACCCAACCCATCTAGATGTATCCTGCATCCACACCTGATGTGAATGGGATGTCTGTCCTGCTGTGCCTGGAGCAGTTATCTAGTCTGGCATAAAGGTAACAACAGCTCAGAGATAATTATTTAATAATAATATAGAACATTAACATAAGATGTAACTTTATTTTACTTTTTCAAGCAGCAGAAACCCTGAATAGGGTGCATCCCTATTCAGGGTATTATTATTATTATTATTATTATTATTATGGGTATTATTTGATTATGTCCTTTCAGTATTATAGAATTATATTTGCTTGGGAAGTTGGGTATATTTTGAAAGATATAATACAAAAAAAATGTTTAATGGTGTCAATTAACCTAAAGTACTGATTACATTTTTAATTATGAAATATAGTCCTTTACCATGGTACCAGACAAATCTGAGAGCTCATGTCATTTGCTCAATGCCAGGCATTGGGTAGGTTACTTTTTAAATGTAATCTGTTACAGCTGCAGACTAAAATTATAATCAGTGACTAAAATAAAATGTCTCCTTCTGATTGGCATTCGAAATCCCATACTCCTGATTTCAACATCCCTTCAGAAACATCAACTTTATCATACAATTTATGGTTACCATGGTGCCCACGACTAAACGCAGTGTATTTTTTTCCTATTTGGCTGCTGTAATCAAACATGTGATGTAGTTGCTATGGTAATGTCTTCTGCAGCAGGTGTCTCCTCCCTGGGCCACGTCCAGCTTCTGTCTCTGCTGTAGTGTGTGTTGCCATGGTAATGAAGAGTGTGTGTGTGTGTCTCCAGCAGCAGGTGCTGAGGTCTCTGCTCTACACATGAGATGATTGAAACATTGGTACATTTTTGTGTACAAAGCAGTTCTAGGTTTGCTGCTAACTTACCTTTGCTTCTTGTTAACACAATCTCTAAAAACACACAGTCTTCGTTCTCAGTTGATATTACTATTTACAGTTCTCTATGGTCAGGACAAAAGCTGGGAAAAAGCATTATCCCATAATGCCCCTTGGTCTTGGAAAGAACTAATTAAAAATGGAGGAGAGGGTATTGTCTGAATTTAATGTATTGATTGACAAACATATTGTTGACCGACCAATTGTTTTTAGTTATTTGTATTGCATTCTGTATTTGTATTGTATTCTGTGTTTGTATTGTATTATGTGTAATTGTATTGTATTATGTACATACTGACTATTATTTCCTGGTGACCTTCTTGCCAGGTCACCTTCGAAAAATATTTTTTTAACATCAAGGGTTTTTTCTTCTGGTTAAATAAAGGTTTATTTATAATAATAATATTAATAAATGATCATGAAGATGTTACTGTACTGCACTGGTGTGTGTGTGCTGCTGGGACACAGGAGCAAGAGCACACACACACACACACACATACACAGGGCCTGACTGCCTCTAACACACATTCACCATCACTCTAGTCTGCACTCTTCTTATTTTGATGAGAAACTACTATTACAGTTTGTAAAATGCTATTTTATATTATGATGAATTTGGTTTATTTGATTATTAGATGAATGTTGCTACAATGTTCCTGAAACCTCATTGTTTCACTGACATCAATGATTTGTAATTATACATTTTCTTTAATGTTTTTAATATAATGATGTGTCCTTTAAGGTTAACAGTTTGACATGAAATACACAAAACAAACAACATATTAAATGTCTATGTGAATAATAATCTTCAGGATAACTACTGTATGTTGATAACATTTCAATATCACGTCCTAAATTCCACCCGTGAATAGAAAAAAAGGGATTAATAAACCAAGCTCTTGGATTGCATCTGTGGATCATTAATATAAATAAGGCTATCAACTGCAGAAGATTTATGTTAGATTCCACCCATTTTTAGCAGATATGCTAAAGGTGGTTCCTTATAGATTTGCACAGTTAATTTATAATTAATATGTATAGATAATAGATAATAGAAATTAATCCATTGGAGGAAGTGTCAGATGTTTATTCCAGTAGAAGTTATTAGTACATCTCTTTCAGATAGTTTGAATATTCATACAATTTGATAACCGTCATTTACTGAAATATATATTTCTCTGCCTCTCAGTCCCTGCCTGTGTCTATATACTGTTAGTTCAGTCACATCACTCACATGGTCGTTGCCACGGTAACGCGGCCTTGGCCAGGGCCAGTACCAAAAACGAGATAGAGCGACAAGCAGAGAAACACTGACACTGTTAATATAATATATAGTTAATATAATATACTGCATGTTAAATATGGCTACATATCATCATTATATAGTTATATAGGTAAAAACAGTTGGTTTCCCACAATCGCCAATAGTGTATTAAAAACATTTTACACAGAAACACAATAGAAATATCTCAGAAGACATTATTTTAAAAAGCATTTACTATCACTCATAAACCAATACAAATTAATAAAGTTTGCAAATCAATGCTTTAGGCATCTTCACACAACATACAATACAGAGGCTGAAAACATTGAGATAATTGCAACAGTTTCTCAGATTTCTAAACATTTTTTTTAAAATACATGTAATATACTGTAAGTATTTTTAGATATATATTTATAGAATGTGTTTGTTATATATTATATTGTTACATTTACAGTTAGGCCTATTTTTAGGCTATATTACATTTTAAATCATGTCATTGGTCTCAATTGTTTTCACGGCTGCAAGGGCATAAGCTGAATTTATTCTCTCTTTTCTTACAAAGTATTTGCGAAAATATGACAGCAAAATAAGGGCATTAATTCTACAAAAAAGTTGCTTTACATAAAACACAAAATGCTCAACCTTGTTACATGAACCATGATATACCATTGAAATGCTAGGTATCCATGGTCCAAAAACATATTAAATAAAATAACAATTACCATATTAAATGAGAAAGTGAATTCTATAAAATATTTAGAAAATAAATATTCCATATGGAAAAAAATGTACAGAGCCCTTGAAAATAAAATGAATATGCTCCAATATAAACTAGTCTTATCTCATTGAAAATGTATTTAAAGGTTTCAAATGAAGTTACACATTGGTCAAACAGAACAGTGTTAGTTGTGGGATGATTTAATCAGTTATTAATTTAAATGTATTAACATGGGGTGTCATGTCAGGACAAAAGATAAATATGATAATATGGTAAGCAAAGGTAGGAAGGCAACGATACCAAAAAACATTAAACAGTTGTTAAAATAAAAAGGGAGCATCCATTAAAATCTTTACGATCTTATAGAAAATTTAACTATTAAAATTAAAATATATTTTTTTAAATGGTTGCTAATTTCCTTAAAAGTACACGGCAGTGTATAGACACTTAATATTATCCAAGGAAATTGCTAAATATTATATATAATTTGATTGTATCTGGGCACAGAATTGTATCTGGGCACAGAGAAAACCTCACGTTAAAATATTATTGATATTAATGGACATACTCATATAACTTAAATGAAAGTCATGGGGCAAAAAATACTACATTTTATAAGAATATGTTGAAAAAGACAATATGAAGAATGAAAAAATATATATCCATAATATGATCCACAATGGATCTGATACTCAACAGATACAAATAAACTTCACTCAAAGGCAAAATGCTGTAAGTAAAATGACTCTACTTCCCTTTGAGACACTCTGTCCTATATAGTCCATACTCTATGTCTAGAGCCATGGTCAGCCCCTGTGTCTGTTGCCTGCAGTGCTCTTGCTCCTGTGTCCCAGCAGCACACACACACCAGTGCAGTACAGTAACATCTTCATGATCATCAGTGTGTAGAGCAGAGACAGAAGCTGGACGTGGTCACCCAAAGAGAGGACAGATGCTGCTGGAGACACAAAACATCTTCATATGATAAAAAACACACACGCACACCACTACACTTATACTGTATAGATCTTCTACACATCATTTCTGTAGGTAGGGGAAGTGCCGTTGTCATGGTCACTGAGTCATGGAGTTTGTTATTAAGTTGTAATAATGCACGTCATGCAAAATACTAGAAAAATGTATGACATTCACAACTAAAATACAAAAATGGCAATTTCGACTGCTGGGAAAACATATTAAGCAATTTAAACAGGCCTGATGGATTCTGATTGTCATTCACCATTATTTCTTTACCTTATTTGCATATTTCAAAATAAGTAATTACAATGCAAATTAAAAAAAATTGTTGATTCAAGGAATGATGATGATAATTAGCTGCAGACCTTCAAGTTACAATTTGTCAAAATGTTTCATTATCTCTGAGCTGCTGTGTCTTCTCTACCTTTAGTTGAGACCTGATGTGAGCCTGTTTCATGCTGGACAGAGCAGATGTAGTTCTTCTGCTCTTTGTGGATGAGGATCATGCTGGCTGAGACTCCCTGCTCATGGAGGTCCAGCTGTGAGCTCACATGGTGACCCTTCTCTTCTTCTGTGGTCCAGGAGATCTGTACCAGGTCTGGCTGCATGCCCACTGCCAGGCACAGCAGGACAGACGTCCCATTCACATCAGGTGTGGATGCAGGATACATGCTGATGATAGGTTTGGTGATTTTCATGTCTGCAAAATATATAGTAAAATATCTTAAAATTCCACGTTATTTTGAGAAACAAATCCACAAATAAACACATGCTTGTATCTTTTTGTTTTAAAGTAGACGCATCTTAAAGTAATAATGCATATTTCTTCTGCATGCTTACATTAACAAATGGCAATATTTGCTGTCACTGTCAGTACTGGTGTGTTACTGTACATATTGGTGCAATACAGTACATGATTGAATAACTTAATGATACAGAAATTACACAACAGTAACTCATTGGCACATTGGTCCATTTTTTTCAGTTGTTTAAAGGAATTGTATAGAAATTAAAGACAATAAAGTTCAAATAAAATAAAATGTCTTTCTTCTTTATATTATATTTTTTCAACCAGTTTATTACTTTATTTATTTTTTATTGTGTCAAGATTTCATGTGAGTGTCATATTTTGACTGATTAAAAATGTTTGGCAGAACATTTTATTCATTTATATTTTTGTTTGTAAATATCATAAAATAAAATAATAAAACAAGCTTAATGTATTGAAACAACCTAATACACGTGTTATACATACAATCTAAAAAGTTAAAATATCTGAATCAATAATCAATAACAGAATCAAACAATTATGACGCAAACTATGATACTGTTTAAATAATACAAATATTGCTATTATTGAATATACAAACCTCGAACATAGTTAGCTACTTCTCAAAATGTACCAAACAGATAGGTTATATTAATCATTGATCATATGAGTATCTATTTACTTTGGTATATTATTATATGTAAGAAATTACTTCAGTTCCTAAGACATAGACCTAATAATATTTAGAGCATTATCAAGGGAATAGGATATTTTTTCAGATTCTAGGATAATCTAAATCAAACTTGCCTCAAACTTGCTGAGATAAAGATACATTTTCAGTAGTATATCTTTAGCAGATCAACTGGGGAAAATATAATAAAACAGGAATATTCTATCTTACCTGAAGAAACATACAGTCTAGTGCCAGCACCGAAGATCCAGTAGTGGAAAATAAAGCCACTCACAGTGAAATTTCACATAACATAAACTGAAATCAGATAATAATGCAGGTCCTGTCTGTTTTGTCTAAATGTATGTCTCCAGCGGTTATACACACTTTAATGACCTTCCGTTCTGCTCCTCTATTCCAGAGTTCTGGTGCAGAAGGAGGTGCCTACTAGAGCGCTCCTGGTGGGAACTGCAGAAGACCTCATTAAGTTGAGAAAACGATAAAAAAATGATGCTAGACCTCAGAAATCAGCAGATATCACTGTAGGGTCATTGAGTCTGTCTCTATTCAGAATTGTCATCAATAACCAACTGTATTTCTCTCGTACGGTGGGTGCTGATGGTCTCATAGTTTCAGTACAGCGTGAGAGACAGTCTCACACAGTGTGCCACTTGCGTCTACCTGCAAGTTACAGGAGCAATAGTACGTAGCTGCATGATCTGACTTGATTGACTTAATATACAAATCATAATGGCCGTCATTTTCGATAGATTTGAAATCATCTTCCTGAGGGTGGCCATACTCAGATTTAATGACTCCAGTCTTGCTGTTAACACTGACGACAAGTCTCAAAATGTCTTCTGCGTTTTTCTGGTACCAGTAAACATCAACATCGACATCATCACTTTGTTTGTTGTTACACTGTGTAATGTTTCTACACCTGAATGTGACAGCGTCACCGACTCTTCTGGTCAGTGATGTGCGGTCCTGAAGCAGTTCTGCCATGGCAACCAGCACTGTAGACAAAAACATAAATCAGTAAAATAATTATTTTGTGAAAACATGTAAAGAAATACAAAACTTAATACAATATCTGGTGCTATCGCAAATTAAAAGACGGACGAGGATAAATTAATCATGTGTAAAATAAATACTACTACAACTGATTAGTTTAAAATAAACTACAAAGGCCAACTAAAAACTGGTAAGACAAGGAGCGGATAGAGACATAGGCAGTAAATAAAACAGAAACGTAAAGAAAAGATTAGATAATATGTCTTCATAAAGTATTATAATACTGGATGTCAACAATGAGTCAATAACACACAAACTCAAGCAGTAAAATAGAAGACTTAATGTAAGACTTACCTAAACACACAGAGCTCAGGGTAGCTCTAGACACTAGATGCATTTTGTATTTTGGTTGCTCCAGTTCAGATCAGGACAAATATGCTATGGGCTTCTGAACAGTCAGCAGGTTGGTGTGTTTCAGTGAAGGCAGACTGGGAGAGCTTATCAGTATCCTGTCACAAACCACAAGCATGTGGTTCAACATCTACAGCTTTTTAATGCCTCCTACGCCTACGTCTGCCAAGACTGATCTTCACTGATCTAATCTATCTAGTGTGTAACAGATGTAACTTGCATGTAAACCATACCATGTTTACCATACCAAATTCTCTTCAATTAATCACATCATCCAATATATAATAATAATAATAATAAGAAGAAGAAGAAGAAGAAGAAGAAGAAGAAGAAGAAGAAGAATTATTATTATTATTATTATTATTATTATGGAAGGAATAACGAAAAAAAAATATTATTATTATCATTATAATAATACTTTTTTTCGTTATTCCTTCCATAAAAAAATACCGTAATCCTTCCATTTGTCCACACGGGTTCAGTAAAACATAAGTACGTTTAAGTATTTAAAAGAAAATATCTAATATCTAATTATTTAATTGGATATTCATATAAAATATGAATCACACTGTGGCGTCGTATATATAGGTATATTCTAAAACATTAGAAAATTAACATTATCGATTAAGCATGGCGATAAAGTAATCAATATCTACTTCCTGGTAGAGCAAAACATTGGCACCCCGCGTTGTATTCTGGCAAATGTAGTCGTATTGCCGTTGGCTCTAGAATGCCGTAACACACATTTACCACGTCAAACACATATTTTATTATACATTTACATACATTTACAATGTTAACTGACATACAACTGGCATGCGCTACTCTAAATTAAAGAAAATAAGAACGTTTTATAGGCCAATCAACTAAAACTACAACTACCACAAGCCACCGTCATTACGTAGATCACGTTTGCAACAATCAGTGGATAGAGGAAAAAAAACAACCGCTTCCGTGTTGTTCCTGTTATCTAGCAAACAACTAACGTTACATGTAATTTGTCAAGCCATCATGCGTTTATAACCTTGGTAGATAATACATCTTTACCGCCCGCAATGTCGCTGCTACCAAGCTCAAAGAAGAAGGACAAACGTATTTTGTCTGGTTCCTGCCCAGATCCGAAGTGCCAGGCGAGGCTTTTCTTCCCGCACGGTTCCGTCAGCATCGAATGTACGGAGTGTGGACAACGGCACGAGCAGAGAAACCTCCTCAACGTAGAAGAAGTGACCGATCCAGATGTAGTGCTCCACAATCTTCTGAGAAACGCCCTACTGGGCGTTACCGGGGCCCCAAAGAAAGGGACAGAGTTGGTTAAAGTCATGGGTCTGTCCAACTACCACTGTAAACTGCTGTCTCCGGTCCTCACCAGATACGGAATGGACAAACAGTCTGGGAAGGCCAAGCTGCTCAGAGACATGAACCAAAGTGAGATGTTTGACTGTTCTCTGCTTGGCAACAGGGCCTTTCTCATTGAACCAGACCACGTTTCCACCGTCGGCTATGGCAAGGACAGGTCGGGTAGTCTTCTCTATCTGCATGACACCTTGGAAGAGATAAAGAAAGCCAACAACAACCGAGAATGTCTCATTCCCGTGCACGTGGATGGAGATGGCCACTGTCTGGTCCACGCTGTGTCCAGAGCGCTGGTGGGCAGAGAACTGTTCTGGCATGCACTGAGGGAGAACCTCAAGCACAACTTCAAACAGAACCTGGACCGATACAAAGCTCTCTTCCAGGACTTTATCGACGCCTTGGAGTGGGAAGACATCATCAACGAGTGTGACCCGCTCTTCATCCCGCCTGAAGGCGTCCCTCTAGGCTTGCGGAACATCCACATCTTCGGCCTGGCCAACGTTCTCCACCGACCCATCGTCCTGCTGGACTCCCTGAGCGGCATGCGCAGCTCGGGGGACTACAGCGCCACCTTCCTGCCGGGGCTGGTCCCGGAGGACGAGTGCCGGGGGAAAGACGGCGTAGCCAACAAGCCCATCTGCATCGCGTGGAGCAGCTCCGGGAGGAACCACTACATCCCCCTGGTGGGCGTCAAGAACGCCGTGCTTCCCCGCCTCCCGGTTCACCTGCTGCCCAAAGCGTGGGGCGTCCCCCAGGAGCTGATCAGGAAGTACATCCAGCTGGAGGCGGACGGCGGCTGCGTGATCGGCGGCGACCGCAGCCTCCAGGACGCGTACCTGATGCGTCTGGTGGCCGCCATGGAGGAGGTGTTCATGGACAAGCACGGCATCCACCCGTCCCTGGTGGCCGACGTCCACCAGTACATCTACCGGCGCACCGGCATGATCGGCGTGCAGCCCGAGGAGGTGACGGAGGCGGCCAGGAGGTCAGTGGTGGAGAACCGGCTCCACCGCTGCCTGATCTGCGGGGCGCTGTCGGAGCTCCACGTCCCGGCAGAGTGGCTCTCTCCCGGGGGGAAGCTGTACAACCTGGCCACCTCCACCCACGGCCAGCTGCGGCCCGACAAGAACTACAGCTTCCCGCTCAACAGCCTGGTGTGTTG
Source organism: Typhlichthys eigenmanni (assembly GCA_027564635.1). Taxonomy (NCBI): domain Eukaryota; kingdom Metazoa; phylum Chordata; class Actinopteri; order Percopsiformes; family Amblyopsidae; genus Typhlichthys; species Typhlichthys eigenmanni. The sequence goes on along the minus strand of JAODUK010000009.1, from coordinate 357,170 downwards.
CTACGACGACCAGCGGGACGCGCTGGTGCCCGACTACAAGCTGAGCGGGCCGAGCAGCTGCAGCTGGTGCCACGGCACGGCGGTGCGGCACGTGCGCGGCGACGGCTCAGCGGTGTACGTGGACGGCGACCGCACCAACAGCCGCTCGCACGGCGGCAAGTGCGGCTGCGGCTTCAAGCACTTCTGGGAGGGGCGCGAGTACGACAACCTGCCCGAGGCCTTCCCCATCACGCTGGAGTGGGGCGGGCGCGCCGTGCGCGAGACGGTCTACTGGTTCCAGTACGAGACGGACGCGGCGCTCAACAGCAACGTGTTCGCCGTGGCCATGAAGCTGGTCACCAAGCACTTCCCCGGGGAGTTCGGCAGCGAGCTGCTGGTGCAGAAGGTTGTCAACACCATCCTGCACCACACGGCCAAGAAGATCCCCGGCGAGTACAACCCCGTGTCGGTGGACGGGGCTCACGCCCGCCGGCTCACGGACACCGCCGGTGATGCCGCCCCGCCCTCCAAGATCATCCTGACGGGCCCGAAGAGCAAGAGCATCCACAAGGAGGAGCTGGGCCTGAGCCAGGCGGAGCGCAGCCTGCAGCAGAGCATCAGCCAGCAGGCTTCCGTCAGCCAGAAGAGACGCACAGACCAGCTCCTGCATCAGCAGCACAAAGGAGTCGGGCGGCCTTCTTCCCCGTCCTCCTCCTCGTCGTCCGCACCGGCCACGCCCACCAAGTCAGCCTCCACACCGCTGTCCAATAAAGCGGTCAATAAGCAGGTACTTAACGCAACACTGGTCACATGCTGTAGGTGCAGTGGGTATTGTGAGGGCTATCGGTGCATTGCTAAACCCAGCAGTCACATAATCAACTCTGTGCTGAACAGCTGATACATTAGCGTAAGCAGGTTAGCAGTCAGGACACAGGGTAGTGGATTTCCATTGACTAAGTGCATTGTCACTCACAAGACAGTATGTAATTCCAGTGCTTTTATTTACCAGTCATTTCAGTCTTTGTATTTCTTTTAAGCAGTATAGCCTGTTTAACAGATTTAGTCAAGTTGTGCAAACAGCCAGACTTGTGTTGTCTAGTTTACCAACAAATGCCTCAGTTGAAGATTTTTAAGTCCGATTTGGTTAGAGTTATGGAAGAGTTATGGAATTGGTTATGCATTCCAATGGAAATGCCTCTTCTCAGTCTCCTGTCAAATAGGTGTGTCTTGACGCAGTTCACCAACATTCTAGGCTTTACGCCAAGTCAAGTCTGCGAGACTAGGTTACCACCAACATGTGATTTAGAAACATTGTAATCAGCCTTAGAAATGGAGTAGAAATCCAGATTATTGGTTGGCTGTATCACTAGAGGAGTATGACTGCTACATTGTATTAATGATTCTTGTCCAATCAGGAGAAGAAGATCCGTGTGACGACCAGCGATGGGCGCCAGGCAATGCTGACCCTTCAGTCCAGCACCACCTTCTCAGAGCTGCAGAAGAGCATATCAGTCCAGTTTGGACTACCACCCGCCCAGCAGTGCATCCGCTATGGCTTCCCACCCAGAGAGCTGCTGCCACCCCCAGACAGCCAGGACTCGGAGCCCGTGGCCCTCCTGCACGGAGATCGGGTTACCGTGGAGATAGTGAGGAAGGCAGAAGACAGGAGCCCGGGGACGTCCGACCATACCTCAAAGAATGAGGAGGTTCAGTCCTCTGGCCTGCAGGAAAGCATTAACCTAGAGATGTCCTCTCTCTGTCTCCTAGCAACACTGATGGGTGAGAAAGTGTGTCTAGTAAACTAGAACTTTATTAAATAATCACAGAATACCACAACACATATATAGTAAGACTGTATAGGATATACAATACAACATTGACATGCAAAATAACAAAGCGATAACATATAAACCTACTGCCATAACAATCATATCCACTGCTCAATAGGCACTTAACTGATTACAGATTACCATTAGCCCTCTGATTCACCCAGAAGTGAATAAATTACATTAACAATTAAAGTGGCTCTACATTGCTTTCTCAAACCAAACCAAATGCTGTGTGGGCCACACACACACGCCCTAAAATAAAGAACATGAACACAGAACAGAGGAGTTTACAACACACACACAGAGAGGGAGTGTGATGCCATTATCTGCTCAGAATGTAATTACTCCACTATATAGAAAATAGTTGTTTGTTCTATATTCATGTTTAAAATATTGTACAGTGCACGCTTTTATAAATACAAATAATAATTGGTGTGGACTGGAATAGTCTCCATCTCCATCTCATCACTGTTGTAATAAGTCATATAAAATGTATGATGAAATGTTGTGTGAAGTTACACCTCACAAACCTTCCCTCAAACGACGTCTTTCACCAAGAAATGTCAATAGACCAATTTCCGCATTCTGTTAAACAGTATGCATCGCTTCCGTTTAGGTGCTCTGTAAGCTAAAATCTGCATTATTTTATTTAAGATGCCTCCAGGAGCTACCAAAAACTCTTAATACGCAGTTAAACGGTTCTAAGATAACATGGCTACTATGCTACTACAGTATAGCGGCTAGCACACAGTAGCCTACCATATTGAGCATCCAGCTAAAAATACAGGGTATCGACACGACACTGTTAGTTCATTGTACACATGTAAAAACTCCGGAGCAACATAGCCTGCCTGACCAAGCTGTTACTATACAGGAACATGTTTTTGATTGCTTAGCTTGTATCATATCTGTTTTTCTTATTACTTTTAAATAAATGTACAGTTCAACAAGTGTCACTCCGTACTGATATCAGCACGGCTGTTATCACTCCACAGACAGACACTCGTCGGTTGTTGGTTGATGATCGGTTAACGAGCATCGGTTATCAGTAATAATCATTTTCCAAAATGAGCACTGACTACTCGTTTACCCAGAAATTGTTATTACCCAGAAGTGAATATTATGTTGTCAGATTGGTTTAAACTAATTTAGTTACCACATTCTCCGACAAGCGGAAGCAATGAGTACCGGTTTCTGGTTTGGTCGTGTGGCGTTCGACATAGAGCCTATTTATGCCATGTGTTGTTTGGGAAGCGGCCAGAGGTTTCCTCCCAGAGTTCTGATGTTCTCCTCTCATGTGTCCCAGGAGAGGATGTGTGGTCGTATGCCAAGAAGCTTCCTCACCTCTTCCAGCAGGGCGGTGTTTTCTACAACATAGTCAAGAAGGATATGGGTACGCTCCACACACCTCCCAGTGGCCACCTTACACATTTTATGTGCAGTGCTGCTCTCACCTCACAGGCCAGATGGATGTTCTGTTACACAACCATCTTGGGAGCTGTCCATTCAAACTGTTTTAAAAGGGCAGGCGCTTTCAAAAGAAACACGGCAGGTGATTGGACGTTTCTGCTAATAAATTAAAATGAAAACGATGCTATTGCAGCATCTACGTTAACCTCTGTATGAACCGCCATTGTTGTTTTGAAGTCGTTGTTTTATCGTTCCTGTAGTTAACAGTACGACGCTGACTGGTCACACACTAGCCTGACGGCTTGAACTTTGTTGCGCTTCAGATTCACTTTGCAGCGAGAATCAGTCTGGAAAGCCTAGGAATCATATGTCCGAGTAGCAACTGAACTTACCAATCTGCAGGCATGGTTTAGGCGTGCCGACAGGGAAAACGACCAGATGGTTCATCCAATCAAATGCCGAGTATTTTTTGCCTGCCCTTTCCAAAAAGTTTGGATGGACTGCTCCCTAGATGGACTTTTAAGTAACAATGCATTTGGCATGTCGGGTCAGGCTAGTGTTGCTCTTGCGTCAGTTTAAAAAAAAGAATTGGCTAACGATGGGGCATAATCCTAATAGCATTGACTCTAATGCAATGCAACATCAACTGTGCCTGTTCCTGCGCAGGCCTCCTGGATGGCAAGCACTGCACGCTGCCCCACCTCCCAGGCAAGGTGTTTGTGTTCAGCGGGGCCGAGCAGCGTCTGGAGCTGTGCATGGACGCCGTGGGCCACTTCCCCGTGGGGCCCGACGTGGAGGAGCTTGCCCGGCACGCGCTGCTGCTGCGCCCGGACGGCTCCAGCAGGGGAAGCCGTGAGGGCAGCCCGTCGCACGGCGGCGGCGGTGGCCTGCGTCTGGGCGGGGGAGGGGCCGTGCGCAGGAAGGAGCAGGGCGTGGCTGCCTTCCAGGGCAAGGGTCACTCGCTGGGCAGCAGCGGCGAGCACTGGCCAATCACACGCCAGCACAGCAGCGGTGTGGACCTGAGCGGCAGCGTGGCGGCCCCGCGCGGGCCCCCGCAGGACGGCGCGCTGGTGCGCCTGGCGCCCGGGGTGCTGACGGGCAGGGAGGGCCGTCTGGACCCCGCCCTGATGGAGCAGCAGAGGAGGACTCTGCAGGAGATGGTGTCCACTATCCAGGCCTCCATGGAGAGACACCTGAAGGAGCAGAGCGGCCAATCGCAGCCTCTCACGGAGGAGGCGGCCGCTCCCCCGGCCCTGCCCCCCTCCTCGCCCCCGGCGACCCCGCGCCACCCTGCTGGGGATGAGCAGGGCCCCATGGAGAGCCAGGAAGAAGGGCAAGGCAACGTAGAAGCCATGGACCACTCCTGAAGGCCTGTCTCTGTCTTTGTTGTGCATGAAGAAACACGGCCGGGTTCAGGTGGCACTCACACACAATGCCATGCTGTCATAACGTGCTGCGGTTGAGCCTAGTCCAGCCTAGCACCCTGCTTTCATCTGAATAATTACACAAACACATGTATTTGAAATATGTAACTGGTGGCTGTTTCCCTTTTTTCTCCCTTTTTGGTTCAGCAGATGTATGTTTTAAATCTCCCAGAAATACTATGATATGGCCAAAGAAAAATATTTAAGTTTTGTTTGTGTTTTTTTTTTTTTTTTTTTTTTTTTTTTTTTGTGGCTTTTGTAGTTGGAATAACACCAGTTGGTGAGATAGATGGTTCAGGTCCAGAAAGCTTTGCCAGGTTGGGGCTTCACGCTTCTATGCAAAGCTATCACTGAACTTCCAGAATATATCACAGGAGGCGTCTCTCCCAGAGAGAAAACTGTGTAGCATAAAAGTAAACTGTGCGGTGAAAGTTCTCGTCTCATTTGTTTTGGGCAGGGTATTTCCACGTACTACTGTCAGTACATGCATTATACCTGAGCAGATCTCGCAATTGAGAGGAACTACTGTCAAATAACACCACCATCATTATATTAGTCTATGTTAAAGGGATATGTCTATGTCTGGGAAAAGATCTAGTGATAGAAACCTGCTTTACAGAACCTGAAAGAGTGCATGTCCCTCTTGCAATCCTCTCTACCCCTCACCTTATGCTCACACCATTCTAGTTAATGTAGGAGCGTACTTTTAATGCCGCCCTGCTTTTGACTTCCCTGCCCCCTTGTGGCCAAAATGGCACTCCATTTCACACTACCTCTACTAATGAGAAATTATGTATTTACAGTAATGTACAATATAAAAAAAAATCCACATTTTATTCTCAGGGACGCCTCCTGGTGGCATGGATTTTCCAGCCACATTATTCATAGGTTTGAACATCTTTATAACTAATAATTGTGGTTTTAACCCAGCTGTGTCCTGGATGTGGAATGCATTTTAAATAAAATTGTCTGTCAGCACAAAGGTTTGGACTATGGACGTCTCCAGTAAGTGCTTATGTATATGCTATGGCCTTAAAACCCAAAGGTTAAAATATTTCCGTATGCTCCAAGGTTGGTTTCCATATTAAAATGAACATAAAATAGTTAGCACTTTGACAAAGACGGAATGTTTGCATAGCAAGTCCAAACTAGATGCACAAGTTTTTAGGAAAAACCTTAAAGCTGTGTCTCAACGAGATTAATAAAACAAACTTGAAATAATTTCTGGTGTGTAATCCAGTTGTACCATAGTAGTAAATATATTGTAGTATATTAGACCTGTACAGAAAGAAACAGTTTTGTTCACTGCATTAATTTTTGTTAAAGTTTTCTTTTGTTTGCTAAAAAAAATATTGACGAAACTACAGTCAATGTTGCTGTTCGCATGCGTAATAATAAAGGAACGCCCTTTACTGGTGCCCTGTGTCGTTCCTTTTTACCCTGTTTTCCACTCTTAAACTGATTTTATGTGGTACCGTACCCTTAACCAGATCTACTACTAGATGGTTAAGGAGCTAACCAACCATCATTCTAGAGTAGAATGTGGTTATTTTAACAAGCTCACCCTTGATATAAACGCACCAATCGTTACATTAATGACAAACTGTAGGGCATAATGCAAATAATATTGCATTTTTTATCGGCTAGCCTTTATACGTTCTCTCTCCGATCAAGTTAGGAAAGAAGCTGGCCAGCATTGTTATTGAATACTAGGTACCAGAAGACTAGCCCTACCACTGACTGATAAGTGACGACTGATTTGAAGAGGATCCAGCCAGGTCGTTTGGGGGTTTCTCTCTAGTTTGAATAATTGGAAATTGAGTAGATCATGATGGATGGAATCATTTTTGTATGGCTAAACGTAATATATAATTATATAAAAAATAACATACATATATATATATATATATATATATATATATATATATATATACACACACAACTTTACCCAGGTCATCCGTTTCATGGCAAAATAATGAACATTTCAAGAGAAACTGTCCAGTTGGCTGCGCGAGGCGGACGGACGGAGTCTCGGTCTCTGGACTCTCGAGATGTTTTCCTGCCGGTTCTCCGGTAACAATTAACGGTTAGGCTAGCCCAGTCCACACAGATTTGGTACAACAGGCAAGTACATAAAGCTGATCATTGTTACAAACTAATATAATAATAATGGAATATATAAAACAATCAAAACAACAATAAATAATGTACTTAACACATTTTCAGATGAGGATGTGCATGCTAGCAGGGTACCGGAATAGATAATGCTAATGCTAGCTAACACTTTTCGTTTAAGAACTTTTTAAAAAATAAAAAAGTTTAGAAACAATATTTTGTTTACAGAAAGGATGTGTTGTATTCAAACAAATCGTTATTCATATATGTTTTTGTAAATATCATGATTATTTACATGAGATGTTTTGTATTTTCGATCTAAATATGTGTGAATAATAAAATACCTACGGTATATGTTTGCCCCATACGGTACCGTACCGTACCGTACTAGACCCCGAGAGGCAGAGACCACTCACTACTAGTACAACCAGAAAGGTAGGCAAAAATCAAAATACAAAATACAAACACAAGTAAATATATCAAATAAATTACAAATTAATTAAAATATATTTAATTGACAGCTATACTGTACACAATTTGTATATTAAGAAATGCAATAAAGAAATCCGCAAATACACGTTTAATTTACATTTTAGCCAATACCGTATCGTACGGTACACAATTTATGCTAGCTCAAAAAAGTGAGACAATGGTAGTATTTTAAATTCAAAAATGCTATGCCCAAAAATCTTGAAATCACATTTTCCCCTGATTAAATGCAACCGAAAAAAGTACAGTAACATAAAGTAAATTACAACCCTGAGATCATTGCACATTATTATTATTTAGCTATGCAGAATCTGTGGATGTTAATTGGTATACTGTTAGGCATATTATATATTTCACATTCCTGATTGTTAATGGTCATAGATCTAGATCTGTATTAGCCATAGTAATATACTTTATATCGTACTTTAGACTTTATAATGTTCTGTATTTTATTCCTTACTATATTTATCATCTTATCTTAAGATTTATTTAAATGTATTAAGTGACCAACAATCCCTCTACTGATTAGATAATGAGCAGCCACAGCAGATTCAGGACCCGTAGGTCCTGGTAAGTTCAGTCTAGAATGATGGTTGAGTGAGAGAGACCACACCAAGTGAAAGATAAGTACACAAACATATGCACATGCACTCACATACACACATGGACACCCACACAGTTGGCTCTGTGTTTACAGAACACAACATTCCGTGACAATATAAAAAAAAAACGAATAATGTAATACAAATGTAGTATTCCTGAATATGTTGACGTGCTAGGCATGATTAGAACATTTTAATTGGGCTATTGTTATTCTTATATAGGTCTACATGCAGCCATGCATCATTCACCCAATTAATTCAGCACAACGTAACAGGCCTGTCATAAACAGCTATTGTTGCCGACTGGTGTAATTACACAACATGATCTTAACACACTATATGTTTTTATGATATGAAAAACATAATATATATGATACATAACAGTCTGATAATACTGTATATTAATGTGTTACATCAAACGACGCTATAGTACAGTAAATATACTATATGAATGATGAATGTGCATGTAAACCTAGTCTGTAATAAGTAATATGTTGTGTGCTGTCCGGGAGGTTGTGTGTGTGTGTGTGTGTGTGTGTGTGAAATAGTGATATACACTATAATAACGTTATCTTTCTGTCCTCCTTAGTGCAAAGGAAACGGCTATTTATATGGGATATGAGTGTCCTGATGTGAAAAGGTCAAATGGGACTGCACAGAAAAGTATCTGGTCTGAAGAAGAGGTAAAACTACAAGTGTATCAGAAGATATACTACTGTTCTTGCCTTCTCTACTGCTAATATTGTTTACAATTTAAGGATTAATTGTAAATTCAGCCTTACTGAATTTTGGAGGTTAGATGGTCAGATGTTCAGATGATAGGATACAAAGCAGGAGAGATGCATATTATTAAACCATCAATATTATTATTTAATCAAATAAGAAGTGTGCTGATAAATAAAGTGTAAAGATACTCCTATTTCAATTATAACAATTTAAAGTGTCCCTACAGCATTTGACCTAACACTAGATAGTAGGGCTGCTCGATTATTGGAAAAAATCATAATCACCATTATTTTGGTCAATTTTGAAATACAGATGTTTTAAATTGATTAATAATAGGAAGCTCTTCTCCCTCTGCCATCTGAACTTGCACATAAGTATAAATGCCACCAGATAGAAATAGGACCTAGTGGAAATGTAATTTTTGATTAGCAAGTAGTACTTGCTACTGGTATCTGTCCAACGCGGAAGATTGAACATTTGACTCTCTCATTGTCTACTGCACAAAGCTGTACAAAATACAAACTTTTCTGCTCAGCACACAAAATATTTCCGCTATAATAATGCCTAAAATATTGTATAGAACATCTTTAATCTATGTCCATTCCATCCATGTCCAAACAGAGAGCACATTACTGGCATTTTCTGATGTAAATCAGACTTTCAGAAATTGACAAAAAACAGGTGTTTAGGTGACACTAATGAATCTGTTCTCCTGGGAAGATCAGAATTTACTGTAAATAAAAGAAGATAAAATGTCAGAGATGTTTGTTCAGGATGACAAGTTGCAGAGGCTGGTTGAGAAGTACGGCACAAACAATTGGCCTTTGATCTCTTTCCATTTCAAGGTGAGTTGATCGGATTAGATAGATTAGATTGGATAGATAATGAAGGTCATACCTGTATATTGTCTTGTGTCTCTCCCTACGTCAGAATAATCTGGCAAACACATCCTTATTTTGCAAGATACAACTTTATGATTGGTCAGGGAACTTTCAATCCAGGAACATTTGTCAGATAGTTACAGAACATTCACCAAAACAGCACCCAGCCTGACATACAGTATATTGTCACCACCTTTATGACAAATTACTTTGAATAGAGTTTCCAGATTGAATTTCAGAGTGGATCAAATTGCGGAACTTGCAAAATGAGGATGGCCTTATCAGGCTAACATCCTTATTGTTTGATTATCCTGCCAGTTCCAGCATTCAGACGCCCAGTGTGAACGTCGCTGGCATAAGGAGTTGAACCCTGAGCTCATCAAAGGTCCTTGGACCAAAGAGGAAGATGAGAAGGTAAGAGACACACTACTGCTGAACTGAAATAAAAACACACTTTCCTTAAGAAATTAATATAAGTTATATACAAATATGAATTAAGAAAATTATATGTAATTGATTTAAATTGTCACTCGGCATGTACTCATTTTGTACAGTTCAGTCAAGACCACTATAGTCAAAAATTAAATAAGTATTTTGTATTCGCATTAAAGTTAATTCTTTTTGGAGGTATGGCTCTGTTCTGGGAGCTCCCTACCCTTCCACGTGCATACATGGAAAGCCTGTATACACAATATACCCCCCACAGAGCACAGAAGACAACAGACATCGATTAATACAGACACAGCAGAACAAAAAGGAGGTGCAGGGGAGGTTGGTGGGTTGCAAAGGGAAGGGAAAGGGAAGGGCAGGCTTAGCCAGTTTAGGCACCCTGGACTATTTGGCCAATGCGTCTAACGCAGCGATCAGCTGGTCTGTCAACTGGTTGGGATCATCTGATAATCTAGCTAAACCTGAATCAACGCTATGCTTAATTTTGTGTCGGGTGTAGTGTGTATAGCCTTATAACTATAAAATAACAAGAAGTAACAGCAACAAGCAATGCGTTGACATACATTGTCGACAGCCATGGGTCAAAACCTAAGACTGCTCCCGAAAATTAAAGTTAGACATACTGTATGCAGTACTGTGATTTTCTGTGGCGGTCATGTAACTTTCACGTCTAAATCTGTCTGCAAGGCAGAAAAGAACGTTGGTCCCCTTGTGGCTACATGGCTGTTCAGCAGCACCAGCAGCAGCTAACAGAGTTAGCAAGGCTGAGCTAAATAAATTCCCTATTATTTAACTCATCTTCACGCTTGACGCCAGGTTAGAGTTGCCCAGCGTCTTCTGTGTGCATCTCCAGGTCATTCAGTTGGTGCGCAGGTTTGGTCCAAAGCGCTGGTCCATCATCGCCAAACACCTTCACAGCCGCGTGGGCAAGCAGTGCCGCGAGCGCTGGCACAACCACCTGAACCCGGCCGTGAAGAAGAGCCGCTGGTCCCCAGAGGAGGACAGCATCATCTACCAGGCCCACCAGGTTATGGGCAACCGCTGGGCACGCATCTCCAAGTTACTACCCGGCAGGTAGGCAGACGACCCGACTAGCCCAGACCAGACCAGACCAGCTATACTGACCTGTTACCCTTGAAGGGGAGCTCTGATACTGATCATTATTACAGGACAGACAACTCAATCAAAAACCACTGGAACTCCACCCTCAAGAGGAGGGTGGAGCGTGAGGGGTACCTGAAGGAGGTGTCTTGTCGCTCCAACTCCTCCAGAAGTTCCGGTAACACCTCAAAGGCCTCGTCCTCCTCCTCCTCCTCCAACTCTACCAGGAGGAGGAGGAGGAGGAGGGTCTGCTCCCAGCAAGCTGTCTCCTTGCAGGTTTCTTCTCAATCATTACGCTTGTGGTGAAAGGTCGGGCTGTATTGACTAAATACTGTAACATTAGAAGACTCGGTATCCTAAACTTAGCTGCCAGAAGGCTGGTTTAGGAGAACGTCCTAAATGTGGTTTGTGTTCCTAAGAGCAATTCACAGAGCATTTTGACACAGAAAGCACTCCTGCATCTGTGATAGGTTAAAGGTGATTGAGAGAACTCAAGGGGCTTCATTTCTAAACGCTGCCAGTGTTCGTATTACGCTGAAGCCCGGGATGGCTCTTAGTTCTAACCAGGGCATCCCTAGTTCAATTTGAATGCTGTGTCTGCTGTTAGAGCCCTTCTCAGGTCCGATTTTGTAGACCGCATCACAGTATTTAGCCCAACTCCATTAATTTAATACGGTACGCAACCTAAATTAACATAAGAAATGCCACATTGCACTCTCGTAGCCGGAAGTGCTTCGCCATGACTTGTATTTAGTAGGTTTATGTGTTTCCATTTATCAGCTTTCCTGTGCCGATAATAATTTTCTGTTATAAAATCCTTTATAACTAAGCATTTTCTGGTTGCCGTGACTATCACGTTCATTGTTTCGCTCCTTAAACAGCTAGCCACGCAGATTTTGTGCATTGTGTATCAACCAAGATTAGACCTTTGTCTCGCAGGGGAACATAGATAGATTAATTACCATGTAAAATATGTGATAAGACTAAGCAAACTGCATATTTGGATATAGTTTTACAAAAGCCTAATAAAAGGCTATTGGTGCATACAAATTCACCAAAATGCAGTAAATGAAGACTTCCCCATTCAAAAAATAAAATCTGTAAAGTGGGTCCCCCCTGGGAGATTTATTACTGTGTAAAATATGTGATAAATATAAGCAAACTGGATATTTGCATATAGTTTATTTTAATTAAGTGTTTGACCCCCCTCCTCCTGCAATTTTCCTTAACTTTATTTTAGTGAGAACATTTCACACATAAAAAAAAAAATGCTTTATTTGTGATAGATTTCTGGCCACGAATTTGAATGCAAAATGTAATTATCATTTTCGAACTCGGAAGTACAATAGGATCTTCTGACAAGCGCTTCAGTGCAGCATTACACACTTTATTCTCTGTTTTTTAAGGTTATTTGTAACTGCATACTGTACAGGCATTTTATAAATGAGAGCCCTGAGCACTAAGCACCATTTCATATTATCTAATTATTTCATTATATATATAATATTATTACATAATTAAGATATGTCTTGTAATGGTAAAACTACGTAATGGAGCCAAGCCACTGTTGCTGCATATATGTAACCACTGGGATTATCATGTGGATTCTGAATGTCAGATTGTCCATAAAACAGTTTTTGGCAATTAGTGATACAAACCTAGAGCGTGTTTTCATTTATCAGTTATGCCAAAACAGCTCAATAACCACTTTATATTTGAATAATGTCAAAATTAGTCCATACAAACTTTCATAATGACGTCTACCATCTCCATCCAGCAGGGGGCAAGCTTGCTGAGTTGGTTCAGCAGTGGAAGTGAGGAGGCCAACAGCATACTGGCCAGCCGGGATAATGAGCGGAACTCCTCCTCTGATCCAGTCCATAACCTGGATCATGGAGAGCAGAATGACTGGTGTGATGTGACCCACAGCCTGGAGGGAGAGCACAATGTCTGGACTGACCTGTCCCACAGCCTGGAGATCATCCACGTGGTAAGGAAACATCTTGAGCTCCTTTGGTCCACTGTACTTTCTTCATGCTGTTCATGAACACTACAGATTTGAGATCCCTACTAGAATTGTAATTCCTTATGTATTCGCTCAGTTTGTGTCTGGATTTACCATTGTCGTTGAAACCAGTGTCAACAACATTAATTAATTCATTAATTAACATTAATTATTCTAATGATAATGTGACGTCCTTTTGCAGGATACCGTAGACTGGTCAAACTGGGTGGACTGGTCGTGCCTGACTTTGTCTGAGAATGGCTGCAGTCAGAATGAATCTTCTGCCCTGGATCAGAGCAGATGCAACGTGGAGGTGCTATCTCCAAGCCAAGACACGGTCTCCTGTCCTTTTATTTGACTTACTGGGTTATTGAGTTACAAAATAGTCTTATGTTCCACATCCTGTTAGTCTTGTTCTAGTTGTCTTTTCCCTGTGTTCCACATTTCCCTTAACCCAGTCTGTTTTTCCTGTGTTCCACGTTTCTCTTACCAAGGTCCATGTTTCCCCTGTGGTCCATGTTTTCCCTGTGGTCCATGTTTTCTCTGTGGTCCATGTTTTCTCTATTCCAATCCATGTGTTCCATGTTTCTGTTCATGTTCAGGTGATTGTCGTATTTGCACCTGTGTTAATCATGTCTAACCTAACCATTATTGCCTTTGTGTCTTTGTGGTCTCTTTCCTGCCTGGTCTAACTGTGTATTTAAGCCCTTGTGTTTCTTCTGTCCCTGGTTGGAGATTATTTACTGCTTCTCCTGCTTGTTCTTGTGTTATTGTTATCATTAAACCTTGTTATTTACCAAGTTCTGTCTATGTGTCTTGCGCTTGGGTCCTACCTCTCTCCCTCCAAGCTATACACCAGCGGGACAAGTATATTTTGTCACCTTACAGACACAGTCTTACAGTTTGCAAAACAAAAAACGCTCCCTTTAATACAATACATGGGGGCTCCTTCAGCCTCACACATTGGAAATGCATTGTGAAGGCTAGGATATTCTTGTGTGCAGTCTGCACCATGTTGTTTGTGTTCCTATTTATGGAGCCAGGGCTGTGTAGAAGTACTGGATTATATTTTCAGCATGCACATTGAACGGTAAGCTAGTAGACTGGGAGGAGATACTGGTAAAAAAGTGTATTAGCTTGCAATTGCTTACTATACCTTTAAATTTACTATTTTATTGTATTCGCCAAACAAATACAATGCTACTATGCATGGCATTATTAGCAAACATATTGTATTTTGGCTTTCATTTAGCACAAACAGTCATTGGAGTCATTGGAGGCCATACACTTGACTCCAAACGGTTTTGCCATCTTAATCATGCATTTTGTCAGTTTCACCCTTTGATAATGGCTTGATTTCAGTTTAAAGTGTGTTGGGAACAGGTGTGGTGTCCGCCCTAGTGCAGTCCTTGCTTACATCATCATATTACAGATCTTTGGCAGGGTCTGCATATGGCTGTAGCAGTGCTCTGTCCTGGGCTACAGTGCTCTCCTTAGACATTATGGCTCTGGAGGCACATAATAATGTGCACCATTCACAGTGAAGAAGGCAGAGCTACACAGAAAAAGTCTTCATCCACCTGACCGTGTTCTTGCACAGCCATGATTATTGAGTTGTTAGCTCGCTGGTTAGTTATTACTGGCTAAAAATGTATGCATATTTTTATAGAGTGTATATATTATAAATATATATTTTAGCTTTATGGTTAGAAAAGTGTGTACTGTTTGTTTGTGTCTGTGTTTTGTACAGTAAAACCTGGTTGTTCTTTTGCAGGTCTCTGGAAAGACGATTCCACAAAGCAGTTCCTCCTGGTCTGAGAGCCCCCCTCTGATCCCACTGGATTTCTCCCCATCACAGGTGAGGACCAGGCCCCGTTCTGCCTGCAGATGTCTGTATTGTCCACAAGGTGGCAACACTAACATAAAAATGCCCAATCTACTGCTATGTAAAAATGCCTTCAGGATAGTAATTACCATTAGAAGGGTGATTATATGCTCTCCTTTACAGTTCCTTAACACATGTGGGGAGCATGCTTTTACTGTGGCCGAGGACATGATTTTGCAGCAAGCTTTGCTGCTGGACCAGGGACCTGCACTCTCCTCTACTCCTGTGTGTGCTCTGAAACACCACCACCACAACAACCACCACCAAGACCTTCCTGAGTACAGGCTGTGCTGGTTAGACCAGACTCTTCTACTGTCCTGAGCCTCCTGTTACATTTTAGATTATGTATATAGTGGACCCTTTTTGATGCTTGGTGTGAATGCACGCAATGCAGGGATACCCAGCACACTGACACCCAGCACACTGACAGCAGTATAAATATTAGTTATCATGAGAAATCAAAATAGTTTTAAATAATAATTAAAAGTTAATTCATAATTGTATTGTATTAACAGTCATTCTTCAGTTTACAGTAGCTTCAGCTTTAGCAATGCTTCTGGTGTGAACTGTTTTCAGGAGTCCAGAGGAGACAAACACCATGACACCAAGACCTCCTGCCACGCCAACACCTCTAAAGTTCAACGGAAGCTTCCAGGAGGTCGGATTGGCCCATCAGAATAACGGTCATGGACATTTGATTTCTTATCCTGGAGTTTTTCACACATGTTGCTGTGTGTGTTTCAGGCTCATTACCAGTTGAATTGGTCATTTCTAAGGGAAACAGAGGCAGAAACAAAGGCATTGAAAAATGAGGTACACACTGTTTTACCGTAAAACTGCAATTAATAGCCCAGGCTTTTATTTGCTTCAATCAATAAATTCAACAGGCCTTTAGTTGGGACAGGCATTTAATTACTTTCACACAAAACCCTTGCTAAAATAATATGGGAAATATGATCAAATAGATTATTATTTAAACCAGTATTAATATTATTTGTATGTTTTTTAAAATGTAATTGAAAAAATAAATTCCTTTACTCTACAGAAAGCATTTAGTTCACCAAATAACGAGTAATTGTACATTTTTGAAACTGCTTGTAAAACATCTGCACACATGCTGCCTGTGAGCAACAAGCCTGTCAATGTTTGGCATAGCTTACAGTAAATGTAAAGGGGTGAGAAGTTAAACTAGCATTAACAATTATATTTTGTAGCCAGGAAATGACAAGCACAGCCTACCTAACATCACCAGTAGTCTCTTTATTGCCACCTTCCTACTCATCCGCACTACTCTCCACACACTATATTGATGACAAAGCTTGATCCAAAGTGTGATCCAAGCAGCTTAGAACTAGCTCATGCAGACGACTTGGTGGGAAGTTTAATAGGCTACATCCAAAGAACTTCTATTGAAAAAAAACAGACCAGGCTTATAATTGAGACCTGCTTTTATTTGTCAAAATATGTAGCCACCCCAGGCCAGTTTCACATTTTGCCAAATTGCTCAAAGGCACTCCAGTATAGCAGTGTCTGTGTGCTGCAGGTTCAAGGGAGACTGAATTACTCCTTCCTGGGTTGTGAAGAGCTGAACTTGTCTGCTGTCAGCATAGAGGAGGTATGCTCTCTGATTGAACATCTTTAGTTCTACCTCTAGGAATACATTACTTTTACCACAATAAACATACCAAATATGACTTTTGAGCATTTTACATGTATATAATAATAATAAAGTAATTTTCATTCAGTTCAGTCAAGAATGTACTGTATGTGTTTGTGTGTGCGTGTCGGGCCCAGTACCAGTTGAATGTGGCATTCTTAGGCGAGACTGAGCCATTGCATTGGCAAACAGAGGTGAGGAACAAGGTATAAGCAGTTTAAGTGTCTAACAAATACAACGTTGCTTCAGTATAGCTGCTATCTTTGTGCCGCAGGTTCAGGGGGACATCCTTTTGAAGAGCAACCTGCTGAATTACTCCTTCCTGGGTTGTGAGGACCTGAGCTTCTCACCTACTTGATGACTTTGTTCAACAGTCAAGAGATCTTAGCTGCTGGCTGCTGTGTAGACCATCGTTGAACTGGGTTGGAAAGACTGTTGAGGCACTACGTGGAGCTAGAGTCATGTCTTACTCTCTTCACAAAGGACAGGAATGGAAGACATTTATTTATATTTAGTCCATCACCTCTGAAGGACAGGCCCAGGCGGATAGCTATTTTTAATGAATATAGATTTAGAATAATTTTATCAATTGATAGATAATAAATAATAAATATTAATATTTTAAGTGGTTATTTTAAATGTATTATATTCTTAATTAATATTGTATCCTAAAATATTTTATAACTTACATGAGTGTATGCTTATGTATTTTTATTGTATAATGATACATCAATATGGTTATCATTATATCACAATGTATTATATTTTAGCCTCATCGCTTAATTTATTGTAAAATGTGCATATCTTAATATATATAAAATCACTTAATTTGTATATTTTAATTCATGGTATCTTGGGAGCAGAGCTGATATCTTTGTTTTCAAAATCAGATTTGACCAAGCTAAGATTCTGCCGCTGTTGAATGGGTTAGGGTTAGGTTTCAGTAAGACAGAAGTTGAAGAAAGCTAATGGTACTTTCAGATTTTGGAAGCATCAACATTGAAAAGTGACTGTAAGAGCAGTTGATTTGAGTATTTATTTTAGCTATTTATGTTTAGTCACTGTGCTTATAATAAAATAATAAGACATGAATATGTAATGTTTTATGGAAAAATTGATGTTTCATGTATGAAAATTAACATACTGTATAGTATACCGCATTGAAACATAGCAAAACAAATGACATGGATTAGTTATTGTTATTGGTTATAAAGAACACATTTTTGATAGTCGGTAAGCTTCATAATAAATAATTGTAATAACCACACAACAATTTCCATTACCTAAATGTGTGACAAGAATCACTAGGTTTTTGGTCATGGCATTTTTATGGCATTCCCAGTGTTGATTTTTCTTACCTAGCATTCATTAGAATGCTGGGTAAGAAACATCAAACATGACAAGACTAGTCTGGTGGGAGCAGCTCACCTGCCTAATGGATAGGATTCAGTGCAGGAGGCTGGGGGAATCGTCCTGATCCAGTGAACGCAGGGTGTTCCCTACCCTGTCAGATCACATGGACATGAAGTCAGACATGAGTATATAGAGGGTTATCCTGCAGGTCTGTGTACATGCAGATAATCCACACACCGTTACAGTTAACACAAATTTCACCATGCTGTAGTTGCCCTCTATATCCAAGTGGGGGCTCAGGATTGTCACAACAGTAACTGGGTAGCCTACAGGTAACCAAATGGGCTGGTTATGGCTCTGGGCTGTTTTCCATCCTGTAAATTAACAGTGAAGATGTCACAATTACATAATGCGGATACATACATAGTAACACTTTGTACTGTATCATATACACATAAAGTGTCTGTACAGTATATGTTGGTTTAGCATACATATCTTTAGGGAATTTTTACATTCCAGTTACCTCATCACGTGATAAGTTAACCCTAGAATACACAACATGGGTCCCAATGGATCCGGATAAGATATTTTTTGCTATAACTTTATAAATATACAATTTCATCGTTCAAGCTGCTAGGATATCCCAAATGAATAAACAAATGTTTTTTTATGTTCCCATGTTATTTCCTACATTTTAGATTTTTTACTTTTTGAGTAAAATCAGTTTTTGTTAGTGCTACTAGAGCACACAACATGGGTCCAAATGGACCTGTAATCATTTCCTATGGGACTTGATGCATAAGATGGACTGTGGAGGTCAATGTGTTATAACTTTTGAAATAATGTATATCCTCATTTGATATTCATGGTATTTATTAACTGTCATGTGTTTGCTAATCACAATTCGTATTTCTTTTTAATGAAATAATTTTTGTATTCTTAACCCAATTGGTCAAAACGGACCCGTCTTCATTTAGTGGTTTTTATTTACCTGAGATTTTTTTTATTGTACAGAAATGTATTTATAATTGAAAGTAATATTAATTATTGCATTTGCCCCTAGATGTGACTGTTTATATCAATGCTGGAGTATGTGCTGCAATAGGAATGCGTGAGCCTGTGTGACGTTGCTGTAGTCATTGTGTTAAGACATTATACATTACTTGGACATTTTAACTGTTATTTTACTATATAAAAGGCATTCAACATCAACAAGCTTGTGCTAGATGACCATACACCACTGCAGCATATTCTGTACCAGTCACTGGTCAGGATCAATGTGTGTGACCTCAGACTGTAAATCTAGACCACTCATATCCCTTGTCCCCCGCCTCCTCAGTCAGCATGCATGAGCCATATTGCAAATCTGGATAAAGATTTAAAGATAAATAGAAAAAGGAATTCATTAATTTGATTCCAATACATGAATATGGGTCCCCATTACCCATAGGCAAAATGGGGTATAGGACAACCACAATTATTTGTATTAAAACTTTTATTTGTTTTTTCCTTCAAAACAGCTTTATTAGATAGAATACCTATAGTTACATGCAAGTACAATTAAAGTAGTACAGTTTTGTATATGGGACATTTCAAATGGCACTGCCCAAATGTGCCCACCTGGCTAAATTGAAAATTCTGCCTGACATACGTCTAATACAACCTCTCAATGTGCTCTGCTTCACTCTATTAGAATCAACAATTGCACAGGTAATATGCAGATGTTGGGTTATTGATTTCTATAGGATATAGGCTGCAACTGCATCACTCCAAAGATATTTTTACTTTTAAAGTGTGTAGATTTTTAGGCGGAAATTAAATATTAAATTGTTGCTGTTTTCCATCTCTATACTTTGCAATGGTAATATAATAATAATATATATATGTTTAGTCATAATGTATTCACATTCAATAGCTTCTGCCCTATCAAATGATACCAGAAGTGTGCATGTAGGCCTCCTGGTTGAGGAGTAACACTGTCTTGCTTTATTTGTGGTATTACATTTTTGTTTTTTTTCAGGGCTGGAGTTTAAGAGGTTAAATCAATACAAAGCAGGCAGATTAGTGACATTCTTAAAAGCTTGTCTGGGAAATAAATGTGGATTTGCACAACACCTCCATATTGGCACCACACAACACTAACAGTGGCAAGATTAGGCATTTGATTAACATACATACAACTAACATAGCCAGTTAGGTGTGTAGAGTAGACAAATCATACATAATGTTTTAGGACAAATTACACTAAAATTACAAATTACTGTGTGTTTGTTAATCAGTAGATCTTCATAGATGCCTCAAACAGGTGTGTTAGGTCTTCTTCGGTGTGTTGTCTGGGAGACAGCTTCGTGACACGCTCCTGAAACCACAGGACATGACGACACTGACGTCAAGAGCTTTAAGGGTCAGGGATACAAACAGTGGAACTGCCTGTCTTATATTTCATTCTGTCTCTACAGCCTCTTGTACTGGTCTGGTGTTAGTGCTGGCACCTGTGGTATGGTCCCTTTAACAAGACCTGGGATGTCCTCCTTGGTGTATCCTACAGCAGCCAGGCCGTCGTCTACGTCCAGATCGTACAGGAACTGTCTCAGTGTGTCGGCCAGGAGACGGCCAGCGTCCTCCCTCTTAGTGCTGCTCACATCCGCCCCTGGAAACACAACAACACAAACACTGTGTGTGTGTGTGTGTGTGTTTGTCTTGGTGGACTTACAAATGGAAAATACTCCTGGTCATTTCTTACTGGAAAAAAACAAAACTCATCACAACACCATGGAAGAATGACCGATGAACAAACACTGGTGTGTGTTTGTCAGAAGAAACGCAATGCTACGCTCTAGAAAGGCTTGGACGCATCTATTGGCAACATACAAAGCTGTTTCTTAAACTTTGTTTGCACACATCGGGGAAAACATTTGGAAACTTCGTAGAATAATCGCAACTGAACTTGCATTTGAACGTGTACAGAATTACATTTTCAGAAGCCATTTAGTTTGGGCCATGAAGATGTTGCATCATCCTTACCCAGGATCTGGGCTGCATCTAGGTGGCGCTCTGGGCACATGCTGCCTGTGAAGTTGAAGACCGCTGGGGATGTGAGGACCACAGAGAGGCCATGTGGCTGTGTAAACAACACACTAGGGGGATTAGCTGCACTAAACAACTAATACTCTCTATCTCATCAAAACTATTGCTACCACTTTACTGCGATAGGATGGTCCACATGTAACGAACTTACTACGATAGGTTGGTCCACATTGTAATCCTTCGCCATATACGTCTTCACATTCCCAGCGATGGGATACGACATTCCATGACTGGTAGGAAAAGCCAATAAGAGAAAATGGAACACAATTAGGCAACATGCTGACAGGGCAATGCTGGAAAGATGGAGGGGTATGGAGAGGATGGAGCAGGAAATAGCAGACCATAAGTGGACCCCGGCATTCCCAAAGCCAATCCCAGCGAACACACTGGCCAGGTGCATGCTGGACCGAGCCTCCACATCTTCTGGGTCTCGAACCGACCTATAAAACAAAAAGCTTTTTTAATGCCAGAGTCACTTGTAAGAAATAATCATTTCAGTGGTTTCACCTTTCATATTTGCCAAAGGTTGAGCATAGTGCAGGTTCAGGCAGGCCACAATCTTATCCTAGATTATCATCTGACGTCAAGCATCTGATCGCTGCTTTACATGCATTGTATAATGTACCAATTCATCCAGGGTGCCTTATTAAAGCCGGCCACTTCCCCTGCAAGCCTCTTTGCACCCACACCCTCCCCGTGTCTCCTCCATTCATTCTACGGCTGTATTAATCAATGTCTGTCAATTGATCGCCATTGATGCTTGCTCTGTTCTGAACCTTACGGGTGGGGGGGGGGTCTACTGCTGCTCTCAGAACAGAGCCATACCGCCAAATATAATAAACTACAACTAAATGCATTACATTATAAGGACAAAAAGTAGTCCTGACTGAACCCCATTAAAATCCAAAAACCATGCACCGTAGGTACGCAATGTAATAAAAGTGTGTGTGTTGCCTCAACAATAGCATGCATGTTGAAACGCCAAGCATGTGGACCCCTTCCTGCACGTGTGTTTCACGAGCGCGCACGTACACAAACACACACACACACACACACAGTGGTCACGAGGACTGTCTACGTCACACCTCTTCATGTACTTGGAGACCACGCAGAGGGCCTGCCTGGACCACACATCGCTGATGGGGTTGCTGCCCTGGTAGGCTGGCCGGCTGATGGGGTTGGAGGGGCAGGGGCTGCGCTTGTTGTACGGCAGGGCTGTGTAGGACTCCAGGGCATGGCTGCAGGGGAGCGCACACTGTCACAACAACCCTTACATGCTAGGTTAGCCTGCTAGCTTAGCCTGTCCAAAACAACAAGGCACCTTGAAGTAGCATTAGTAGATTTAGGACTGGCTCCCAAGGAACAATACATTGTATACGGCACACACGTGCATGAGAATAGCTCAAATGATGTACACACGTTTAATCATTCCTGTGACCTTCCAGATAAGGTCTGGCCTGACATGCACTAACACTTTAGCCTGGTAAGACCATGCTGATCTTTCTTCATTTGTTCTTGCTCTGCACATCATCCCGGAAACTCTCCATTCAAACGTGTTTGCCATAGAGCCGAAGACAATGAGTGTCAATCAAATTATTAGCAGTAGCTGGTGCTAGCTTCCACTAGCTAGCTCCATCAGAACAACAAAAACTCACAACAATACACAAAAGGTGCCCTGCCTAAAGTTGTCCTACCAGAGGACGTCAAAGCCACTGTTGGCGGCGACCCGCTCTGGCATGTGGAGGGTGTGGAGAGGATCTACGATGCCCAGCATTGGTTTGATCGCTCTGCTGGCAATACCTGCGAGTACACCCAGCAGACACACACCACTAGTTTGCTGTAAGCCCAGCCACGGAAAAACAACAACCCCAGGGCCATAAACAGCAATTAAGTAATACATAATACAAATACAGTACAAGACTATGTACTGCTGTAAAAAGAGCCCCATAGGCATAGTGGTCATAGACCCTGTGTACTGGTCACATTTGCCTACTGGATAATCCAGGCCTGTAGGCCAGGATCTTAAACCTACCAGTTTTTGCTTTAAGATCTTCATAGTCAAATATAGCAACTCCAGTTGTCTCACTGCCGGTTCCAGCTGTTGTGGGCACTGGAAAAACACATACTCTAACTTTAAAAACATTTTAAGAAGAATAATGTCTTCTTAAATAGAAGAAATTATTCTACAATATATAAAAGGATTAAAGTGGTCGGACCACCATTATATTTGGCTATTCATGGAACATAAAGGATAACAATTCCATTACAATAAATACAACTCTCTCTTGGAAATTATGGTTGTGTTAATGCTCCTGCTGAGCAATCTGTTTTTCATATCACTGGTGTTTCTATATAACTAGCAGAGAACATTCTTAATGTTCTCAACTCTCAGTGAACTGAATCGACACTGCAGGAGAAATGGATTTACTTAATAATCCCTTATTAGATTTAGGTCGTACTCACACTTGGCCCAGTTGCCTTGAGCCGTGCTAGAGCCCGATTGCCCCCCCTCCCCACTCCCCCGCTGGCCTGCACTCACATTCAGGGCCAGGGCACGCTTACTTCAAAACATTACGTTGGCTACTTGGTTTCCGGCCAATTATTTTGTCCACATAATCATTCCACTGGAATATGTCCTTGCTGTCCGACTAGCTACAAGCTTTGCGGAGTGCATCCCGTACCTTCAGATACTGAGCACGTAGTTTTTGCAGCTTTGCCGACACTACTCAGGTTCTTTGATACCCACGAGTCAGTAGATAGTTCTTGTGTGTTGTATCCAGTTGCTTCTGAATACTCTCGTCTGCCCTAATTTCAAATAAACATTGCACCTCTGCCGTAGACCAAAGTGTTCCATTTGCCGCCATGCTGTTTGTAATGAAACAACTGTCGCGTAGTTGACTTCAGTTCCATCCTCGGGCACGTTTGCGATAACACTGATGAGTACCACGCCCGAGTCCAACCAAGCCGTGCCCTGGCCCACCTCTTTCAAGTGGGCCAGGGCGCGTTTAGCATACTGTACCACGGACTTTGGGGTCAAAGCTCAGGCACGGTTTAACTGGGCCAAGTGTGAGTACCCCCTTAATCCACACACACTTTTTTTCTGGTACCTGCGATCAGTGGCTTGAGTGCTCCAGTAACAGGCTTTCCTTTCCCGATGGGAGCATTGACAAAATCCAGAAAGTCAGCATCAGGATGACAAGCATACAGATTGGCTGCTTTGCAGGTGTCAATCACTGAACCTCCTCCCACCGCCACATAAACATCAAAAGACTCTTTCTTGGCGAAGGCGATAGCCTGTTTAAAGCTAGAGGCAGAGAATAGCCTTGAGAACAAGGATCACTTGAAATAAGCTAATGTGGCTACACACAGGGTTGAGAAGTAAATGATTACATGTAATCAATTACTTGTAATTTGATTACGAAAAAACTGTACTGTAATCCATTACAGTTACCAGATAAAATAGAGGAATCAGATTACAGGTATTAAAAAATAAAATTAGATGATTACGGTCAGATTGCAGTCAACGAATATTGTCCAAAACCAACGCGTGGCATCCCCAGTAACTACATGTAGAAGCTTCATTAGTGTGCATTATTATTTATTCTCCTGTGTCATATGTCCTATTTAGTCAACCTCTCTACCTGCTGTCTGTGGGCTCCACACGGACATCGTCGTACACTCTGTATTTGACCCCGTTCTTCACCAGAGACTCCACAACGGCCCGGACAGGAGGGAGTCTGGACAGGTTCTTGTCCGTCATGAGACAAACGTTCTGAGCTCCCATATTCTGCAGGTCCTGCACGCACGAGCACGCACACACACACACACACACACACACACACACACACCAGACTTTGACTGAGTGTTCCCAAGGCCTCATGTTGTCCTAATGCTTCCGATTTTGAGACATTTATGTGTAAGCCACAGGATCACTTGAGACTGAAACTAGGTGTAAAGGTAGAGTACACTCCTGGATCTGGGAAGCCTAGGATTACCATGGCAATTTCTTGGGTTACTCCTTCTCCATACCGAATGTTGGAGCTCGCCATCTGGCATGAGAAAGCATAGCGTGTTATTAAAGAGTAACCAAAGGCCTACAGTAGTTAATGTGCAACCAGCTCAAACAGTTCAAACTAAAATAAACTAAAGAAGAGCACAGCCATCAAGATAGATAGAAATAACTGTAGAAATAACAACTATCGACTGGAAAGTAATTTATGGAATGCTACTTTATAATGATGGGCAATGGGGTAAAAGCACCAATTACATCTGATCGCTGGTCATACAGATTAATCATTAGCAGGTGATTGGACCACCTTCAACCAATCACAACAAGAACCATGATTCTAGGCGATGATTTTCAGAACATAATATATTAATTTCTGCTGGCACACAAACCAAGTCTATGGCACAAACTTTTCTAGGCGCCTGACCCTGATTGGCTGGTGTTTGACCATTGCTATGAATGGAGAGATCCCAAGGCACTAAAAAAATCTGTGGGGGGGGGGTTGTGTGCTTATTATTAATAACCAACATCCCTGCAATAATAATACATTTTATTTGTATTATTAATAATTAGATGACATACATACCTCAAACGCATAATCAGTTTTTCTGATTGTGTGTGCCACAGCTGCAGAGCCTGCACAAGGGATATGAGACGGGACATGGGTGTGGTCTGATACAGCAAGTCATTCCATTAGATGGGAATAGCAGCAGCATGCATACCTTGGTGGGAGTGGGCTGGACATCTGCACCTGAGAACATACAGTATAAGGTCACTGTGGGTGTGACAGAGCTGTGAGCCATCACGCTCAGGGTGGGCTTCAATTAAATATGAAATTAGTACACCAAGTTAACATAGAGGGGTTGGGTTGATGCATTCACATGGCTAATACATACATACAGATTTTTGAACTGTACAGTATATTGTTGTGTTTCAGCCATATGATGCAAAAGATGATAGATGTCCAGATTGTGTCAGCATATTCCGATTTTGAATTTCATTTCAGAAAGATCAGGCAAGTAGGCCTATACTGTCGGATTAAATACTCTCTTAAATAACTTGCTACTGATGAAATGTTAATGTTAAACAAAATACTAAAATACATAGTCAAGCAACGCTGGCCACTTTTATGAAAAGTAGCCTAAATAATTAACATTGCATTGCAAACGTTTTTGATAGTAAAAAATAGTTTGATAGTTTGAAAGTAAAAGTTCACTAAACGTAACATACTGCTCCATTTACTGAACTCACTTTTTGAAAGTAGAACGTCAACGTTTTCGAGGAAACCTCACTGACGTTTCATTTCATTGAACGTATTATAAACACAAGTTTCAGTTCATTGGACGTATTTATAAACATAACAATTATGGGCAATGGGTGCACTAATCTACTACAACAATAACATCACCTGACGTAGCCTACTTTGTAAGAACGTCTTGCAGTAACTTTTTTCTCCATGAAACATGATAATACGTGACCGCATGCCTAAAATTACCTTTACCCCACATGCAACTACCGTACAGCAGATTCGCCTAGTGAGCCAAGAAACATGTTAAATGAACGTTCTCTGCTATATGGTTTGCAAATTTCACATTTTCACCAGGAAATGTGCTACAGGGAGTGCATGCCCCTGCGACATGATCGCAGTTTATGTACAGTTCTACTATTCCCGAAGAACCGTACAAAATAGAGGTAGCCTATTAAACTCACGCGGCTTTATGCATCTTGCTGAGCAAATGTGCAACTCTTTCACGTGATGCCATCGAGTCGGACGGTCTTTCAGCTATGAAAATGTTTTTGTAAGCTGCTGCAGTTTTTACCTGTACTAACAGTAACAACTATCTGACGCGTCACGTCTCCCCCTACTGGGCAGAGGAAGATGTAGATCGTGTTTCATTCATAGTTATGGTTTAATTTAAAGCCCTCGCGGATCTGACAGATACATATTTTGTAATAAAATAATATGTGACTGTTTGTCATGGCAATAAACTGTTTATTTCAATCAAATGAAAAATAATATAATGTTATATTTCAACAGCGCATGCTGTGGCGTGCATATGCTCAGTGCTAATGCTGAGGGGAGGATGGCCCACTGTTTGTTGAAGGCGTGGAAGATCGCTAAAGGTTTCCTTTCCTGTCAGGATGTTTTCAAGTTGTAAACAAACTGTTTGCAACACATCTGCTCAACAGCCACTACAGGTGTGTGCTTGTTCTGATTGGACAAATATCACCACCTAATGATGAGCAGGGTTGGGAAGTAACTAATTGCAAAAAAAAACTGTAATTGTAATCCATTACAGTTACCAGCTAATACAGTGGAATCAGATTACAGTTATTTAAAACAAGAATTATGATTATTCTAGGACTTTCAAATTTAAAAGGGACATTTGCATAAGAGAAATGCATAAAGCAATTGGCTGTTCTCTTATTAACCTTTCATTAATGGCAATAAATAATTCAAATGTAGTAACTTGTTTAGGTTACTTAAATGTAGGTAACCCAAAAATGATGTTACTGATTATAATTTGAGTCTAGTAACTAGTAACTGTAATGGACTACATTTAAAAAGTAACCTACCTAACCCTGGTGATGAGGATACCTGGAGGTCACAGCCGGTGACCTTCTCATTATCAGAAAATAACGCATTTTTCATTCTTTTCGTTTGGCAACTTTGACTATTCGTCTTATTGTTTTGTGTTATTGACATTGTCTCTTTACTTGTATCTTTATCTCATTTTAGTGTATATGCTTTTATTCCTTTTTTTATATTGAGTATTGATGTTTTTATATTGCTTATGCCATAACCTGGAGCTCAAAACTATCCACAGACAGATTACATTCGTTAAATATTACATGGACGCCAAGCATGTCTACAGTACTTGTTCTAAGTTTGTTTTCAATATAAATAGTGATCAATAGAACTGATTTGATGTTTCAAAACAGTTAAACTAAGTAAACACCAGAGCCCACTGGACACCTATGGTCAAATATTTATATATTTACTAAAGTTCAGTGGTACTTTAATGCGTACATATAAAAATCTCAACAGAACATGGTTTTATCTAGCCTTGTGGCTGAGCATAGGAGACAGCTCTAAAGGCCTCAGCCCATTCAAACATGAAATGTCACCACCAGTTGAGCTTCCGTTTGCTTGGGAAGGTCAGCAGGCTGTAGAATGCATGTATGTACACAACATGAGTGTGAATAATGAAATGAAATAAAAATGTCCCATTTCAATTGCGCATGTGTGTACCCCCAGCTGTGAGCCAGGATGTGTTAAATACAGTGCACAGACCTGCTGCTGTATGAGACCTGCTTTCAGGTAGAACTAAGCTTTATTGTTCTTTGTTTTGTTATTAATACAAAATACATATAGGCCTACTAGAAAGAATGCCTTGGTTATTATTCCATGCAGGCAAAATAAAAAAGATAATATTTAACTAGTTATAAACGTCTTATATTTATATATATTTTTTTTTTCTCATGCTAACCGGACAGGTTGCTGTAGACATGAAGCTCAACGTCCTGCTTTCTGCACTAGCTTTACTGTGCCAGCCATCGGAGTCTTCCGGAGCCCTGACCTGCCTGGGTCCGGACTAGCTGGCTCCCCAGCATGGTGCGGTTCAGTTCCAGCTCAGCCAGGGAAGGCTCCGGTGGAAAGTCGGGACCGTCAACCAGTTTCTGTACCAGTCGGAGCCGGCAGACCACTGGAGACAGAAGCGATCTGATGAGCATCCCATCTCATCCCATCTCCCATACCTGCTCAGGAAGGTTCTGGAGCTGGCTCGGGCTGAGCAGCTGGCACGACAGGCCCATGATAACCGCAGGATGATGGACCTCTTTGGAAAATAAGTCTTTGTCGTCTGTGACGTGACACTGCCATTACAGGTGATGTAGCTCAATTCATGTTCCTGTTCCATTAACATTAAAATAATCATTATTTATTCATATCAACCGACAACTTTGTCTTCGTTAATACTTTTGGGTAATGAACCCATGTGGGCAGAATGTCTGTATTTATATTTCTAATCAAATATGTCAGATTCATAACTGATAACTGACTAATAACTGTATTTACATAGAAATGAAGAGAACAAAGTTTAACCATTATGAACAATAGTGTCTTTATGCAGCAGCATTCTGCACTCTTCCGGTGTCTTGATGACACTACTTCTGGTTCAGCCAGGAGAAGGAGAAGACATGACGTGGGCCATCTTTGTCCTCCAGGTTGTCTGTCTGTCCAGTCTCACTCTGCAACACAAGACAGTGGGATGTTCTAATGAGTTGGAGCGTCAAATAACGTGACGTCCGTAGGTTTATTTTCACACTGAAGGAGTTGTGTCAGTGTGTGAGATCTAGTATCAATTTACAATTTCTTCCCAATGCCCATGTGTATGGTAACATATAATAACAAAATAGTTTTGCTTTCAATATACTCTAGTCATAATAGGCATCAAGTGGTGTTTCATCAGCATTATACTATTTACATTTGAACTGAAACATGTAATTGGGCAAATTACATTTACATTGGCAGCAAGCAATGTACCACATTCATGTAAATATCTAAGAAATGTACATTTATCACGTACACAGACACACGGGAAGAACCAAAGGCATTTATGTGTCAAATCACATTTCATATAAGGAAGGGGTGTTTATGTTTTGATTTGAGTTCAAATATCAATAATCCTTCTTGAGATTTACTGACCCCACCTTTAAAATTGGTTCATTAGTGTGCATGTTAATGTACTTCAATCTCACCTGAGCTGATGATCCCCCAGCCTGGAGAGCCTGGTTCTGTGTCTGGGAACTTGAACCGGGCCCAGCAGACTTGGTGCTGGGTGCTAGTTGGCTAGCTGTTGGTGTTAGCTGACCTTTGGCAGCATCAGGCTGAGTAGTGGTGGATACTATCTTGGTAGCGGTAGGTGCTAGCTGAGTAGCGGTTGATGCTAACTGAGTAGAGGTGGATGCTAACTGAGAAGCGGTGGATGCTAACTGAGTAGCAGTGGATACTAGCTGGCTAGTACCTGCCGCTACCTGAGTAGCAGGGGGCGTTGGCTGGGTTGTGCTGGATGATAGCTGGCTAGTGGGGGCTACCAGCTGGGAAGTGAAGGGTATTTGCTGGAAACTGCTGGCCGATTGCTGGGTAGGTGGGAGTGGTAGCTGGACAGCACTGAGGGAAGGTTGTGTAGCAGTGGGTGATGTCTGGCTTGTAGTTACGTGTAGTTCTTCCTCCTCCTCCTCTTCCTCAACTAGAAAGCAGAGAACAGACAGGGTGGTCTATTGGGAAGACGACACAATGGAGCTATTTCTGTCCTTCTGGATGTCTCGCGCTTGCATCAATACAATATGAATACGTTACATTTGTATTTAACCAGGTGTCCGACTTAAGTGTTGCTCAGGGGGTCAGACTTAAAGGTTGTTGACATTACTACATCGTACTTTTGATGAAGTCGACAGTCAGCAGGGCTCTACCCTGCCTCTCAAAGTTGGCTGTGAAGTGATCCATGTTCTCGTAGCCTTGTTCTACCTTCTCCAGATGAGACGTGTTGGTGCCTTCAATGAGCCTGTTTGACCAAATAGCTGTCAGACCTAACCTTAAACCCTGATTTAATTAATGCCGGTAAGAAGGACACTGCGATACTCACTTTTGTAGCAGTGGTTTGGCAGTCTGCAGATAAGGATGCAACGGTGGTTAGTTCACAGCAATGTGATGATGACAATAG
Source organism: Typhlichthys eigenmanni (assembly GCA_027564635.1). Taxonomy (NCBI): domain Eukaryota; kingdom Metazoa; phylum Chordata; class Actinopteri; order Percopsiformes; family Amblyopsidae; genus Typhlichthys; species Typhlichthys eigenmanni. The sequence goes on along the minus strand of JAODUK010000009.1, from coordinate 326,445 downwards.
CTAATGTGAACACTGTACGATTATGAACGTCAGACATACAGACAGACCTGGAGGAAGACAGCCATCTCAGACTCATCCATGGTGTTTATTCCCGTTTCTAGGACTTTGGCCATGTTCTCCAGATGCTCTGTATATCTTCGCTTCAGACCTTGGATGTAATCCAGCTTCTCCTCCTGTTCAGAGTTGATCTGGACGGTCATGTCGGTCTTCTTCTCCTCCAGGAGCCCAAACAGCTGGTCGAACGTCTCACACAGCCTGGACTTCTGCCTGCGCCCGTTCTCCTGCAATAAAGGTGATCGAACCTCAGCTCTGTAGGGTTAGTGCCTTGCTCAATAGCTATAAGGAATAGGACGTCTAACCCCTGGCAGTGTTAGTGCCTTGCTCAGCGGATTAGTAAATACCTCAACAGTGTGACAAGTCTCCTCCAGGTTTGAGATGATCGCCTGCAGACGTTCGTTGTTTCCTACCAACATTGTTATGCAGTCAGTCAACTCTGCCTGCACGCGCGCACACACACGCACACACACACAGATATGATATGAATGTAGTCCAGTGTCATCTTCAGTACAACCATTGTTGAAGATAAAATGCATGTGAGAGAGAGAGAGAGAGAGAGAGAGAGAGAGAGAGAGAGAGAGAGAGAGAGAGAGAGAGAGAGAGAGAGAGAGAGAGATTGATTGATACCTTATGCTGCTGGAAGACAGTGTCCAGCGGGGCGACTTGACAGCTCTGGTGCGTACCAAACACCTTACAGAGGGAGCAGGTTGGGACGCCACATGTCACACAATAGATGTTGATCTTCTCTTCCTGGTGCTCCTCACACATCGGCTCCACTCTGCTGGGCTCTGGGGCCACCTTACTGCTGCACAGTAACACACAGCAGCACTGGATGGCTACAGAGAATCAGCTCGACCTGAGCAAGCACCATATGGCAGCTACGGGCGTGGTTTAGATGCATGGACAGTTGGACACAGCGGAAACGACTCCAAAACAACAATGGTGTCTTTTAAAGAAGTTAACGGTGTATATGCTGTATTTATAAAAAAAGCAAAACATGGAACTGAAGCTTTTTCTCAATGGAATATATATTTTTTCCTCTCCTCACATCTGATTCAACAACAGTCTCTGCTGGTTCAGGCTCATCCAATCACCTGCCAATAAGTTTTTAAAGCACCTGCTCTTTTAAAACAGTTGCAATGGAAACATCGGACAAGTACATATTAGAACATTGTGGTTGTACTGGGCAGCCTCCAATACACACATTTGAATACTGTGGTTGTATACTGGGCAGCTTCCAGAACTACCAGTAGAAACAGTGTTCTGTCAGCTTTTGTCAGCAGATAAAAATAGTTCCCATGCAGGGAGCAATGCTGAAAGGCATGCTGGGAGTGTGTTGCAACCACAAACGGACTAAACAAGCCTGGATGGCCTGGTCTTATAGGTAAACTGCTGCACGATTTGTGTCCTGGAATGCCCATGTGGTTGAAAGCAACTTTGCAATAACAATGATTGAGTTTGAGTGAACTCCCCACACGAAGAACACATCACTACACATGTCAATAGCACATACGCTCAAACTGATTGTGTGGCTCTGGGGACTATAAACAACACGACCGTTGTTTATCTTAGTTTAGACGAATAACGTTGATCATGGACATACATTTCCTATGTTGCATTCTGTGATGCAACACATCAAATAACAACTCTAAATATAACTATTCATTGCCAAGGATGTCAGTTTGATGCAAGCTTGCCAAGCTAACTCACATCGTAACATTTATATGGTATAGTTGTTATCTGTTGTTTGTGGGTTTCTTTACTTTGTAATGTACTGTATGTGTGTATTTGGTATGGTCTTGCTTGAACATGTTGATGAAGGTGTCTGTGTGTGTGTGTGTGTGTGCAGGCCTACCTGGTACTACCCTGCTTGTACATGTCGATGATGTTCTCCACCAGAAGGTTCCTCTGCAGACCATAGACTCCATGTCGGTCCAGAACCACCTCATGACGACACGATGGACACCGGAACCGTCCACCCGATGCCACAGAACCAGAACGACTAGAGAGGTAGGGGTTAGATGCCTAGATATGACAACAAGAGTCATTCACACCCGAATATTAATTAGATTGTTTATTTATTTACAACATAGTATTATGGTTTATTACTTGCAGCAGCCTACAACACAAATGTTTCATACTGAGACTAACCATTAGGATATATAGTTATGTTAGCAGACACAAAGACAATAACAAAGTCAATAATTAACTACTATAATTATTATAACAATAATTATAATTATAATTATATAATAACAATATGTGCCAAGTCAAGACAAACATGGAAGATATATATCCCACCTGGAAGATATCGTTGGCACACTTCCTACAGAGGTTGTGCTGGCAGGGTAGAATCACTACAGGTTTAGAGAAGATCTCCAGACAGATGGGACAAATCAGTTGTTTCTCCAAGCTCTCCATGGTGTCTCCACAGCCATGTAATATTCTACTGTTATTAGAGCTGTTAAGTTTCAACCGCTGCTAAAAGGACACTAGCAGGGGAATGCAAAGTCACTCACCCTGTGTGTGTGTGTGTGTGTGTGTGTGTGTGTGTGTGTGTGTGTGAGTGTGTGTGTGTGACACAGCAGCTGTTTTTAGCTCTGGCTACATGAAGCATCGCCATGCTGACATGCCCTTATATGAGACTGTCAGCTGCCACTGTGTGTGTGTATGTGTGTGCGTGTGTGCGTGTGTTTGTGTGTGCGTGTGTGTGTGTGTGCGCTCGTACTTGTAAACGTGAGTGTGTGTGCGCGTGTGCACGATCACGTACGTTTTTCCATTGTATGTAATGATATTGTGTGCAAATAGAACATACTGTATCAATACTGTAGATGCCAATTGCCAAACATATTCTAATTAGGCTCATATTTGTTTTAAGATAATATAATATAGTCAGCATGGCGCTGAGTTAACAGGTTCTGGTGATTCAATGTTTTTTTGTTATTACTGTTATTGATTTCTCTCAAACTACCTACAATACTGTCAGATGGTCTCAAAAATGCACCACTCCATTCCAAGTGTTAGGCTCTAGGATCATTATAGTGTATGCCTAGTGGTGTGATGAAAAGCCATGGCATTGCCAATATCAAATAAGGCACATCCTGCAACAACAACAGAACGATACATTGCTATAGTATTTACATAATGTACTTTATATGTATTTATATGTCTTGTAGTCAGAGCTATTTCAGTTTTGATAGATGTGAGCTGTGTGAAACTTCCAATTCATCCAAATTCACTTTATTTTTGTAACCAATCATCTACTTCACTAAACATACTGTAACAATAAATTAATGCCAACATTTTAGTAACATATTAATGCACAAAAGTTTAAATACACATCCTTTATAAAACCAAGGTGGCTAACCTATACTTGATAAAACCCATATGCTAGGCTATGTTTCACTTAAGTATCCATAAAGCCAATTTACACATTAAGGTTATGGATGGAACCGATACGATAGTGAGATCGGAAATCAGTCCGATACTGACTTAAATAACTGGATCGGTATCTGTGACAATTGGATAATTGTAACTGATCTATGCGGCTAATCCAGTTAAATTAATTTACATGCGTAGGTCAAGCATCAGCAATATCTAACCTACCCAGGCCACACTATCATCAGCAGGTTTATATAATGCATCTAGGTCCTAAAATAGAGATTCTACCCTGCCAGCTCATTTACATTGCAACCTAACCTAAACCAAACCACTCAAACTAATGCATACATCAATGACAACATTGTAATATTTCCTTATATTCATATATAGCCCATGTTATATTATGTTAACATAAGTTAGGAGAGCAAAGTTCAATCCTGATGGTTCCTTACACAAAACATAATTCCCAGTCTCTTCCTCAGTCACAGTGAGGAATACAGCTAAATTTAACACAAAAATCGGATAAGTACTCTGTATCGGCCGATACGCAAAGTGCAGGTATCTGTATCGGTATCAGGACTGACACATTTGGATCATCATTTGGTGCCATCCCTAATTAAGGTACAGCTACAACATTAATTAAGGTATAGCTATATATATATATATATATATATATATATATATATATACTGTATATGTCTATGATGAGCCAACGTTAGAAAGATATAGAAAATATCCAGACTGGAATGTATACATGATTAAAATCCACACTGTTATGGAATACCTTAACATCCGTTAAATTGTAAATATGCGTCAGGACAAAGGCTGACAAAAAATATGAATATGAATATTGTACAATATCTTCAATAAAACAAATCTAAAAGTCAAATGTAAAATCTACTCCCTCTCTGTCTGTCTGTCTATCTGTCTGTCATTGCAGAGCTGGTCTGCTCTGGTCTGGACTCATGAGTAAGTGTCTCTGTGTTTGCTCTGTCCATCCTTGATGAGCTGCGTCTTCTCGCTGGCGCTTGGCTGGTGGACAACTGGTATGTCTACATCTGCAGACAGAGGCACAGAACATGCCTGTCTCTACTGTTGCATCACAAATGGCATTGTCTGTCTATTATCGCCACTTTGGTGTGCAACCCCACACCCGAAAAGGTTTGGACAGTACGGAAAAACAACACAAACAAAACATTATGATTTTTAAATTCCATTCACACAGGTTCTCAATCAGCAACAGTTCAGGACTGCAGACACACAAGTCTAGCACAACCACAGCACTGCCTCTTATGCAGTCAATGCTTTTTCATTGTCCTGCTGGAAAATACAGGCATGTCCACACAATATGTTATGTATGTACTCCTTCTGTATTAATGATGCACTCACAGATGAGTGTGTAAGTTACTCATGCCGTCCAAACTATGACAAAGGCTGGCTTTTGGACCTAACTTTTTTTGGAGTGTGTTACGGTCATCAGATTTTAAATGAAAACAATTCACAAGGTAAAACATCACATATTGTGTTGTTATAGTGTTTCCAATATTGTACATGATGAATGGAATTTTTTGTTTTTATTATCATTTTCAATACTGCTTCAACCTTTTCGGATTTGGGGTTGTAAACACACCAGCGACATTTCACAGTTTAACCCGTATTGGATAACATGGATGTAATGATGTTTAACATTTGAAATGGCAGCTTTTAAAAACATGCAGTTGTGTCTTATAGAGGTCGCCAACTTTCCATGCTATCATATGCAGCTAGATTGCAGACATATATACATGTTTATCAATGTATTTAGAAGTGAAATATGATAACCATCACTGTGTCCCAGAACTGCAGCAACAGTTTCCAGGAGTAGCACAACCCACTGTATATTCATAATGGATCACAGTTTGACACTCTCTAAAAGGCCAATACAGTATCTGAAAAATGTTTGGAGTATACTGGAGTGTATTATAATGTGGATACAAATTAAACGGTCTGTCGTTCATTTGTTCATTATTCTATCATCCAAAAAGTGGCCTCTATCTATTTTTGATAGACATACATAATCTCAGAATATGCACATGCACAGAACCACAGAAATCTGGTACCAACCAAGTTTGTTTAGAACAAATTAATAAACCAGAACATGTTAATGTTAGAATTAGCCTTGTTGCTAGCTAGCATTCCCTGGACCACCCATGGATGGACCCATCTCTAAACTCACCTGTGTCTGCATCATTGCGTAGCTCCGCCTCCGCCAGATCGTCAGGAGACATGTAACTATCTGGCCCCTCCCCCTCACCAGGCGGGGTCGGTCTCAGTCGACCACAACAGCAGTTGCAACAACAAAACAAACAACAACAACAGTAACATCCTGTCAACACACCACACACTGCAAACAAACCCTGCACATACACATGCACACATACACATGTGCGCGCACACACCCACATATATGCACGCACGCACGCACGCACGCGCACACACACACACACACACACACACACACACACGCGCGCACACACAAGAGAGAGAGTTAATATGTACAGATACAAACTATCTGACAAGCATTGATACAGGGAAGCACAAACAGGGATTGTGAAAAACAGTTAGGCTATTTTCTCACCAGGTAGACTGACTAACGGATATACAGAGAGGACAGACAGACCGGTATTCACAGGCATACAGACACAGGCCTGCAGGTATTGAGAGTGAGACAGAGAGAGAGAGAGAAAGAGAATGAGGGGGGGGGGGGGTACCTTGGCCCACCAGGTAGACAGCATAAAGTATGTGTTAACATTCTCCTCTCCAAATTGCTGAGCTACGTAAAGTCCCAGCGAGCCATATGAGTCATAGATGCTCCTCCTGGTGGTATCTGAGAGTACTGCATGGGCCCCATTGAGCTCCTTAAATCTCTCCGCCGCTTCTGCATTGTCTGGGTTCTTGTCGGGGTGGAAACGCAATGCCAGCTTCCTGTTCAGGTTCAGAATAAAGGAAATGAAACATATTCAGTTTGTCTGTGTGTTGTGATATTGTTTCTATTATTATTATTATTATTTAATCACATCCATACAGATTATTACAGATTTTAAATAGTCTTAAAAAAACAAAACAATTACAAAATATATATATTTCAGATGTTGGGTGGGCATAACTCACCCATGTCAACACATTTTCATGTTTTGTTTTGTAGGAGTTGCCTGCCTACAAACAACCGTATTGTATTGTATTGTGGTATTGTACTATATGTGTCCAAGACACATTACTTAGGCCTGTTTGGCCTGCAGCTACATCAGGAGGTCATTGGCTAAATAATACAGAGGTAGAGATATAAATCTCTATAGTAACATTCAACAAATATTGTCTGAAATAAATGCACCATTCATTTCAGGCAATATTTGTTGAATGTTACTATAGAGACTCATATATCTATCTCTAAGCAGATATCTGATTAACATATACAAAGGTAAACTGGATCAGTCAGGGACAAACTTTCCTACCTGTAGGCTTTCTTTATGTCATCATGGGTACAGCCCTTTTCCAGGCCTAGGATCTGGTACAGAGACTCTCCAGAGGTGGACAGACTTCGCTGCCGTGCCTCAGACATCCTGACTCTGTTCCTGAGGTTTACTTGAACAGAACAACCTGTTCCTGCTGTTCCTTTGGGTGTCCGGTGACCACTAGTCTATAGTTTTATTTGTTTGTATGTCTTTAAGTGGTAAAAAGTTATTCCCAGCTGCTCCTTCGTTATGTTGGGGGGTTAAAACCCATCAAACATTCATCACCTGCCTGCCTCAGGTAACCTGGTTCACGTTTCAGAGTGGAGGATCACTATGGCAACCCATGGACTTGGTGGATAGGGCCACACCTTCATGATGCCAATGGCGTGCAGGATAGGCTAGTGCCTGTTGGGGGGTGGTTGACTCCCTCCCAGCTGAGAGGTTGGGTTCGATACCCAGCATACCTGGCCTACTGTACGCATGAAATCTCTAACCGCTGTCTAACTCACTGTAGATCACTTTGGCTAAATGTATCTTTCTAAATTGGAGTGAAGTTTTCAGCAGGCTACTGTAGGTGTATAAGTCTCACTCTTTGTTTTTCAAGTGCAGCTATATGTTAGAGATGGTATTATTATCAACCTGTCACAAAGATAAAGAAGCTCTTATATAATAATACTGATAATGACTTTCTCATATGAGCACTCACATTGGCGTTTCATTCAAGAATGTTTTAGCAAAATTATGATATTATCGTCCATCCCTCCAGCCCTCCCTTAAATATGCTGGTGCTAAAACCACATATACATTTTTAAAACCAAACCATTACTAGATTTTTTTTTAGTCGAGGTGAAATATTTACGTATGATGGAATAATAGGTTAGATTAATAAAAAATAATATATACGATAAAAAAACAAAATTAGATTAGATTATTATGTGTGAAGACATCTGTCAGAATTGCACGGGCATTGTCTCTTTAACTCTAGCAACACGGAAGATGATTGGCCATTATAGCCAGCTGGTCAAAGTAACATCCAATCAGAGAACTGTATTTTGATAGGTGGTAGTTTTTCTGAGTAGGAAGCTCCACCAGTCATCAGTTTCATAAGCATGCCGACACAGCAAGAAAATAATAGTATAAATTAAATTATTATTCTCGCTGATGTTTTTTTAATAAACCCAAACCTTTCTATTAAAGCCATGTCTGCTCCAAGGGACGTGTAAACGAAGGAGAAGCTAACAGAAGGCTAACACTTAACAGCTACAGAGGTAAGCATATGCGAATAAATGTATATTATATTATAATAGATATTATTATTTAACCAGAGCAGTTAAATGAAAGACCAGTTATACAGGACGAGATGTTGAATTCAGATGTTGTGTGATAGAAGATCTGGTGTGTATGGTTTTAGTAATGTTTAAAGTAACTCGATTTTCCAGTTCCTCCATTTTCTGTATAGTATTGTATAAGTCTGATAAGGCGTGTGTATTGTATCTGTATAAATAATACATCTATCTTTACGTTTTCCGATATAAACTTGTCATACCCTAAGGGAATCCCCATGCTAATAAAACGTATAGATAAGCATGTCAGCACTCGTTCAGTAAAGCTGCACCAGTGATTTAAGAATGTCATAGCAGGGCCACAGGTGCATGGGTGAGGGGATACAGTCATGAGCGGGGAGCCGGATGCACTGGCAGTGGTCTGCCAGCTGAGAGACCTGGCAGCGGATCCTATGAATCGCAGGGCCATCGTTCAGGACCAGGGCTGCCTGCCTGGACTGATCCTGTTCCTGGACCACCCCAACCCCCAGGTGGTCTACGCAGCCCTGCTGGTGAGATGCAGCTACCTGTAGACTAGATTAACCAGCTGGCCCTCCAGATGATGACGGGTTGCCGTGGTTTCCTGTAGACTAGCTGTGTGCAGACTAGCACCACACTCATTCCTCTTGCTTGTGCGATGCTCTGATCAGATGTGGTCACATCTAACCCTGACTGGCTGTGGCTCCTAGGCAGTACGATACCTGGCAGAATGTCAAGCCAACCGGGAGAAGATGAAAGGAGAGCTTGGAATGATGCTGAGCCTTCAGAACGTGGTGCAGAAGTGAGTGTTGATACTGTAGGCTGTGTGCAAACTATATATTTCTTTCAACAAGGAACGGAGGGGCTGCAATTGTGTTCCTTGCTTGGAGGAGGATTGATGGAGTCTTCCTGCAAATAGAAGACACACTGATCAGCTACACAGATGTTTGGACATATGATACAGAGCATGCATGCCTACCATTGTTCTATGATGCCTTCCTTGTTTCCTTTTAGCCTATTTGGCTGATATTTATGCTGAATGTATGCTGAAAACAGATACATTAATATAGTAATGGTGCTTACTGTGTCATTGTTCTATTACTGAGTGAGTACAAATTATTTTCTTATCTTTGATTGACATTTATGTTGGGCCGTAATGCTTCAATGGCAAGAATAGCAGGCATTCTGCTGCCGGTATTAGCGACAATTAACGCTCATGCATGAATTCAGTCCACATCTTAGACATGGTCCATGATGATGCAGATACAGAAAAACAAAAATGCATGGCAAAAACAGCATAGTCAATATGCTATTGAGACCCTTCAAAACACAAATCATTTGTGTCTTTTTAGGGGAGCCATGCTCCCCCTGGTTCCCTCGTGGCTTGCACCCTTTATTCCGGTACTGTGGCACTCTTTGTATGTACGTAATTGTCTTTGTGGTCCAGACCTGCTGGCCTTTTAACCTGGGTGTGTAACGGTGGCCTTGTGGCTGCTCACCCAGGACAACCACACCAGGGGAGACCAAACTGTTGGCGTCAGAGATCTATGAGCTCCTGCAGGCATCAGGCAGTTCAGACAGCGAGCGGACAGACGGGACACCGGTCCGCCGCAAGGCCCAGTTCTTCCTGGGGGCCTCCAACAAACGGGCCAAGACCGTTGTCCTGCATATCGATGGTCTGGATGAGCCGGTGAGATGACCAGTGTGTACTGTCTAGTACACTATATAATAATAATAATAATAATGATGATGATGGTGATGGCTAGTACACTATATGATGATAATGATGATAATGATAATAATGATGATGATGATGATGATGATGATGATGATGATGCCAAATGAGATCTTTATTCTGTGTCGTTAGTCACTTCTTCTTCTCCCCTCAACAGAGTGGGAGGACTCTTTGTGAGGAGGCTCTATTGAAGATCAGAGGAGTCATTAGTTTTACGTTCCAAATGTCGGTGAAAAGATGCATTGTCAGGATCCGCTCTGATCTGACACCTGAGGTAAGGAAACATGCACCTTGACTTTAAAACATATCAGTGGTTCAGAACATGGGTTATGGCGCTCCCCGGTGGGTAAAAGACCAATTTATATTTGATTAGACAGACTACTTTCAGTCTTGTTTTATTTTCAGTGAAATGTGTATTAAATTGGTTTGACCAATTTTCACGACATCATGCAATCTAATTTCAGGCTATCAGCTGGCAATTAGATTCTTATTTAAACACAGTTTAGTGATTCTTGTGTAGGCTCTGGCGTCATCCATAGCCTCTACCCAGGTCCTGAGAGCCCAGCAGGTAGTGAAAGGGGAGAACGGAGAAGAGGTAGGTGTCTTTCTTCTTGTACTTATTGTTAATAATGACGGTTTATGATTTAACTATCTACATTTTGTTATTACATTATTATTGACTATTGAAAGTCAGAACTGTACAAGGGAGTTCAAAAGCTTTCAGGTCGACAGTGTCTGTGTATGTATTGTGGACATGCACTACTAGATGGAGAATACTCGCACTTGATCTTTTTGTAAGCTATTTTGACAATAAGGAGACTGTAAGCATATACTGTATGTATGCAGCATTCTGCTATTTTTACCAGTACATGGCTGCTGGTGTTTGCTTGTCATGTCGTCATCCGCCTCTGCTCTCAGATTTTGGTGCCATTCTCAGAGGACGGCTCTGTCCAGTTGGAGCAGAATGTCAACCTGCCAGACTACCTTCCTGAGGATGAAAGCCCCGCACCCGAGCCTGACCGTGCAATCAGCCGGGTCGGGGGTGGGACTGACGGGGCCAGTTGGCTTGGCACTGCTGCCAATTTCCTGTCTAGGTCCTTCTACTGGTGACCACTTCCTGTTCAGACATTCGACTGGTGACTGCTTCCTGCCCAGGCTACTGAAGGCCACTCAGACAAAAAGAAAACTGTATTTGTTCAGGTCGGCCATGCTCACCAAGCCTAGTTAACATTGCCATGGAAACCTGTCTCTCAGTTATTACACCACTGTTAACATTTGCTACATTTTACCACATCCTGGATATTCTACAATACAAATGAACACACAAGTACATAGCCAGTTTCAACTAGCTTGTGCTTTTGTCATGCAAAACAGAACAGCTTCAATCAGGTCCTCACAAGGTTGCTACTGAGACATTTAGTTTGATATTGATAATGTAGATGCACACCAGGACAAATCATTAATCAAGTTATGGCTCTGATATAATTCACAAAAACTTCATTCCTGAAATGAGAAATTACTGATCAGCACAAAACTGAAATATATACAGTGGGGTTTTAAAGTCTACTACCAATATACATTTTCAAACTAATAGTCTGAAATAAAGTCATATTTCAAGCTAAAATCTAGTCTATACAGTGGTTGGTCCAGAGAGGATAAGCAGTACTACATTAGAGTACATGCTCTGTCCATACACATACCACAGGACAAATGTGCTTTAAAAGTTGCCACACACTGCTTACTGTAGTGGATTCTTACATACTATAACTTGAAAAGTTCAAGATTGTAGTAGTTAAAAATTAAAAGGCTTTCTTTTGATTAAAACGAGGAATACGGATATATCGAACATTCTACCATCTGTCAATATTTCAAACGTGGAGTGAGTAATAATTGTATGTTTATTTTTAAGAGAAGTTTAAACTAGCAGCAGTTCAGTCAGCATGACCTCATTGATGGGGGCAGGTTATAGTAGTTTAATCTGACATAGGTGTCCTGGAGCATGATGCCTAAGACCCACCTGCTCCTTTGTAATTGCACTCAAGTGCTTTGAGTACCTTGAAAGCCCTATATTTTGTAATGATTATTATTTTTATTATTAGTAATATAACGCACTGCAAGTTTGTTGATAAATGCATAGCCAAATGACCTAATTCTATCATGGGGGGGGGAACGTTTTTATTTTTTAATACAAATTTGCATACATAGAAAAAATGGACAGAAAATAATGGAATATGAAAGAAATCAGAAAGTGCTGTAATTAAGATGGTGATAATAATGTAGGTGTGAATTAGCAGTGTGTTTTAAAATGGATATACATACCCTTACCAGACCTGAGATTGATATTGAGGTGATAGGGATGGCATGTATAAATATCAACACTATTTAATAATATACAGGTTTGAATGAATGAGGGCCTTTTTATTTTTAATACCCTGCCTTTGTAATGTGTTTCTACATAAAGTTTGATTTATTTTGAACCATCAATTGTTGGATATTTCTTTCTTGATTGTGTTTTTGTTTTGGCTTGTGTATTTATTATATAATGTTGTTACTACACAGAATAAAAGCATTGAATAAAACATATTCTAATTGCAATTGTTATTTGACTTGTAAACCCAGAAAAGATTATTCTTCAGGTGACCATTGTCTTTCTATCTCTAGATCCTAGACATCAATATGTGTGTCCACATAAGGGTGAAATGATGGTACGCCGCCTGGAAAACATTAAGTTCATGTTTGATTAATTTATTCTGCAGGTCACATATCCTGACAGATGCTATCAGAATATGTGACATTCGGAATAGATACACCTTTAAAAACATTGCAGCGTGACTTCCGGTTTGGGTGAACATGTGAAAGCAGCGCTGTCTCAGGCTCCCGCAGCGGTAAATTGAAAACCTACTTTTTCCTCAAAACCCCAACCAACTGAGAGTGGAATAATTAGTGTTAGAGCGTTGAACACCCAAGAGAAATGTCAAAGGCATCAAAAGCGTCTAAAAAAACTGAGGTAGACGTAGACGCCTCTCCTACAGACATCAACACAGCGTTAGCTGGCATAGCTGGGTCATTCTACAGAAATGGTGGAATTGAGGTGAATCAAATCTGCTGAAATGTGTTTCTTCTTACATACCTAAAACT